>WBNO01022929.1:445249-487466 GCA_013400575.1 Peucedramus taeniatus | reverse complement strand
AAAAAAAAAAAAGACAGTCCTCCCACCCTTTATGTAACACACTAAAAGCCATTTTAATGGAAAAAGTCACTTCCCTGTACTGTACATTTTATAGTCTTAATTTCAAACAAGGGTCAAGTCCTATTAAGGCAGGGAGCTGGTATTGGTTAACATTGCAGTACTCAGACAGTGATGTACAAGACATTTATTTGCAGTATGATGACAGTGATGTAAGTGGAAAAACCAAAACTGACATGGTTAATATTAAAACTGTTCTGACAGCAATTCACATAATCTCTGAGATACAGCTTCTTTACTTGTTCGTAGTGTGAGCCTATACATCTGAAAAAGAACATAAAATAATACTATTTAAGCAGTTTGGCATTAAAGGAATGCACAGTCAACAGTGAAAGCTAATCGTTACCTCTTATTGACTTTGTAAGATTTGTTAGGAAAAAGATCTCAAATTAAAACACTCAGAGGCAGCAAGCCACTAAGTAACACAGCTTTTTCAAACCAACCCTATCTTCAAACCATTGTTGAGAATTACTGTTACTCAAGTATTTTCGGGCTGTAACAGAAAGGTGTTGTCCAGAATAGCTGTTAAAGAGGAGCAAGTGCTGTGGAAAAGTCTAAAGACCCTGTACAACCACTTCTTCATGGAACAGAAGATACAACCACCCAAACCCTATCTGTAATCCTCAGTTAATGTTGGTACCACCACTGTCAAAAAAGCTTTAGTAAAAATACTCTTAACATTGTACTCACTTGCTTATGCTTTCTCTTTTAGACAATTACACTTTTATTCCTTTAATATAGCAAAAGGAAGCATGCTTAATCTCGTCCAAAGTGCACAAGACAGTCTGGAATATTACAACGATCTCTTTCAAGAGGAAAAGAGAATTGCTCTGAAGAAGCAGCTTACCCAGCTGGGCCAGGACCAGCTGCTACAATTTAATTTCTTGTTGGAGTCTGCAGTCATAAGCAGCTATTGCAATAGTGATTTTTAAGTATCTTAAGAAGTTTCAGATACACAGAAATATTTAGTTCAAATTAGAACTTGTCTCTAAGCTGGAGATAGTTACACAGATACCTGTGCCTGGAGGTTGGGTTCAAGGCGCAGCAAGCATCCAATCTGAGTGGTTTTTGTGTGTATGATACCAGCACCAACAAAGTTAGCAGGATTGGGATCTACCTCCTCAAGCAGGGCTGACCCAAATCCAATTATCTGTAAAAGAAACCCAGAAGATTTAGATGTGGGGAGAGGAGGACACAAATACCAAACATACCCAAACAGTCACCCTTAAATAGCAAAACAAGGAGGAAACTCATTTTGAAGGCTTCAAGACAAATTCATTACTACGTATTTTTGAAGGCTGACCCTGATAAGTGAGCTGTTCTGTAAATAAGGCTCTTCTCAAAAGCAACTGAGAAGCAAGTTAAGATTTAACATCAGTCTCCCCTGGTTTTGATACATCCATTCCTGTCTTACACAGTCACTTCTGTTTTGCCTAAGGCAGCCAAAAAGTCACTTCCTTTTCTAACCAGTACCTCAAGTATAAGTCAAGGATTAAACTATCTTCCAGTTCAGTTTTAAGCAGTGAACTGGTGCTTTCTTGAGCAGCTTCAAGTCTCCAGCTGCTACTGAAGACTGCATCTAATTCACACCACAGCTAGAAACTGTCCATTCAACTCAGCACTGCCACGATCTATCACACAGCATGGACTCACACTTTCACTGGATGATCCAACTGCCGTATAAACAAAAATGTATAAAGTTTGCTTATACCACCAAATTATCTGGGCTGGGATAGAGTTGATTTTCTTCTTAGCAGCTGGTATGGGGATGTGTTTTAAATTTCTGCTGAAAACAGTTGATAACACAGGGATATTTTAGTTATCACTGAGTAGGGGTTACACAGAGCTAAGGTCTTTTCTGCTCCTCACCCCATCAGTGAGAAAGCTGGGATTGCACAAAGGAGCTGGGACAGGACACAGCCAGGACAACTGAACAGTGGGATATCCCATACTGTAAGGACATATGTCCTGACTCAGCATATAAGGCTGGGAAAAGAAAGGAGGATGTTCACAGTGATGTTGTTTTGCCTTCCCAAGTAACTATTATACCTGATGGAGCCCTGGGGATGGCCAAACACCTCCCTGCCAATGGGAAGCATTGAATTAATTCTTTGCTTTGCTTGTGCACATGGCTTTTCCTTTATCTACTGAACTCTCTTTTACCTCAAACGCCCATGTTTTCTCACTTTTACCCTTGTTCTCTGTCCGACTCCACTGGGGGACAGTCAGATGCTTAGGTGCCAGCTGGGGTTAAAACATGACCTGCCACTGCCCTGTACACTATGAATTAAAAATATCACACCACCACCCACCTTTGCTTTCGTGATCTCTGCATCCATCGGGTGCTTTGCTTTAAAGATATTCTGTACTTCCTGTTTTGGACTGCAAGACAAGGGAAGACAAATACATTATGAACAACATTTCCAATAGCAATTAATTCTACTGAGAGAGCTCGTGGCTTACAGGATTGCGTATGGGATGAGGCACTGCACCAGCTACATTCACAATATACCTCTCTCTTCCCTTGCCCATCACAAGAGGCCCAAGTACAAAGTCTTACTTGCTCAGCTGCTTCCAACGCTGAAAAAAGTCTTGAGAAGACATCTCTGTTGGCTGGAAAAATTTATTCAGAGTGATGGGTAATTTTACCGAAAGATTTTGAAATGTTCCACCGTACCTGCAGATGGAATAGAAAAAACACAGTGCCTGTGGCAGCCTCAGCACTGTCTCAGCAGAAATCAACCAAACAACTGAGGAACTGTTTACGATTAAAATCCATCAACTGCACATGACATTTCTATACACAGTTTCAATCCACTGTTAAATAAATTTATTTTCTCTCCTTAGATGGCAATAGATGAATTGGCAGAACTGCTTATAAGGTTCTCTCAGTTTTAGCATAGGTTTATCCTTCTAGATAGCACCCTAAGGGGTAGAAATATATTCTTGTGAAAACAAACCAATAAAAAACAGTTTAGACTAGAAAAACAGCATGTAGCCCAAAACTCAGGATTTTATAAAGCTGAGCTGATGTTGAGTGGACAGAACAAGATTCTATTTCTGGTTGCATACACTTCCAGGCCAAGTTATTTGCAGAAACCTTCTTGGTTTCCAGAAGGGAGAAGTTACTGCGTATATTCCTGTCAAGATTTCTTAAGCAAACAGGAAGACTGCTGTTTTATATAGACAGCAGAGACAGAAGTCATGGAGACACATTTTATCAGTAGCTGCTTCTTGACTGTTTGGTTTGGCTGGGGTTTTAAACCACATTGTTCCACATGGATTCTCCCTAGCACCTTAAAGCTTAATTAGATCAAAAATTTTCAAATTGTCTACCCAAGAGAGCTTTTTGTGTCCGTATTTTGCATTTCACTCACAAGGCTATGCCAAATTTAGCATCTTTCATCTAAATTCACTAACATTTGAATCCTTTGTTTTACCTGAACTGAATGTTCAGGATTGGAGCTTCCATGAAGTCTGACACACATTCAATATTCACAACCTGCTGAACTTGTGCACCTCCATCCACTGTGGGGTCAACAGGTTTTGTCTGAAGATTCAGGCGTAGAAAAGTAGTTAAGGAAACAGATCAATGAACTGATAACTTAAAAAAATGCAAATCTTCCAAGAAGCTCTATGATGAATGAACATAATATTTTCACTCATTTGCTGTGTGCTACTGAACATTTAAATCTCAGGTTTTATACAAGAAATGAGTTTGTGGGGGTTTATTTTTTGTTTGTTGGGGTTTCTTCATATTGACACATCTACAAGCAGTAACTCTGAAATTCTCAGTTCTTTGGATATTCTTAAAGAAAGATGCCCTTAAAAAGGCATGAAGGCACAGAGACTTCACAATAAAAGCCTTCACAATAAAAGGACTATTTTGAACATGACAAAGATATGTTGAGTCAAACAAGCCTGATTACTTAATCTCCCAGAAATCCTAAATTTGCAATACCAAGCATTAGGGACCAGCCATGAATTAAGAGCTTATTTTAAAGTACCATCATCTTGGCATACATGTATTCCATCTCCATGTCAAGTTTTAGATTATCTGCTAATGCAGTACTCCAAGGACGTATTTCTACCTCTGCTACTTCATGTCAGTTTCAAAAGCTACGGTTCCAGTACATATTTATTCAGCTTAATTTCTTGTTATTTCAGAAGTAAAATCTGTGTTTATAACCAGGGCTTTAAGGAAAGAATCTTTCATCCCTGCTCAAGACTTGTTCTTCTACAAGAACTTCAGAGAGCTATCAGCAAGTTTCTCATTTCTTCATGTTCAAGGACACCATGCCTTGATCCAACAGATTAATTATATTGTGCAGCCGTAAACCACAAAAACCTAATAACATTCTACTACATTTAAGGATATTTGACTGAAGGTCATCTGAGCAGATTACTGTTGGAGTAAAATTCAAGAACTGTGTTGATGTCTTATTACCATAGAATATGAACATACGTCCTAGAAAGAGAAGAACGAGACATCAGAATTTTTAGGTTATGTAATCGCATCGAAGTAGTCGTGCTTCAATTCCCAACACATTTTCTTTCTACCTTTTAAAACCACTTTTAAGAACAAAATACAGTTTTACATGGTTTATCTCACCAAGACATTAACAGTTCAAAATGCAGAAATTTAACCAAGCCATTAGATCTCTCCTATAGTAGCTGCCACACAGGCAGTTACATCATCAGTGAAGTCTTTCAATTGCTGGAGAATTTTGTTAAGATGTTACAATGCCACCAAGAGTTTTACAGAAAGGGAAAAGCAAGAAATTCTATTGCTAGCCTGTGTTCAAAATCCATCTCTTTCCTAGATGGTTCCAGTATCTTGTGCATTCAATCTGATCTGAAATGTATTGTGTTTCATATCATTACAATAAGCTATATTGCAAGATAAAACTTTTGAGAAGAATGGTCCTTTATAAACCTAGCTGCACCAGCCATACAACCAGGCAGCACGAGCTGGAGTGCTGGAGCTTAACACTCCTATGTCATATCAGCTACCAAAACAATCAAAAAATTTAAGGAAGCAAGAGCCCACACAAAAGTCAGGGATGCTCAACAGTGGGAGCTGCAAAACAGCTTAGGGCTATAATGCTATTTCCTTCTTCAGTAGCTGAAAAGTGAGTCCTATCTGGAATATCATGCTGGTATTGTGATTGATAATGCAGACAGCCAACCACAGCACTACAGATCTTACCCAGGTTCTGTCGAAATTCGGATTTCAAGCCAATTTGTAGCAACTGATTTTCAAATAAAACTCCATTATTTTTACACACAAACCTAGGGGAAGAGAGGGAAAACATGTTTTAAACTGAGGCACATTAAACAATATTTAGAACCACAAAATTCAGGGTTTACACAGAGGATGAAGACTGCGGTTAACCTAGAATGCATCAATCTGTGAGAAAGGCCTTTGCAGAGAACTGCAGAGTTAGAAAAGACAATTTTACATCCAGAACCACCAGTTGCAGGACACTAAAAGAGCTGATATTTTTATTTGATAGGCTGTCTGAGAAACTATGAAGGAAACCACGATATGCTAAGTGCACACACACTATCTAATAAAGGACCAGGCAACAGATAAGGATTTTTCTTTTTAGCCTTGAGAACTTCTGAAACTCATTAGGTTGGTGCAGAATTGAAAAGTTTGAAGCTTTGACTGTTTAAACCTGAAAGAAAAAAACCTTCCTTGTTTTATCATTTCTGTATCACCTAAGCCAACTGAGAGATGTACTTTTTCCATTTTGAGAGAGGAAGCCCATTCTCCAGTGATCTCAGTCCTTTCTATCACCCTTCACTTAAAAGTAGAAAAGGTAGTCAGCAAATATCTGCCTTTTGCAACCAAGACACTTAAAACACACTCCCACATATCAGTATTCTTGACAAGTACTCTGGTTTTTATTATTTCCAAATAGTTGCATAAACTTAACATACAACTGGCATTGCCTCATTTTAGAGCAGTGTGTGATAGCGCTGACTTGTAAAGAAGACTCTAACCTGTGTATTCATGAGCCTGTCACAAAATCCACAGCATCTATAGAGGTGTTCTAGTCACAAGTCTGACAGTACATGTTTCTCTAGTTTTGCTGGTATTAAGTTAATGAACAATATAGTTTTGCTTTATAACTATATTCTGGAAATTGCCCAGCCTTGCAAGGTTTTAGTATTGCTTACTTGTGAAAAAGCTCATCAGCATCATGCACAGTATCAGCTGGTTCCTCAGAAACTACCTCAGATGAAGCCAGGTCAGGGCTAGTTCAGGCAGCACAAAGGAAGAAAGGCAGTAGCGACAGAGACAGCAGGAGTTAGTAAAGACAGCTTAGAGCTTAGTTACTTCTTTTACCTCCTTCCTCAAAAATGGCACTGCTGAGCTTAATGCACAAGAACTTGATTAGCTGCCCTAGCTCAGTACCCTAGAAAGGTTTTAGGCATTAGGCAATGTTTTCCCCCACTTCTCTCCCCCATCCCACCCCAACTGTCAGAAAACAGCAATCCTTCACGAAGACAGCTGAAGGTGTTCAGTAAATGTAAACCTCTTACAGAACCAAGTCCTTTTAGGTGTTTAACTGTGACAGCAAAAGTGTTTAAGTTCAAAATCAAAAAGGTAGCTGCATATTAGCTACTACAAAGGTGTGCTTAAAAGCAGAGGCCTCATCAACCTTAGAGACCCTTCTAATTACAGGTGCACAATCAGTTCCTAAAAGCACACAAGTATTAAGCATAGGCAAGAGTACACAGGCACACAGAGAATGACTTACCCAAGCAACAGATTAGAAACAAAAGTGACAACAGCACTAAGAAAAGGCAGGAAACTGTAAAAAGCAACTTCTCAGTATCATTAGAGAAGCATTTAATAATCTACAGACAGACCAAGGAGCTGGGCATTGCTATACTTTCTTCTGCAGAGAGAGAAAACTTTTTATGTAACATTTGCTTAATTTGATGAAAAAAATTAACATGAAGCTACTAGCATTGGTTCCTTTCTTTACCCTCTTAAAAAAAAAAGGGCATGAACAAGCTTGTGTAGCTTTTTAAAGCCCTGGTTTTGTGTTGTATGATCAAGTATCACTTCTGACCTTCCAGGAGAAACACAGGATCAAGTATTAATCACTGCAAACCTGCAACAATGCATTGCCTGATATAAAATTTTTATGAAAGTGCCAATGATCCAGGCGATCAGTTTCCGTAATTATGTTTTTTATATTAAGATGCATTGAAAATTTGTTGTGCCAACATTCAAAATTTGGTCATTGACAACAGTAGTATGTTCTTGTCCGGTAAGACAACTGATTTTAAAGACATTCTGTGATTTTATGCTGTTCATTCCCAAAAATTTAGCCACATAACATTTGAGAGTAGCCACAGGAACTTTTAATACTAATGGGGTTAATAACACATTGTACCTACACTATACTTGCTAATGTACCTGTAGTATCAAATCCCTTAAAAAAAAAAAGAAAACCACTTGTTCTTTATCCTCCGTTCCACACCCCTTTGTCATACAGTAGCAGAACAATTGAAGTGTAGCATTAAAATCTGGGAAGCAGTATCTCTGGATACAATCCATCTCACTGTTTCAGTAGCAGCATGCCGTAAGTGGAGAGACAAGAATACTTTATGAAAAGAAAATAAGAATAAATGTCTTCATATCAGGACAGATAACCCCCACTTCAAGATGTATGAAGATGCACCAGCGGCTTAATTTAATAAAGAAGCAAACCCAGCAGGAAAGCCAGACACTACTGTGTGGCAAATATCCTCGAGTACTACAGACTCAGTTTTTCCATTAGAAGAGATATTCAATAAAGACAGCACATCCAGCAGAGTGTCCAAGAACACCTCTCTTGCTGCAAAAGTACCACCCAGGAATGCACTCAATATGCTGAAACAAAACCAGAAGTTATGCGTGTTTTTCCTTCAATCCTGTTTTAAAAGACAAATTCTCCTTCAAATTCCTTTCAGGGTGACTTAATTACCTCGCAAAGTTGTCATCAGAACCAGGAGCAAGAGGTGCAACTGCAGAAGCTGAATCTGAAAATACATCCACGAGCAGGCTACCACTAGAGGAAGGTGGGGGAGCTGTATTGGTGACAGGGGCAGCACCCAGACCCAGCAGATCCGCCGATGGAGAAGGAGTAGACTAAGGAAGACAAGACACTTTGGTGTTACACTGCAACAAAACTACAACAAAGCTGTCTCATTTGCATAGGCAACTAAGTTCTGGCAAAGTGCCTCTCCCCCCCCAAATTAAGGTTTCAATGGATGTAAAAAGGTTCACAAATGCAGCAATTACCATGCTGAATTTCAGCTTAAGGTCATTTACAGGTGTGGTTTTCTTTTTTTCCTTTGAAGAGAGTTATGTCCATCTAACCATTAAATAAAAGCAAAACCAAAATTCATCGGTCTAAAATCTGGTTCTGCAGAAGAAAGATGACGAAGATGACAGTTTTTTCCCCCCTCTTGTCCCGTTAGTTTCAAGGGAAGGTAAGTACTGTAAGTGAATAAAATTCCCATGTTGCTTTTCTTTCTGAAGAATCCATCAAGAAAGCAAGTGGCTTTTACACAAACCTAAATCACTGGTCATCACAGCATCTTTAAAATTGACTATCAGTTTAATCCTGGGTTTCTGAAGCCTAGCAAATCTTAGAAAGTATGTAAACACAACCAGCAAAAAAAGCAGAGGCTGTAGCCAGTTCAAGCTGCAAACACTAGTGGAAGAGACAAGACGTTTAAACTGTTTTATCCTCAAATAGAACAAATCAAGCAGCCAGGACACAGAATCATGCAGGAGAGGCTGCATATATCTGCCCAAGTCGCATGCAAGAACAAAGCATAGACTGTTAATCAAAATGGTCATGTATTAGACATTAGCAGCTTCCACTATGCCAGATAATCTGAGGATGAGTCATGAGATGCATTTGGATGAATCTGAAATCTTGTTTTTGTAAGCCAACTCCAAGTTATCATATACTCCATACAGTATAATGAAAAATTCCCTAGCAAAAGACTTTAAGAAGACAATTATTAGGACCAACTAAAATCAAACAAAGGTTGGACCTCAAATGTCTAACATTTTTGGAATCTAAATCAGATAAAGACGCTGGTGAAGGTAACACTGTGCAGTTTGTTACATGTCTACAACCCATAAAGTGAAGCCCATAAAGCACAATGCAATATTAACTGCACCTCAATTTGGCATTCAAAGAAAATTTTGCAACTTTTCTGCTGGAAAGAGATTTCTGTCCAGTCAAAACTGTTGCACTTGGAGTAGCTACTCTTATACACTGTGATGACTAAGTAGTAAATTATTATGCTTTAACAAACTCGGCAGGGAGCATGCTACAGTATTTCCTTCTCTAGGTAATTGTCTATGGTATCTTAAATCTAATTACAAGTTATTCTCAGCGTTAAAACCAGAAAGAAGTATTTCATTATTGGAAAAATTGATCCTACCAGCTTTAACTGACAATAAAATGAGAAGTTTCAGCTCAGAAGAAAAAAAAAAAACCTGTGGGCTTGTCTAGCATAACTGAACTCAAATAGTACTGTCAAATAAAAACTAACAACTTTGTATTGATTTATTAAGGACATCCCGGTGAAGGTAAGTGTTGTCCACTTCTATTAAAAACAACAGTCCAAACTAAGATGCAAAATAAAATGTTAGACAAAGCAGAAAAAACTGCTGATACTCTGAAATTCAAGTTACCTCCTTTTAAATATGTTAATTTTATAATCTCATCCTCAGTGCAATTTCATCAATAAGGAAATTCACATCTCTAAAGTAACAGCAATATTTTTCAAATAACAATGTAAAAGGGATTATTTTTTTTGGCTGCAGACAGTTTGTCCTCATTTACATTAGATTTCCAAAGGAAAATTGCATCCAAGCATGCAACGAGGGGAAAGCAGCTGTACCTCCAATGCCTTATAGCTAACACCCACAACCTTAAGTTTCAGATAGGAGGTTTTAAATCCCCAAAAAGACACTTCAGGAAACTGGTCTTCTCACTTGCATATCATCTAAATTAGTGAAATAACAGCTTTTAAACTCACAACAACACTTGCATTGACAGAGGCAGGTTCAGCACTTCCATTCATATCAGAGCTCCTCTCCTTTTTGATCTCTTCCAGGTCAGTAACTGTGCCTGGGCCTTTCTTCTTCTTCAGTTTAGCCAAAATGGAAGATTCTCTCTCTGGAAAGGGAGGCATTTCTTCCAACACTGTAGCCTTACCATAGGAAAAAAAAAAAAGTATTAGTTAAACTTCAGAGAAAAAGCCAAACCAACTTCTGAGTCTTTGAAGAGACACACGCTTATAGATTGCATAAAGCAAAAGCAGAAGTAGTTACCCGCACAGAAAATTATTATGCAGTTTACTGTAGAGAGGGATTGATCATTTTTTTGAAAGAAAAAATTCTTTAAAACTTTCTGAAGTCCTTCCAAAGCACTTGGTTAAGAAAACAGGAGCATATTACTTCTCTGAAACAGTGATATTAAATAAAAAAAATAAAATTTAAATAATTAGATCATAGCAGACCTAAGGGTCCTTAAGTCAGGCAGACCTAGACTTAAACCACAGAGAATACTCAAGTTTCCACTCAAACCTAAGCATTTATTAGATGTCAAAACCAAACGTGCAATGCTCTGCTCAGGCCTGAGAGCACCAGGTTAAATCACTGAACTTCAAGAGACAAAAAATTACACTTTTCCTGCCCACCATCAAGTAAGTCCTCAAAAGAAAGCACCAGCCTTTTGATATCTAAATCCTCTAGGACCCTGTATTGTGCCAGCTTTCCCTGGCTTCTCTGCTCCAGATTAATGTCTTAATGGTCATATGTCCCACTACAGCAATAACAACTTGGAATTTAACTCTAAATTAAAGATGATTACAGCAGAATTAAGGAGACTAAAAGAACCAGCACCTACATTGTAATCCTTAATCCTGCACTGAGATTTCTGAGCAATCAGGTAAGGTTTAGTTGAGTTCAACTTGCTGACAGCAGAGTACTGCATAATAAAGAAAATAAACCTTTATACCTACCAATATATCAGTACTAGCAATAGTACTGAGCCTCAAATACTCAACAGCTCTCTGCTGCAACTCAACATCTGCATTCTTTAGCTGACTGTCACTGCGCAGTACATCTTGAATTGTAGTTTTGATTTCTGGAAACAGGTTCACAAACTTGATGTAGGTAGACAGAAGCAGAGCTCGGGTAGGAACACTACACAGATGAAACTTGGAATGTAGCAAGTTGAACTGGATGAGGGGACTTAAGGAAAAAAAAAAAATTCAGTTTTTGTATATATGATAATCCTTACTATTGCATTATTAGCAAAAGCTGAATGATTTGTTAACTAGCCTTTAGGAATGCTAGGAATGAAATTCTTTACAAAAAGCATTACTACTTCAATTCAGTATTTTAGAAGGTGTTTTACCTTGATCTTGGATCACCTGCTATCAGATTTCCAAATTCTCCCAAGATGTAGCCACCTACTTTGACAAGATTCTCGTGGCATGCTGGAGCTTGAAGGGCCTGTGACACATTAATAATCATTGATATGCAATGTACAAAAAGAACCATCTTTTCTGTCACTTCCATTCCCAGTTTTCTCATCTACTTTCCTGCAAGAACAGACTACGGATCTAGACACTTATGAGAAAAACATGATGGGTGGTATGATTTCACAGAAGACTCTAATGTGAGTATTACTTGATTAAGAGCACTCTTAGGCCCATCTAGCAGCACTGTGGACTTTTGATGACAGATAGAGCTCCTTAAGTTTCCCCTGTTACATCACGTGCTGCTTCCTTAATTCTTAGCTCATTTTGAAAGGGTATTGAAGACAGTTATTCTCACCTCAAAAACAGTCTTTGCTGCATATCCTTGCACATCATCCCTGTTGATGACAATCTGAATAACTCGGTACCACACTTCTTCACTGACATAGTCACCAGCTATGCGAATCAGATTCAGGATTGTATCCACATACCAGGTGTAATCCACTGCATACTTCTCAGCTAGAATTGCAACCTTCAGGACCTGAGCACACAAAAGAGAATACAGGAGGTTGGCTAGCTCTTACTATGAGCTGTATACACACGGTGATGCCCCACACTGGCCCAGAAGCCTCAGTTTCAGATGCATGAGCTTGCTCACTTGTTCCCACAGCCAAGGTGAAAGGTGAACATTGAAATGCTGTGCCAGAATACAGCAGTTGCCAGGCACATATTGCTTTCCCCATAATGCATTCAAATACATTGTATCTTTGTGGCTTTCCAATTGTGTACCTAAGTGATCAAAAGCAATTTATAGAATATGCTTTGTTTGCTATAGAAACACCATCTAAGCTACCACTGAGACAGGATCAAATAGGAAATAGGAAACCTCTCAGAAAAAAGGCAAAAGGAAACTCAAGATAGCAGAGGCAAATAGAGCCACCAAAGCATAGCTGACTTTTCAGGTCATACTCAGATTCCCGCATCCTGAAGCAAACAGCTTCAGGGGAGACCCCACACAATTTATTATCAGTTGCATTTACTACTCCTTAAAGAACAGATCACTATAAGGGAACAGAATGAAATTCTCACTATCTGCCAAGTCAGGGGACATTGCCAACAGCAACCAGATAGCACAAGAGGTAGATCAATTAACACTGTATTCCACATTCACTTCTCCAACCAAGGGACTTCAGCACCTAACTAAGCTAAGTAACTACTGTAAGTACAAGTTTTGTTTACCATTCTAAAACGGTTGAAGTTGAGTATTTAAACTTTTATCCTACTGGTAGGAAGGGGATAGATATCAGGCCTCTTAGCTGATTATAAGGTATTGGTTTTGGGAACCCTTGGACTGAACATTCTCAGAGCATACAAAGTTCTACCTACAAATAAGTATTTACCACTAATTTTTGAAGCTACTGGACAATTGACTAGAGTAGGACATAACCCTCAGATGTAGAGAATGTGCTGGTGGATCACATATAAAATTCACTTTGCGAAATTTCTACATGCACTGTCCCAAGACCAAGATCAGCATTTAAAATATTTCCAAGGTTCTGCCCTGCCCCGTGGATTAGTTTAACCTAAATTCTTTGCTATTAGACTATAAAGTTAGGAGGGGTTTTTTTGTTTGTTTTAGTAGTTTTGTCTGGTTTGTTTTTAAGCCACCATGAAACGCAATCTCTATCACAGACTATGCAGCATCCCAATCAATAAATTATACTTATGGTACCAAATCCAGCTATGTAACAAATGTTTAAGAAAAACACCAATAGCTTACAATTTCTTCTCTAATGGAATAATCAGCAGTCTCCAGGTAATTGAGCATTTCAGCCACAATCTGCTGAGCATTGCTTCGGTCACACATTGCATACAGGAGATCTACAGCTCTTTGTCGTACACTTACATCTCTTTCCGTCTGCAAAAAGACAAAGGTCAAGATGATTTCATCTTTGTTTGGAAAGAACATGCAACTTATGACATAAATCTTTGTATAATACACAGTCAAATTTAAAACAAATGAATTTGCATCATTTTTTAGATGTAGAATGAGCTCAGATGTACCCTCTATATAAGCTGTGAGTTTCTTATGCTATTTCTCACTTTCAGTCATCTAGGAAAGGCTCAGTGGAGACTCAGACAGCTTCCTGCTTTTAAATACTATTCCAAAAATTCAAATCATCAGGTTTTGTTTCTGTAGCATACTTATTCAAATCTGTGTAGGTGCTGAAAGAATGAAGGAGTTTGTACAGAACACTTTAGTATTACGCAGGGTAGGGTGCGTGAATTTGTAGTTCACTGTGCATTGAGTGACTGGTACCAGTGGCCATAAATGCACCAAAAAGTGGCTGAAATTGTTAAATTGTTACCAGGCCAGTGAGCATTTAACTACCTGCAGGTTTAGTGTCAGGCATGCCTTGTAACAACTTCAGTCCAGCTAGAACAAATACATACTTTGAACTTACACATAGGTATAAATATGCTACAGCACAAACTTGGAAGAAAACAAAGTATTTAAACATCCAAGTATGCAAATAAATTTACATACAAATCAGTCTTACTCTTTTGACTTCTGCTTTGTCACATAAACAAGGCCATGGTGCCTTTCTGGATTCTGGTCTTTACAGTTCTGCAGTGCAAGCTGATCTGCTCTACCATTCCCCGTAAGCTATTACAGCAAAGGAACAGTGTCCAATACCAGCAAGATAGTAATAAAACTGTCTTCTCAGTATTCTCAATTTTGGAATTCCACATTTTTAAACAATTATACATCTTCAGCCTACACTTGAGCAGATACCAGTGTTACAGGGGACACAGCTCCAGGTATCAGATTTACCAGCAAGATACAAAAATCAACAAAAGCTGACCTCTGTAATTGCCAGCACAGCAAGATTCTGCTGGATTGAGGTAAAAAACTGAGGACACTTCAAAGAATAACTCCTTTGATCCCTAAGTATTATTAACTTAATTGGGGACAGGGAGCTTGGGGCAGTGGGGGAGAGGGCACTGAGGTAGGGGAGAAAACATTCAAAAAGAGACCACACAATATTTACCTTCAATGCATTGATAACTGTTTCTATGTGTGTTTTCACAGCCTCATGTGAGAATTCAGAGCTGGCAAGCGTGCACATGCTTTCCAGTGCTAGGTAACGCAAATTAGTTTCTCGGTGCTGCAAGAACTGACCTAGCTGGTTACAGGCACGGACTAGTAGGTTTGGCTCACTGCACAGAACAGGAGAGAAAGTGAAAGGGTTAAAAGCAACAGGTTTGAGAACACTCAATTCAGATACTATTTCTGCAGTGGAGATTTCTTAAAATGCCTCAAAGTGTCTGCTAGAATGCTTTGCTAGTGAAATGCAAAATTCAGATACTGTGAGCAAATAATCTCTGTTGGATTAGAGCAGTGGGGTCAATACAAACATCAAATAAATAAGCAGCAACACCCAAAGCTACAGAGTTCATTGACACTGTTCAGTTACATTGCTGTGGTTGAGTTCCAATCTAGCAAGCAACTTTGTATTCTTTTCCCCTTCACTACCTCCCCCACTAAAATCTAATTAAACGTTCAAGACAAAGCCCCATCTTTTCACTTTAAAATCCCCTCTGATAACAGAAGTGTTGTCCCAACTCACCTGTCATGATGTATAATTAAGCTTATTGCCTCAAACAGAACAGCATTCTTTGCATTCGAGTGCTGCACTTTCTTTGACTTTGGTGGCTCCTGTGCTTTGTTGAGGATGGTTTCCAGGCATTCTGTCAGACGGCCACGTACCGCAGGGTCTTCTGGAGAAGAACGAGCCGTTGGACAACTTCGTTTTGCTCCAAACCCTAATTCCTACCTTAGGTTTTCCCCTGGCTAAATCTAAATTAACTAAATTATTCTGAGACATTAAAAACATCTACACTCCCCAACATACATGTGGTAGAAGAATTCCAAGCCATAGTTCTATTTGGGTGAGAACAAAAACCAAACACAATCTGTACTACAACATACTTGGAAGATTTAATATTGTTGATAATATTAATGAACATTTAAAATGGCAGCTGCCAATTATTTGTAAGATGTACACTGGTTAGACATATTGTTAAAATTAAACACAATATAATTCAAAAGGCCAAGTAGCTTAGAGCTACTCACACACAGGAGTACAAACTTCAGGATCTTTGCCTTAAGACAATGTGCTTGCACTCCAAGCTATGTTAACACTGCAACGCAGTAGCTCTTTGGAGCCAGTGTACTGCGTAAGAGAGATGACCAGTGCTGTGATGTGTGCATTACCTGGAGGTGGATAGCACTGTAACAGCCTCAGAAGTTTCACAGATAGCCAGGGAGCAGGAACAAAGTAGTATGTGTAGTCCTGAAGGTCTGTTGATGCAGAAGTTACAATCTGTAAAACAAACAGCCAGCATGTTAGCTGCTGAAGTTAATTGATTCACAAGCATGAAAAGGACCCAAAGAACACTGTAGGTCACCTCTGACAGAAGCTTAAAAAGCTGTGTCACTAGCAAAGTCTAGTTAAGTAGATTAATTAGGTGAAAGCTGCCATACTATGAGTATACCACAGTAAATGCTAGTAATGGAAATCCAGTTTTGCAGATACAGTAGTCTAGGAAGCCTCTTCTGAAAACCTACTCGCTTTTTTAAAGAATGAAGACAACCATCTTGTAACATCAAAATGTTTAACCAGAAGCTTGACTTTCTCTAGCAAATCCCAGATTCAGCCAACAGTCTGGTGGCTGCTGATAGGTGAGCCTGCAACTCAAGTATAAGATGCTATGACAGACTGACCTAAAGCAGAAGGATCAACACCTTCAGTAACATCCCTACAGCAAAGCAAAAAAGAGACAGCATTCACAGAAGAAGTTTATATGCACAATGAAATGTGATAAGGATTAGATTAGATTACCTCTCTTCATAGAATTATTTTACCCCTTTTATTCTAGGGTAACCGTGAGTTTGACACTAGCTTTGCTCAAAATAATTCTAACTAATTCTTACTGCTCCATTACAGAACAGTCCTCAGCACTCCCTTGTTTTTAAGTATTAGAAAAAAAAAAATCTTCATATTTGAAAAGAAAGAAAACAAGTAATTTGGGTATAAGTCTACATAAAACTCGGTGTAAAATACATATGTGAAGCAGCCGCCTCCCTAGTCTCTTTCCCCCTTCCAACAGGAGGAGGAAAACAAAATCAAACAAAACAGTAACATAAGTTTTCCAGCACAGAAATGTTAACTTACAGACATGTCTCTCCACTCTTCCCTGCTTAACCCCCTACATCATTTACAGAGTATCAGATGCTTATGATTATTAATTTAGCAGCAGCTCAAAAGAAGGAATAGGAAGGCAGTTAGTCTTGTAAGAAGCTTAGATAAAGTTAAAGCTACAGTCTATATTTTTGAGGGGTTTGTGTGAAGTCTGTAGAATCAGTCTTGGATCCAACTATTCTTTGCTATTACAGCAACAAAGTGAGGATTACTACTTGGAGCACAGCAGGGATTAAACCAAGAAAGTTTGGGCAAGCCAATACAGTTTTCTGTCCTGGTAAATAACAAGCATTTAAAGAAGTTACCTGAAGCACCCACATGAAGTGACACTGAATCATCTTCCCATTTCATGGTACAGTAAACTAATCTGACCCTAGAAAGCTGAACAGGAAGCTAACCTGATCTAGAAAGCTGAGTAAATTAATCAACAGTGAAGTATTATCAGGGTCATCATTGGACTCACTCTGCTTAATCTAGACACTGCCAAGGAGACTGAAGTCTTAAACTCTTCTGGATTCTTCTGTGCCAAAGTGGTGATTAGACTTGTAGCTGCAGTAACCACACCCTAGGAAAAAAACAAAACAAAACACAAAAAAAACCATGTTCAATTTTGGATCAGTTTATGACACTGCCCATTAACACCTTTCAATTCAACTGGTTTTTAATATACAAAAAAAAAAAAGTTTATCCCCATTACAAAACCCTACATTAAAAAACCTTTTATTTGGCTAGCAGCTAGACTAGTTACACACCTGCAGAATCCAACAGAATTTTCAACAACATGATACTGCCATGCTTGCAGAGCATTTTATACTATTTTTTTTTATTAGCTTTGTCTCGTGTTTGGATAGTACATCTAAAATAAGAGAGCTGTATTAAAATTAAGCCTGGACCCTGGACCCAAATTGTCTTATTATACAAGAGAAGCACGAGCAGAAAAAATTCAATGCAGCAGATCATCCAGGAAAGAATTCTTACAACCCAACATGAGGAGAGGGCTTTGTATAAACAAGCACTGGATATTACTGCTACAGACTAAGGCACTCATTACTGTTGAAGCACACATATTAATAGCCTTATTTTCATAAAGTAACTGGACTAGGGGTAAAAACAGGGTCTCCTTTCTATAGCAAGAGGGTTTTTTAGGCATCAAAGTAAGAATGACATGGACACCACAGGACGAGGAAGTCTAAGAAATGACAAATCAAGTCTTGAATCTTTACTGCAGATCTAATCTTAAAAGGCCTAGGAAAATTAATATTACACCTATGCAATGTGACTTAGTGTAACAAGGCATAAGATTAATTCATTTACAGCCAGAAGAAAAGAAGAATGTGTACATACCATTCTTCTCTCTACAGTGAAAAGGTAAACAAAGCTTTATTAAAAATTAATATATACAGCAAATAAAAAAGGACAACTCCTTCCATTTTCTTCCCAAAGCCTGAAGACAACAGCAAGCCACTTCTTTGAAAGACTCAAGAAGAAATAAATTGTGTATTTAACAGCAGAAGTCACATCATTCTCTATACACACTAGGCCCAAGAAGCTGATTTACCAAGTGCTGGTCATTGAGGAGATGCACCACTCGAGATGTCCAGTCTCCCATGGGAACAAGGTCAGGAGAAGTTCTGTATAAACGCAGCAAGCATAAAGCAGCACTTTGCTTCACACTATCCATAGTGTCTCTGCAAGACATACATACTGATTTAAAATACAGTGGTTAAGGCAAAGCAATACCTGCAGGACAGCTTTATGCCAGATTTCACACTGACTCAGCATCCCTGGCCAGGCTGCATCTTTTCAACAGAAGTTCACTGAAGTCTTCTTATGCTGCAATATTTGTTCTTCCTAATTTTTCCAGTAAGTTTAATTAGTCAAGTTTTCAACTGTTATAGAGGCTATAAGACATATGTAGTGATTCTTTACAAATTGGAGTGACATTTCACATCTTTTATGAGAAATGAAAGTTCATCTCATCTGATCACAAGAACAAGCTTCTTTCAGGCTGACTGAAATCAGACAGTTCAGATATACTACCTTACGAATGTGACCAAAGCTGGATCTCCTGATAGGTCCTGTGTGGCAGATAGAAATCATGAACTACTCAACAGCTTCAGCACCTACAGCTAGAATGTAAGGTGGCTGTCAACAAGCACACAACCCACAAATCTATTCACCTTGCCATCCCTGCTGCTGGCACAAAATTGGACTATTTTAAGAGTGGCAAGCAACTATTCTAGTTCAGTGAACTCCTTTTCACAGTTTTGATTAAGCATTTTGTGTGATGCACAGACAACAGCTATAAAATGTACAGAGCACTACCAGTAAGAGTTTTAAGAGGCAGCTTATAACATGCATCTCCAGTAGAAGTTCAGCCCAGCTATTCTTCATAAATTTATCAGTCTTCCATGAGATCAAGTTGTATCTCAGTTAAAAACCACAAACCTATTCCTCCCCTGTCTCTAATTTATATTTGAGCCAAGAGAGCTACACTGAATTGGCAAATGTAACTGACAATGCTCATTCTGCCCAGGTCACTTAGACAGGACAGGCATACAAACATATTTCATATATATTATCTAAGAAATGCAGAAGGAATGAGACCCTGAAGAGTGATCTCAGAATACATAAACACAGCTCAAAGTTTGAACAACTGACCTAAAGGTGCTGTGCTCTGTTTGCGATTAGTGACCCCAAGTGAAATTTTTGGAATTTTTTTAAGGCTATCTTATTAAAACCCCATGACTCATTACTGCAGTATTGTCTCCACTATGCTACATGGAGAACAGCACCTGTCAATGGCAGTTGCCAGACATTTAGAGTATTAATACAGTTCTTACACCACATGTCACTTTTTATATTAATGTAAGACAGTTACTGGTTAGAAAAACATCCATGTATATTCTAAAACATTTCATATCCATAAGAGCTTAAATTCACTGCTTGGACATTTTAAGTTTCAAAATAAATTAGCCCTACAATCACAATGACTTAACTATAGTTTCAGACATTTGCCAGGTCTGTTTAGAAACTTTCAGCTATACCAAAGTAACAAAGTTGGTGGTGACTATTTGCCATTTACACTAATTGCTCTTTACATGGTTAGTAGAGGAAGTAAGAAAACTCACAAATCAATATTATCATGTTCCTTATGAAGTCAGTACATTTACATAAGAACTTCAGTTTATAACAGAATTTGTAGTATAAACATCTATTTTGGTTCATTTATTTCTTTTTTCATCAGGAGAGGTAAGGAAAGTAAAACATATGCATTTCAGGGGTATTTAGTACCACAGATTTATCCAAAACAAAAATCAATTCACAATAGTGCTGTAAAAGCTTATTCAAGACACCAAAAGTCTTAATTTCCATGTAGTCTTATACTCCTACAAGCAACTCCACACTCAGGCCAGTGAAAGCACCTGCAGGTATTGGAACTGTCATCATACTGCAAGCCCAGGGCTGAAGAGCCCAAGCACAGATTAAGGTGCTCCAATGGAACCAAGTCGCTGAAAAGTTTATTGGTGTTGTATTTGAAAGAGGCATGTCACACCTACCCAGCCACAAGAATTTTGGGAATTTCTCCAGCAAATGCTTCCGCCATCTCCCGGCTGCCCACATTGGCAATGCAGTGCAGAGCAAGGCCCATGAAGGTGGGGTTCCGGCTGGCCAGGTCGTTCTTGATGGCATTGTTTATCAGGCGAATGAGCTCGCTGTTGGAGTTCACCAGCACGGAGATGAACAGATAGCCCTGGGAGTCACAATATGGAAAATATATTTTAGCTGACTTCATTTATTGTGGCATTAACAGGAAACATGATTTCTTTGACACATACGCTTCTCTCCAATACCATATGGGCAGAAATGGGTATTTTGATAGAGTGAAGGCTAGAAAGATTCAGTGAATTAAACAAAAATGAGTAAGTTCAGTGTTACCCTAATTATCTGGTTTTAAGTGTTTTCTTAGTCTATTCTGGCATATACTCAAAAGATCGTTTCAGATGAATGGGGACCAATCAAAATTTTGGCTTATTATTCAAATACTAATAAGTTACCTGCACCTGATAAACACTGGCGCAGGGAGACGGAAAGAGACATTCGGAAAATTAAAAGGTTACTTACCTTTTAATGCAAGACTCGAGGCAACTTCTTAACAAGAGTAATAATTTTATGCTGAAAGTACATTTTTTGCAACTAGTTCAAGATTCCCTGTGCACAAAGGTGTTTAGATTTCAGAATCATTCCTAGAGCCAAAATAAGGCTTTGAGCCAGGGCAGAGGGAATGAAGCAAAATTCTTTACAGACTCCACAGCTGAGGCTGGATATTAAGACAGACCAGTTTATCTTTTTCAGAGCTCAAGTTACTCACAATTTGTTTCTCTGTATATCTATTGGAACTGAGCAGGTTTACAGCCTCCATGTGACCAAAGTCAATGTCATGCCCCAGCAGAAAGATGAAGAGCAGTTTGCAGACATACTTTTTCTTACTGTAACCATCCAGAGCCTTGTCACCTGAAAAGCAAGGAAACAAACTATTAAGTCTATGTTGAGCTTTTACCTGGTTACCTAGTGATAATTCCATCTACCATTATCTGTATCCTAAATGATAGTGATGAAAGGATGGTCAGGAAATAATGCTGTCATCTAGTCCTTGAAGTATCCTGCAGTGTCCTTAGAGTATGTTCTTACTAAGAGAGGCAGCACATCCATGTTCGCTCCATTTTGATTTTCCCACTTCAGTTAACATTTATGTCTTCCATACATGTTCTCCTCTTAAAACAATTATCAAACCTTTATCTCAGTTAAAGCGTTAACCTACTTTTCCAAGTGCATCACTGTAGAGAACTCAGCAGCAGCAAAAAAAACCCCAGCAAGTTGTTTTACAAAGATCAGGTGACAATGGTCTATCCCAAAGACTCAAAGAAATACATTAAATGAGATTACCATGAGAATTTAAAAGTTTTCGCAAAATGAAAGCATTCACAAGTGTTCCAGTTTCAGAAGAAAAATGCACTCTAAATAGGTCTGGCCATATGTTGCAGTACTGCTGATTTTAGAAGCTTGCAAAAGCAACATGGAGCAGTGCAGCTTCCCGTTCATTGGGAGACCATTGCTTTTCCTGAAGGGAAGAGCTACAAATGAACATAACACTTTCTGTGTTACATTGTCTCCCTACCTCAAATCAGGAAATAAAGGGGTATCCAGTAAATCAGGCAATATTGACTGCTGGGTAGCAAAATCTTGATATATACTGCTGCTTAAAAGACCATATAAGGTCCTTTGCCTCAGCATTCTGGGCCTGGAATAACTGATCTGTCACATCAAGTGTGTATTCCTTAGTGACAGCAAGTTCAGCCAGAACAGCACTGCATACACTAAAGCTTCAATAAGATATCCCTTACTCATTGCCCTTGCCAATAAAAGTTCTAAGCTGCCTTTCTATTTTATATTTAGCTGCCTATTACATAAATCTGAAGTTAAAAAAGAATCCTAATAGTACAGATGTTGTTCCTTCTTCCTTCTCATGAACTGATACAGAGGAATATTGAATTTGCCAGGCCATACGAATCTACAGCTGCTCTGGATTCCACACTACATTTACAGACTGGATAAAAACCAAGGAAACCTCAACACTACTAAACTTACAGTTAGTGAAGGAACAGAGTACCAACATGTAACAGTGAACCAACAGAAAGCATACTGGCCCACTTGTGGAGTGAAATACATTGTGAAGTACACAATGCTAAAAGGTTAATGTTTACAGGCTGCAACTATGCATTTTGGGGGCTGCTTTCTCTTTTGACCCTAAAAAATTCTTCTATTTAATCTTATTTCAACTGAGATAAATTTAAGCAAACAACTGCTATTTTAATAGCAGCAATAAAAGCAGACAATTATACCTTTCTAATTTGGGTTTTTAGGCATCCGAGGATTTTTTTTAAACTGGCACAGACACTGAATCAGTTGCCAACAAAAAGCTTCACCTTAAAGCTGTTTTTACGTTGTGCAAAGAGGAGTCATCTTCAGGTCCACAACACAGAAGCCAACATATGTCACATTTCACTTCAATACAGGAGGCAGCACTGCTACAGATACCCATGGCAGTGAAATTCTGCTGTACCGGATCCTGTGAGCATCCTGTAACAACAGCCAGCTCTGCAGAAAGCTGTCTAAAGACAAATTTTCTTCAAGCCACTTTTACAGTTTGCTGCCACAAGGCTCTTTTCCTGCTGAGTCAGCAAACAAATGTGGGGAATTTTGCTCTCCTAGATATTGGAATTGCTGTCAGAAGAACCAGAATGAAACATCCAGTGGGAAATGTTTTTTTCCCCTTCTTTGGAAGCAATATGGCCAGAGGAAAGAGAAGATACTCAACCACATTTGCTTATCTGCTGTGACACCAAACTATGGTGTAAGCAACAATGGAGTATCCCGCATAAATACTTCCTGTTATACTATTTTCGCAATGAAATGGCACTCAAGAGCAGAAGCTTCTTCCTATTCCACCATGGCAAAGAGATGTACACCAAAGATACCTTTCCTTAGGAGAAGCAAGGAAAAAAACCCAAAAACAAAACACAGGAAGAGGCAGTGACAGCTTTAGTTTTCTAGTATTTTTTTCAGTTGCTTAGGAAGAGTTTCTAGAAACTCTTAAGATTTGATTTTAATTGGTCATCTACATGAGATCTAGAAGGAAAAGAAATAACCAGTGAATAAACCAGTGGGTCTTTACATTACATAGCAACAAAACCCATTCTAACTTCTGACAAGCCAGCTATTCTAGGGGACCAATGAAAGGAACAGGTGATGCTCAATACCATTAACAGATGGTATGATTCACAGAAGGGGGCAGTAAATAAACCAAATCCCTTTTAGTCAGTCTAACTCTAGTGACCAAGCTCTACATAACTGAGGACTTACTATGGTATTGAAGTTTATTAATATCATTAGTTGCTCCTTTGAGATTCAGATACAACAAAAGACATCAAAAAGTAGCTTTCACGTGAACTTTACCACAAGTGAAAAACACCCCAACCAATCTCCAAGACCGAAATCCCAGCAGGCCAAGAGGCTGAACTGCAGCTGCCTGTTAGTGTAGAATCCATCAGCAATACACAAAAGTTAGAAGTATTAAATCTAATCTCTTATATTCTCAAATGACTGGTGTTGACTTTGTGATACCAGAAGGGAAGAGGGAGAATGCTGCAGCCCAATTGCTTAATGAAGAACCTAAGTGGATGAAAATATGTATACTTTGAACCACATCAACTTTCACAACAAACTATTTGTCAGTTTAGCATTTCCTTTTTTAGGTTTAGGACCCAGCTATTTAAAACATTATATCCTTACAAGATACCAGTATTTTAGGAGCTCAGATTAGCAAGGTCCTTGGATCTCAGGGTATTTGAAAAATTTTTGATAGAAGCTACGCTATGCAATCAAGCACAAAACCTATCACCATCCTACTAACAAGCAGCTTCCTTCCCCACCATGTGGTATCAAAGAAAAATATTGTAAAATCAGTACCTGAAACACCTTTTCCAAAGACAGAAAAAAAGCTACATTAACTCCTTTCAAAAGCTCCAGTTCCTTGCATACAGAAGTGGAAGCAATGTGAGAGTTCCCAGGCAAGTTTATAAACTAGGCCAAGTTAGAGTTACTACAGCTCTTCTTCAAAGTCTTATTAGTTCCCAGCAATAACAGAATATCAGGGGTTTTAAATTTTTTTATTATTTAATTATCTGAGCAATTTGAAAAAAGAGCACTTCAGTCAAAGGTCTCACAATAGTTGTCTAAATCCAGCTGTCTTTTGAAGAAGTCTGTGAATTTTCTTAATGAAATTTTAACTATTCCTCTCCCTTCCATGTCACATTTACGAAGAGTTCTGAAGGTTCTATTTTAAACATTACTAACAAGTCTCATTGCTTAAGTACGTGCCAAAATAGTACAGCTTCCCCCAGTCCCAAGCAAACATCCAAACAAGAACAGAATGATATGTCACATGTTCTGTTATCTTTATTGCAATACACAATCATTTCTTTTAACTCAGCTCATTTTCAAATGCTTTCGGGAACATTTGCAAGTGCTGCAAATCAAGTCAGCAGAAACAGGAAGGATTCACAATACATGTCAGCAGGTTTTGAGCACAGTGGGCATTTCAAAGGCTACTTGCTTTTCCTGAAAAATTTATTTGTTATTTGGCTAAGAAAGAAATTATTAACAGCTGATTAACAATGAGTACTATTAAGAAATAATTACTACTTCCAAATTTCTGTGTATCACCTTCCCAGCATTTGAACACAGAAGTTTTGGTTTTCCTTGCTCATACGTATCTTTCACAAAAGCCCTCTGAAAAGAAATAAGGCAAGAAAGTATTGTAAGACCTTTTGATTCTCAAGCAGCAGTTTCCAGCTCTAGTTTGGAACATAAGTTAAAAAACAGCACCTGCTTCTCAATCTAACTCAGTGTACTTCAAAGCCAGTGTGCTGCACTGTTACTGAGCCTGCTACCAGTGAGAGGGGTCAGGAAAAGAGTTTAGTCCTTGGGATGTTCACTGGGGGTAGGTAAGGAAGCCTGACAAGTCTAATCTCACTAGCTTTCACATGGCTGATTGCTACTTTAAAATCTGAGGTTTTAAAACCACAATAATGGCTTTTGCAAAACAGAATGGACAACACTGTTTCTTGGCTTCCTTCCTACACTGACCTCTGTTCATGTAGTTGGCAGCAATCCAGGGATATACTGTATCAGAAGGCCACTACTAGCTTAGAGGCTAAGAAAACTGAATTTATTTTTATGAATGTAGCTACACTTTGAGACAAGATCTGTATTTCTGTAGGGGTGACAGTCCAAGGCGTCTACATCAAACACTGAATATTTGTGCCAAACAATCCATACAAATCAACAAACTAGTACTTATTTACCATACTACTAGCATCAGAACAGAGATCAGCCCTACAACCTGGGTCATATTTGAAGCCTGATTTTACTTCTAACAATTCAGTTTGTTACTGAAGACACTTTATGATTTTATTGTGTGATTGCCTTCACATGTGATCAGAAGACAGTGTGACTAAGCAGGCCTATCTTAAAAATAAAGCCTATGCTTTCCCAGCTTGCGAGGAAAGCAATTTACTGAGTTCACTGTTACACAGCTTCAGTTTAAAACAGGTATTTACAGTCTTATCTTAACATCCTCCAAAGGGTTACCATGTATTTTGGGAAAATAATTTGCTCAAATATGGAACACCAAGTCAGAAAAAAAAAAAAAAGGAAGAAAAAAAAGGGAAAAAAAAAAGAGCGCAACAATTAACAACTCATATTGGGGCACTTCTGCACAAGCTGAAATAGAAGATACAGAAGCACGTCTGAAATCTAGCAGCCACTCTTGTAACACAAACCCTACTAAGCAATCAGAGCAAAACTAAATTCTAATGCCAAAGCAGGAAAAAAAGAACAAGTCTGAATAAGGCAGAGAACAAAATTCCTATGACTGCAGAAACAGTTCATAGATTTATGGGCAGCTTCATTATACACAAATTCTGGTTTGAGATCAAAGTGATACAACAATTTAATAAAGTGGATATTTTTTCAACTCCCAAAGCAGTTACTGCTCTGACACTGAGACTTCCAATTTGGTTCAAACATGGAGCAAAATCAGCTTACAGTCTGAACATGTAAAACAAAAGGAATAGCATCTCAGCACACTTTACTCCTACAACTTCTCCTTTATCACACTGGTGTAGTTTCTCTCTACTACATTCTTCTTATCTCAGTAAATGCAGAAGCATTTAAAGCAACTGTCAAGGACACAGTGACCTCAGCAATGGAGCTTCCTCATGCTTAGACAAGAGACATGGTCACCGTAAGTATAGAGATTCTAAATTCCTGCTGAGCTTGGTGCACAAAAGCTGGATCAGAACTCAAAGCCATAGCACAAGTTCCATCAGCTCAAGGAAAGTATTGCTTTTATGTCCAGAGACATAAAACCTTATCCCAACCTGTTAAATACAAAGGTACTTTAAACACCAAGTTACCCAAACATAAGGCAGGTATCAGGCTTGAGAGCTACTTGCATGCCAGAACAAAGGTAGAAATATTGAGGCTCTGTCTGCAACAATGTAAGAATACACCTTGCAAGTTACATGGGATGGGCACCCAGATAATGCAACAGCCTGTGCTGAAGCATACACAGGCGCAGAGGTAGACCAGGTTTCTTCACTAGCATCAAGCAAGAACTTCTCTGTCAAAAGGTCTTGTTTCTTGGACCTTTCCCTGATTACAGCCATGCAGCCAGCCCAAAAGCTGCATCTTTGGCCACATAACTCAGGGCCAGTAACTCAGGGCACCAGTATTCACCCACAGTTATTTAGCAAGGGACTTGATCTTAAGTTCACAATCACACATTTGTCTGAATCCAAACTATTTGAAAACATTTTAAGGCCAGAGCTCCATGAAAAGAAACTAGGCTAAACTGAGTAATCTCCACTTAAACCAGTAATAAAATGCATATGAAGGTCTCTTAATTTTTATACAGCCCTTCTGCAAAGAAGAACCACACAGCATGAAGTCTATGTGGGACTCCTGCAGCAGAAAGATAACATAGCTATCAGCTCCTCACACTCTCAAGGCCTCAAGCAGTTACACAAGTTGTCTAAACACAATTTTTTCCAAATTGTGACATTTATATTTTTGCTCAGGCTTCATCAGGTTATTGTCTTCAGGTAATTAAAATTTTCCACCCAAAATCCATACAGATTAAGTAATAAACCATAATGAAGATTAGCTACAAGAAGGTTTAGCCATCTTCCATTCAAGTTACTGAATGAGCACATACTGACCTTTACTCAAAACTATTTAAATAGTGCTTAAAGGATGCTACACAAGGTATGCAGGCTAAAGTTTTTTGCTTTGCTGAAAGCACCTCTGTTCTCTGATCACTGCCTGATTTATGGTTCTACATAGCCAGAGATTCCTATGATAATTTCTCCCCTGCTTCACAAGTAAGCAGGGAAGAACTAACTGTTTGTGTACTTTTACCTATTTTTCTAAGAGAAAAATGTAAACAAAGAGGCATGTGATTTAGAAGAATTTCTTGAGTGTCTTGAGCTGTGGTTAACTCTTCCTTTCTACGCTGTTGATGACACTCAGGTTTCTAAAGGTCTTTGTACACCTTTAAGAGACATACTACTTAAAATGTAGCCACAGATCATACAAAGTTCAGGAAAGTTATTTGTTAATGCATAAAGCATTCCAAACAGATATGCTAGTCTAAGCCAGGATAGCTGATTAAGGTAAATTAATTTACTACAAATCCAGCAGATCCTGAAGGCACATATATAATCTCCACATTGCAATACCTTATCTAACTACACACACAGCCCCATAACTATTTAAACAAAATTTGCCACAGTCACTACTGTTACAACTCCATTTAAAAACATCCCAACTACCCCTGAGAATCTTTAAACTTTGAAACCACATATACAACTTGAATACAGCTAATAGCATGAGTTTTACCTTGTGTTGTTTAAAAGTTAATCGCTGCCTCTTGAAATTAGTTACTGCATATTCTTTTCATATGAGTAATTTGTACTGCTGTTGCTTGTCGTCAAGGTGTATAGCTTCAGCAACTAAACATTTTAATTTAATTCTGCTAGAAGACAGCCTAACCCATTATTTCCATAAAGACTCAGGGCGGAAGGGGGGGGAAGGATGAAAAGTTTAAACAGATGCTGCTTTACTGGAAATAATCACGTCCACCCATGTTACTTCAAACTATCCACAGCTTCGCAGCTTTCTGGAAGCAAACAGGCTGAGTAGGAGGTTAGGAGGCCAAGTATTAGAAATAGTTTGTGACCAGTAGCCCAATTCTTTGATAGGAGGGAGTTTGCTTCTATTATGGCCAAGAATCACAGGACTGTCAGAACTGTTCTATAGCTAAGAGAACATTTTCAATCAGTTATTCTAACAGACTGCTCTAGCGTTTTGCTTGAGTCAGCAGTTGACAAAAGATGTCCAAGCATGTAAAAACAAAACTCCATAAAAGAATGTCATATGGAAATATATATAGTATAGTATGATCAAGTCACTTACCTTTAAATTTTGACCGAATGTTTGCTAGTTCTTTATTTATCCTCTTTATCTCTGCCTCTTTACTTTTGCCTGAAATGAAAAGAACACATATCAGGACACAGTGCTTTGGACATCCTTCTGCCACCCGAAGCATCTTTTCACCCAAACAGAAACATACATCTGTAAACATACAAACAACATGAGGAGTTATTACTCTCCATTTCCATCACTAGAACTAAAGGCAAACAGAGGTAACTTAAGCATCACTTTATACAGGAATTTGAGAAGCTCTAAGGACCTCCCCGTTTCAGGAAGCTCTGCAGACTTTAGACAGTGTCAGTTGCATATAACCTGAGATGTCACTGCTACTGTCTTTCACAAATGCTCCAGTTTTTTCTGTTCCTGAAACTGACCAGAGAAAAGTGAATTTTACTTCCTATGTGATTACTAAGTTGACAGTGCTCTGAAGGAGTGAGTCTCCTAAGCACAATCTTATAGACAAGCAGCTCAGGTTATTCCTCACCTTAAGGACAAGCCAATTTACTGTTTTTCTGTTGAACAGTCATTCAGTTCAACAGCTTTTAAAACATTCTTAACAGACTGAAGAGAAAACACAGTAAACTAACAAGGAGTCCAAAGACTCAAGACTTCACACAGTTAGGATACAAGTTCAGACTTTCAATGTACCTCATGAAAGTCATTTGAAAACCAGAAATATTTAAAATTCACACTTTATTAGATGACTTGGCAAACTTATGCTTCTCAGCACCATCAGCAGTTCATATCAACTTTTGATTCCAAGAATAGGTATTGGGATTTCTAGTAACAATTCAAGTTACATAGAGAAACACCTGGTTTAAATTCTGATAATGCAAACTTACTCAAATAATATTTGCATTGTCCAAACCAAAGCAGCTTATTATTCTTCAGCATTTTAGTTTTTGGTGACTGAGATTCTACAGACATCTGGGTCCATTGTCTACTACATGAGTAGAAGCACATAAGGGTAGAACAGCCAGCTTGGGCATTGTGATCAGCTGCCTGTCATTTGAGGGAAGCAAGTGAAGTACATTTCAGCAATGCAGAACTGGCCATTTAGTTCCGTTGTTAATTCAGACCTGTAACTACTCAAAATTTCAACAAATCTAAAACTTTTGTCCATTTTCCAAAAGTTTCAAGCAGTTTCAAGTGTTCCAAACATCAACTAGCAGCAGAAAAAGACAGCTTTCTTCCCTCTTCCTCACACATATTTACTACAAGGTTATGAGTAAAAGTCTCCTAGCCCTGGTTCAAAATGGTCCAGCCTTATGAATCACGGGGATCACATGCCCTTCGTTCACACCGCACACTTCCCCACACCACTGGGATCCCAGCTACAGCCATGAATGTGCAAGTAGGGGATGTGACAAGGCTTGGAGAGCAGATCATGACCAGCATTCCAAAACACCTCCAATCTCATATCTTTCTTCAATAGAAACATCTCACAGTATTTAAATATCCCACTACATTTGCATGTCCAAAAGCCTGTGTCACCCTAGGACTGTTAATCCTCCCCTTCCTATTCCTTTGGGGATCTTACAGCAGGCCCTATAAATGGTGACTAAGTAACTCAAGGAAACAAGTGCATTAGGATAGTTTAAGAGCAAAGTATAAAGGAATCCCTTGCCAAGTACAAATGAATCTACATTTTGTAATTTCCTGACTTAGACTCAAAAAAATAAACTGAAGTTAGGCACTTCTGAAATAAGATGCAGAGAATGGGTTTGTATTAATCTGCTTCTAACAATGGTCACAAGAGAACAGACACAGAGCAGCCACAGCACACTGTACAAACAGAAATGTTAGGCCCAAAATAGAAGCAACTGCTTCAGTTTACCTTGTCCTTTTAACAAAATACCCGCAGACCCCACAAATTCGCTTAAAATGGAATTTTTCAATTCTACAACAATGTTTTGTAAGAGCCACTGCTCAAAAGGCTTAAATGCAGGGTGCCTTGGCAGGCACTCCACAGGGCAAAAAACAACCCACAACTTCAGAGCTCAATAATTTACAATATCTGTTCTGAAACAAATTGTAGTTGCTATCTGTATGCACCTTGATTTCCAGATAAAGCAGAAGATAATGTCCACAGTTTTAATTTGACCTAGAAATTCCAATTAACTTCTAGAATGACAAAGCTAGAGAACACAGTATAGCTCCCTCAATTTATAAAGATGCATCTGTTGGAATCATAAAGTTTAACCAGTTTTCACTAATATATCATGCAACACATAATGAGTTTTGTTCTAATTTAACTTGTCAATCTAAAGAAAGCTGGTTTTAAAGTAGTAACACTACTTATTGTGTAAATGAGCAGCAAGTCGTACAATCTAAGACCTGAAGTGTCTTCCTTTATAGATTTTAGATTTGTCTTAATTGGATTATTCGTCCTGTGCACACAGCAGAGATATTCAAATGTTTGCCTCTAGGGCACTTGCCAGCATTAGGAGTTCATTACTAGACTGAAGCAAGTCATTTGCTCCAGGGTCCCGCTCTCTGAGAACTGGGGCCACAGTAACACACCCCAAAAGGGTGCAAATGTTTATGTTAATAAACAACACTCCAATTTTGTAAACTATTTCTTTTTAAAGAGCTGGAAACCCTTCCCTTTTTTTCAGCCATCTGCTTCTAAAGAAAAATTTAATCTCCTAAAGGTATTAGTTTATTTTCCCTTTTACCATGGGAAAAGCACATCTCATTAACACATAACCACAGAGTCTGGAGATTTTGTACTTCATTTATATTAACAGGGCAGAGAATACAGAGCTCAGTCTAGGACATTGCTAGCCTGAGTAGGATATTTAGTTTTTAAATTTACAAACTAGGTCTTTGCTCTGTATCTTTAACCTCTGTTTGTAAGGAAAGTGAATTGCAATATTTACTTCAAATTACTAGTGATTGTTTCTCTAATCTCAGCAAGTGTGGCAATAATCACAATTTTAAAATGTTGAAAATGGGGTGAGGAAAGGGAAAGAGTAATACATATCAGCCAGCTTTTCTTAACCCAAGATAAAATCAAGGCCATCTTTTACTTTTTTAAAACCACCAAAACCTCCTGGCAAACCTTTCAAGCAGAATTATTTACCTACTACACTCACATTATCAGTTACTGGTAGAAACTGGGTTCTTTGCGTCCTAAGCAAGCAACAGAGCATTAAGCAAAGCCTGACTAAAATACTTCAGGAATTTGTGCAGTCAGCACCTTTTGTAGAAATAGTCTGCAGGCTCAGCAACACAAACATGGAAATCCCACCCCCATGCACACAGCTGTAGCAGTGAGATGACAGGAACACCCAGAGTCACATCTGAAGGTTTATTATCTTAAATTTTAAATCTTGCTTAGCATAAGAACAAAAGCCTTTTTCGAGTAATTCCTTCAGGCTGTTCTGTTTTGAAGGCAGTACATGACCTCATCCAGACTATGACCAAACATAAACAGCATAGCAATTAGCAGGTGATAAAGTCTAACTTCTTATATTGGAGATCACACTGAACAATTAAGTTTTGACCTTATTACTAATTACAGTCTATGCAAGCCTGCAATTGTAGTTTTAAAGAACTGCACCAGCACAACAAGTGTTAAATGTCACTGAGGGCAATCACACAATGCTGAGGACAACTCACAAGTTAAAACCAGGCTGGAGTATCTAACCCCAAATTTCCTACACTCCAGCAGTTTCTATTGTATGGTAACCTTATTCAAACACGATTAACTGCTTATATTAGAGGATGACAAAGCAAAACAAAATCTCACAGTGGAAGGCAGCTTCCATTGTAAAGGACAAAAGAAAATATTAATATCATAAACCAAGGACCAATTTCTAGCTAGATCTTCTGTCCCACTAAGTGTGGAAAGGCACTGTTAAAAGGTGTTTGATTAACTCAGAAGTTTTCATCACATTACTCTGACTTGCCAACATTCACTGAATAATTTCTATATGCATTTTTTTGTTTTTACCATCACTAGAAACACTCAAGTAGTCTTTAGAACAGTAAAAAGGAAGATGATGATAGCTGAAGGAGTGCTATGCTGCAGAAATAGGCTTACGTTTCAGAGCTAACAAAGGCAATTGCTCTGCCACACTTTGAGGCTCTTACCCAACTCCCAGTCTCATGAAATTATCAGAGCTGTATAACAACAAAGTGTTCTGTAACCACACCATTCAGCTTGGAGAGGCCTTAATAAAGGTCATATCACGCATACAGACTGCTGGGTAGGACAGTAGTTAAAGCCAGAGTACAAGAAGATAATGTTGCATATGGGTTCAGGCTGTATCCTTCTCACTTTCATTTATTCAGACTTCTACCATTTTAACAGACTATCATTAAATATATGTAATAAGTTATTAAAAGAGGTGCCTGCAAGTCAGTAAGCTTTAGTTGCTGTTTTGCTGCAAAGACATGTAGGGTTTGTAGCCTTACAACCCTAGTGTATGAGTGCTGCTCATCATCATCTCTAAGATGAGTACTGAGCACACAGGTATCCAGCCACAACACAGTCCAAGGTGCTTATGGGTGATTACTTCATATTTCGCAGGCTTCAGACTCCATCATTCTGCCTACTGCCTTCATTAGAGAAGGTAGATTTAGTCTGCAGAGCAGTATTATCTTTAATTACCATCTTGTTTAACAAAGATAGAGTAGGGAACATTGTAAATCACCACAGCTCATCAAAGAACCAACTACTATTCTTGTATTTCCCAGTAATCCAGAATACAGTCAGCACTTCAGTACTGCATAAATACACCTCTATTCCTCTCTTTGGAGCTCTGCATTACAACCTAAAGAATGAGAAAATAGAGGCTACAGGAAAGGGGTTTGTTGAGTCCATTCATTTGAAAAGAATACCTGACATATCTTAATAGTAACCTGGCAGCAGGGTTGCAAGGTTAAGTAAGTGCTTCAAGGACAGAATTAGTGGGTTGCTTCGGCTCACTCAGACAGCGACCTGCTCCATCAGGATTAACTTGTTGCTATACTAAATGCAGACTGTTTAAGGCAAGTTTGAGGCACACAGCCCATCTGTACTAAGATGTTAAAGACTGCTATGAGTTCTTAACTTTCATACTAACCACTTGATATATTTCTGACCAAGCCTACACATTTATTTCCCAAAGGAACAAAGAAGTATTTTTTTTTATCAGCAGCTACACAAATACTGAGCAGAGTAGATTTTTGGAGGCAAGACCTTGAGACACAGGCATACTGTCAACATTTGAAGCAACAAATAAATAAATCACAAGTTTAATTGTTCCCGGTACTCATCTGGCTCCAATCTGCTTAAGGCCAGTAGTCAGTATAATTGAGCCCAGCCAAGAATTCCTTCTGTATTTATGTACAGGTGAGAACTGCTACACTGTGTTACAAGGAAAAAGCCTGCCACAATTCTGTCATGCTTCTTGAAGGCCAGCAGTAGTGTGACTTTTTGCAGCACTATCATATGTCTAATACAACATGAACTCTGTTCACATTCAATTATCAAACAGGTCTTGAAGAGAGAGGACAAGTCTACTTTTCTGTTTAGGAGAGAGAATACAAATACTACCAAGGTTAAGAGCAGGAACTTCTCTGAATTCCTTAACGGGTAGGAACACTTACTTAGGAAGAACACAGTTCTCACACAGAAGATAAATTCTCAATTTTAAAGGTGATGTTAGACATCTTCCCTGAGAGCTGTGAGTCACTGTTTTCCAAACATAAGAATGTTTCTGGTTATGCTTTCCTTAGCCTCTACATTAGGAGCATCCAAGCTGATTGGCCACTTCAGTGGGAGAGACAGCACAGTCAAACTGCTACCCAGCTTCCCTTGAGCAAAACATTGATAGTCAGTTTGATTCAAGGCTATGCTTCTTAAAAGACAGCTACAGACAGTTCCTAAACACTGCTCTCATCCTAGCACACACATTCCTGCTACTACCCTGTATTGCTGCAGGTCAGTTTGGGAGCCTAACAACCACAAGCAAGATGGCAAAGTCTAGGCTAAGGCTAGAGCTAAGTCATGCCAGCTTTACCACAAGTGATAGTGCCAGCAGAAGACATGACCAGGTACCGAACAAGTTCACCCATTCACTGTCTAAATACACTTCAGTTGGCATAAAGCAATAAAATTACCCACTTGCCTTTTTTATCACTAAAACAGCTTGCAAGCATGATGCAAAGACTACACTGCATTCTTGAACCCTGCTGTCAAAAAAAAGAGAAAGAAACTGGTTGAAAGACAGGTAAAATCAAAACAAATAATAGTGTCTCCACTGTAAAAATGGTAGAGATAGTGGAAAATATGCATGTAAAGGTAATCAGTGCCTCCATTTTTGTCTTTGTGAAAGAGCTTTTATAGTACTTATAATACTTACTCATATCAGTAAATTAAACCACTACTTTTACCTGCCAGCAGAACAGATACTCATGTTACAGCTCTAGAGGATAGATTAGCCATTTGCTATGCAGATCCTGATCTTCATGAAGTAAAACACCAAATCCATCCTGGAGCTCTCCCTAATCTCTCAGCTGGCTCTTTAGCACAGCAGGGAAGAGGGCAAAAGAAAGGCAGGCAGGTTGCACAGCAATACATTAGCATAGTCTGCTTGCCCACTCTCACATTGTCAGTACATCTACATAAATTCCTTCATTTGGTTAAACTATCTAGGGTACTACAATATAGGCACAAGCTCCAACTCCACCTGAGTCTGAAGGAGATTGTTGGCGGAATTGTTTACAAACTCACAGCACAACTAATCCACAGAGACAATAAAATACTGAACACCTTTAAAAAAAAAAGTTTGTATGGCTCCACTTTTGTTCACAAATCAACCTGTTCAACTCTGCAGAAAAAGCAGCTTTTTGTGTACTGATGTGCTAACATCCTGTTATGAACAAAAACATGAGTTCATGCTGTCCTTCCACAAGATCTGTTTGATCAGAAGAAAAGTGCCTGTCTGTCATGTTGAAGATCACGAACGGCACAAATGCAGTTTAGGAGTGCTGTGTCTTGGGACATCCTGCTGTGATTACATATCTAAAGACAGAGACCAGTGACCTACTGATATTTTAGAACTTTATGTAGAGTACATTTTCTAATATTCTGCATAGTAAGTGAACTACTATCCACAGAACTGACTTCTTCCTCCACTATGCCACTAGAGATTTGCCCCTGTAACAACACTTCTCAGGAAACAGAAGGGAGTCACAGGCTTTACTGTAATCCACTAATCCATTAACTCCTTGTCCTCATAAGAGAAATAAGAGCACAAATGCAGCTTTCCAATCCAGATGTAATAAATTGCAACAATTTAATACAAGTTTAATGATTTTAGATGCTTACGATGTCTATTTTTTTCGAGGCACCACAAGTGAAGAGAAAATTTGAGAAGTAACCAAGTAATAATAGTGTCTAGCTTAAGACCAGATCTTTCCCTAGAATAAGTGAAAACATACTGGAAGTTCATATTCAAGTGACTTTGTGACATACAGAACATCTATCTGGCAGTTTAGGTGGCAAAACAACACTGACTCCTACGAAAAGAGAAGCTTTAAGTCAAGAAGATATGCAAACAGTAAGTGCAGGGTTAGGCTTGTAAATAAAGCAGCTCTTCCTCCTTCCCTGACAGAGCAGCATCCAAGCAGTCATTTCCTTGACCAGTCTTTTCACACTGTAGAGCTACACTCCCTTTAACAAGATAAGGCACTGTTTGCACTGATTCACTACAAGTCACTGTGGACTCTCTTCTACCTTAGTTCATATTCAAATAGAACAATAGTTTGAGGCCTATCCTAGTTTAGCTATCACTTGTAAACTACTGTTTCAGGGACCTTAAAATCCTTTGGAGCTCATTAATGCAGATATGTAACAGTCTCTGCAATAGTCCTTAATTTCCTCTTATCAGTCATGATGGGCAGTCTTTATCCAAAGGATTTCAAATTAAGCAGTCCAGGGTATCTAACAGAGAGGTTGGATGTCACATGAAAGATTCTAGCTCTTAACTATCTCTCCTCCATTACTCTCATGTAAGCCAAACATGNTCCAGTTCCTCAGAGCTCTTTGAAATGACCAGGAGCAAGCCAAGACAGAGAAGTCATGGGAAGAACAGCAGTTTTGTTTTAGAGATCCTCCTCAAACTAATCTCATGCTAATTGTGTTTTCCTTAAAGCATTCACCTGCAAATAGTAGCAAGTGATGCAAGACTTAGTGCTTATTATAGCACATTCTTAGGGCTGTTTTTTCAGGCCAGAAACCGACCATATTAGATGCACTGCCACAGCCTTGAAGAAGCAATAGGAGAGCAAACCAAGATGCCTTGCCTTCCAATTTCTTCAAAAGGCAAGTTATCTAAGAATACATGTGAAAAAAGTCTCTGACTGTCTAGAGAAGTATTTCAAGTCCTGCTTTAACACTACATGCAATGCAAACAAGAACCCACACCTCAGAGGAGCAATGCAGCAGCTTTAGCCGACACAGTGACAGCTTATTACTGACATATAATTACTTACAGGTAACTAAATCAAGCTGTATGTGCTCAATTATGTGCTATGTGAAGTTTGTTTCACTGAGTGGCTGCTCTTACAGAGAAAAATAACTCTAACCCATGCAGTCATTTAATCCATGTACATGCCCCTCCCACCTACACCTGCAATGCACCTCCATCCATTCAAACCCACCATCTATTCAAACCTACCATCCATTCAAACAGGTGATCATCATATGATGAATTTAATGAACCATCTTTTTTTCAATCCCCACTTGCTGATCTGTAACCTGATATACCAGTCCCAATGCAGTGAAGCAAAGACACATTTTGGGAGGTTCAGCTTTGGGACACTATCCCTTGTCTAGTACAATGAAAATGTAATGCCTTAAGTTCTATGAGAAGAGGTAGACCTTTGTTTATTATATTTGTTGGATTTTATTTAAGGAAAAAATATGGCCTGAGGAAAATGAAACAGTAACTTGGAAGAACACATACAAAGAAACATTTGGAGAACAAACTAAGGAATCCTTCCTCCATCTGTCCAACTTCTGGGGCAAAACTGAAAAGGTAAGACAGTTACCTAGCAAGGGAAATTAAGAACTGTCTTGCCCTGCAAACCTGTGACAAAAGCAGTTTTTGCCTCTGTGTAGACACATCTCATCAACCGAAGAAGAACTGGCTTCCCAATTTTGCTGTGGAGCAGGGGGTTACCAGTAATACGCTTAACACAGTAATAGAAACTATTTCTACATTACAGACTGCAAATGAAAAGAGAAAAGCAAGCTTTCCTGGTTTTCAGGGTGAATAGTAGATAGCCTATTCTGCTGCAGCAAGAATGCTGAGTGACAAATGACTTAAAAATATTTCACTGTGAGATAAGCATAAAGCTGTACTCAAAAAAATGAAAACACTACTGATGATGTATCTGTCAGCTAAGACAGCTGGAGAGTTTGTAAAGCACCATCTTGCATAAGCCAATTGCTTCAGCATCTCTGCAGTACATACAAGAAAAGACTTAACATACTTTATAAGAATAAACCTTTCCTGCAGAAGTCCATATGCTTATAACACATGCAGATCGTGTAGGTTTTAGTTCATGAGGCACATAATCCAAGCACTGACAAGGACTCCTCCTGACATGAACTCCTAAGTTTGGATAGCACTTCACCTGACAACAGGGTTCAGAGCTTTCAGCTCCACTCCACCACAATCTTTTGTACAGCATAGCCACACCTAACTATTTTCTTTGTCACACCAACCAAGCACTCATTAACTGGGCTCTCCTAATCAAGTACTGCAGTTTGGCTTTCAACCTGTAGCTTTCTTGTCTTTTCTCTTGTGTCTATGAAAGATAAGCTAAAAACCTACTTTACTGTAGTAATTCATATATACTACAAAACAATCCAAATGAACAAGTCTCTAGAAAAGTCCATGCATCTTATGGCAAATTGACAGACATCTAAATGGGTTATTTTCTAAAAAATTTTTTTTCTGCTATCTGCACTAGGACCTCCATATGCAAAATGCAGAGCCTACAATAAGAAGCTGCCCTGAAACAAAATTCTGGAGAGCTATAAGAAGCTGAAGGATAATTCATTTTCTTGTATTACCATACTTTGAAAATTCACTTGATCTTTGTATGAATAAAGAACATTTCATTTTGAAAGAAGATACTCAATATGACAGCTTCACAGAGACTAGAGCAAAGTCAAAGTGCTAAGAAGACTCTCTTAGCTTTGAAATATTTTACAATTGCTGCCTCAAGTAGTATGCCAACTGTTTTTAACAAAAAACATCACAGACTTTTGAGAAATCAGTGTACTTTAAAATAGTCTGCTTTAAAAAAATACATCTGACATAGAAGTATTTAAGACAAAAATCAAGAAGTTTAATAGATAAACCACGTGCCAAAAATATGTCCAAACAACACAGAAGTGACAACCAAGCTTTGAAGTATTAAAGACAGGCTGATAGTGCGAGCTGCTTGTTCACAATCAGCTACAGTTGTAAACACTGAAAACTGCTATCAAGTTAGCCTTATGCGAAGCCTGTAACAGACTGGTATAAAGATAGGCAAGACAGGCATCACTCCCAAATCAGTAAGATATCCAACCTGTAAGAGAATCCTGCATTATTTAGTGCTGCAGACATTGTAGATACAAATGTCCAAAAAATAAATCTTGATGTAAGGAGACCAAGCATTTCCAAAGGTAATCAGTCAAAATTTACATACGTACCCCCAAGAACTTTACGTTACTTGAATTATTTGAAATCACGTGCAGTGCATCCACCTGAGCACAGTCAACATACAACAACTGCACTTTCATTTTTCAGCAACATCTATAATGTAGAATCCTTATCTGTGCAGAATCTTTCAGAATACCCCCCCTACACCATGCTTCACCATTATTCATAATCTGGAAAGACTACTGGCAAACTAAAAGTGCCAAGCCTTTGTAGCAGTATTAAAAATAGATACAGGAGTCCAGCAAAGCCAAAATTTGGATTGAAATTAAGAATGCCAGCAGAACTTTCCACTTTACTGCAACTATCAGCTATTTAGTCCAATTTTAAGGCTAGAAATAGAGGTCAAGACTGGCACATGATGTCTAGCTTCCCTCCCTTCTCAGAAAAGGAACACTTGCTTTCTTTGCTTAATCAAAAGATGCTGTTCACCTTAACAGCTGCTACTTTTTGCTCTTGACAACATCTCGCTCCTCACTGAAGGGGCAAAGAGGGAGCTTTAGCCAACAGCAGTACCTGCAAAGCCCAGAGTCTGCAGAGAGTACATCCATGAATACTCCAGGAAGCATTTTCGTGAATCCTCATCTGTGTACACTAGCCCACGATTAGCTGGCAGCACTCAGAGATCCACTAAAGGAAAGGCTCAAATGCCATTCACAGCTATTTGGAAGCTTCATACATCACCTACTAGTGAGAATACCAGCTCTTCTGCAGCTGTTTAGAAGATGCTGCTACTTTTTTCATTATGAAGACAAGAAAGATACACAAGTAATTACAGCTCCCAAAACATCTGTCTGAACAGAGACAAAACATTTGAGATATATCACTATTTGTTTAAAGAGTCAAAGTGTTAACATTTTATTTGTATCGCCAGTAGGTTACATCTTTGTGTCTCCTGCAGATAACTAGAGCATGAGAGGTTTGTTATCCCATCTGGACCGAGGTAGCTTCAGCTCTGTTCCCACACTGCCTCGTGAGGAAATAAGTACCTAATTTTTTCCTACCACCTTAAGTTTTGTTATTTCACATCCCTGAACACAGGTTACAAACCAAAGAGCCCGAATGTTTCTCCTGTATTGACTTCTAGCAAATTCCACTGAAAACAAGAGTGGACAAAGTTAACCAACTGCAAGACATGAGACACTGATGAACCAAGTCATACTGTTTCTAGCTAAATCAATGAAAACAATGATTTTAAAAAATCATAGTGAATTGTATTGGGTAGGTACAACAGCTTAATAAGTCTTAACTGCTATGACACTAAGTGGAACTATGTTACACATGTAGCTTGCACAGAACACCAGGACACTCGAAAATGCTCACTAAATAGCAAGGCCAACTAGACAAAGCACAAGAGCATTTGTGTAACCTGGAACTGCTACACTAGACATTTTATAAGCCATCTTCTACATACACCAGAGTGAAGTCTAAAGCAACCTAAGGACCTGCAACTCTGTTTTCAAAAAGAAAAAACACCTCATTCAGGCAGCTTCTAGTCTAAGAAGACTTGAATTTGACATATAAAGCCCCTGTTGACATGTTTGGAAGTCCAAATCACCTGATTATAAAGACACTGCATTTAAAAGGTCTCATTTTACCAGTATAATTCCTTGCCAGGTTTTTTTATTACAAATCACCAATATGAAGTTTTCCAAGCCAGTGGGATTAAACAATCCCAACGCAAGCCCAGTCAGAACAACATAATTTGCATTAAAAATCCTCCAAATATGTTTATATCTTTAGAGACAAGACCTTACTGCCACCCCCCCATTTCTTTTAAAATAACCTCAAGTGATTTACGGAGACACACAGGTGGACAAAATAGAGCTGTTTCATCACACCAACCACAGCGACCTTAGCCCTTCCCCAGACAATTCCTGCCACATCATACACTTAGATCTCTAACTCTGATTAATATTAAACTATTGTATGCAATTCTCGGACAAAAAGGAAGACTGAGCACGGAGGTGTGCCCCCACACACACCCCTTCCCCCCACGCCAAGCAGCAGCAGATTTGTACTCCTCCTCTCCCGCTGCACACTCACAGACACGCTCCCCCCACTTCTCTCGGGGGGGAAGGGCACTTACTCACACCCCCCTCTACCCCGTTTTTAATTACACTGATCTTAAGCGCTGATTTCCATCAAAGCAGAATCTTAAAGCAAATTTAAGCCAAGCCTAGGCATACGCACTGAGGGCCCTGCTCTCAGGCGCCTACAGAGGCCTGTTTTCCATCAGTGACGTGATGAACCGAGAGCCGCTCAGGGATCTGGAAGGAGCCCAGGGACGCCTCTCTCTGCCCGGCCGCACACCCACCCGCGCCCCGGCACCGCTCCGGCGCATCGCGAACAACGGCGGCACCGACCCCCGGCAGCCCCTCGGCCGGGGCGGCCACCGCCACACTCAAGGACGGGGGAGGGGGGTGACAGGGGCGGTGAGGGGGGAGGGAAACACCCCAACCCACCCACCCAAAACGCACAAACCCACGGGCAAACGCTTTATGCTGCCCCCCCTCCCCGCCGCGCCGCCCCCCCCGAGCGCGTCGCCATTTC
>WBNO01022929.1:170754-445069 GCA_013400575.1 Peucedramus taeniatus | reverse complement strand
CCCTGCGCCTCCCGGTGCCGCAGCCGCGGCGGGCGCGGTCCCCGCCCGTTCCCCGAGATGTGCCCCCGCTCCCGGGCATCCTCCGTGCGACCCTGCGGCCCAAAAGCGCTGGCTAGCTGGAGGTTGGGTCCCGGGGATCGGCTGTGCCGCTGCTGGGGCACGATTTCCAGTCACCGCCCGTGAGGGCAAACGGGCCCGGACCGAGGTGAGGGGCGGCAGGACGGCGTCAGCCGCTGTGTTCGTGGGTGAATTCACTGCACGCTCCCTGCTCGGGAACAGCCTAATCCCCTCCTCTCCTCGTGACCCTAATGGCCGAGAAGTTTGGTGAATTTTGAAGGTGAAATACCGGGTTTCTCAGGCTCCTCAGAGGATGTAACTGCTGAGAGAGAAGGAGAGCGACGGCCTATCAAGATACCGGAAAATGTCACTGCATCACAAGCTTTGAGCAGACTATTGATCTGGAATCTTATTTTTAAAATGTGAAGAGCAAGGTACAGACTCTCAGTGGTATAGTCCATAAGAACATGCTTTCCACAGGGTGGGCTGCAGGAGGTCCTCCTCCTCAAGAAGGACCCCAAAACACGGGATCTACTGCACGTACCCTGCATAGCCCCTGTGAGCACTGACAAGCCCGGAGGCTACTGTGTGCAGCTCCATCCTTAGGCACTTCCCCCTCGTGAGCCTGCCATCGGTTGTGTGAGTGGCGCAGTTGCTCTGTGTTCATGGAGAGATTCCTACTCCCTGACTCCCTGGGAACGCAGGCGTGCAAACCCAGGGCTCATGCTCCTCCTGATGGCTGTAAACATGCAGAGTGACACAGTCCCACACCGCATCTGCTCCCGAGACTGAAAACATTTCAAGGTTAAACTGTCTGAAACGTGCCAAAGAGGAGGGACCGTGCAGAGCATTTAATATCTTCAGCTGAAAATAGGTACAAATGGTCTCAAAATTGGCCTAGAATGCCTAATCAAAAGTATGCTGGGGGCTCCAGTCATGATGTAAGGGATTAGTATGCTTAGTGGAGAATAATGACTTGTAGAATCATGGGGCTTAGGGCTAGTGGAGATCAATCAGTCATTTCACCTATATTTCAACATACTTCAATCTTTTTTTTTTTTAAGCCACAATGAACTGAGCCAAATATCTAGCTTTTAGCTATGGTCTATCTTCCAGAAAGGCACTGAGTCTTGCTCTGACACAATGAAATTCACTGTTGCCCTGGATAGTTTGCTGCCATGGTTAATACTCCTTGTTTAGAGCTTGCATCTTGTCTAGATTCATCAAGCTCCAGTAACTTTAATTTTGTGATACATTTTGCTCTCATAAAATCTACATAATACTTGATACCATCTGTCTGACAGTGGCTGTGTACCTCAGTTAGGTCACCTCTCAAGGGTCTGTTCCGGGTGTTTCCAGATACATTGTTACGTGAGTGCTTTTTAGTTGTGCAAGCAGGCAGGATGGCGGCATGTGGTAGTCACGTAATTATCCCTTTGTGCCTGGATCCATTTTGTAGACCAAGTGCAACTACAGGCAGTTGTGCACAATTAGTCTATTATTCAACTCAGATTATTTGTAGACTTTCATGAAGAACACACACCTTTTTCACAGCTTTACAAATAGATTTTGATGCTTAATAAGAATTTCCAGGCAGCTTTGAAGATGAAAACTTCCCATGTCACCAAATGAGGCTTTTTCTGTGATCGGGAAAAAAAAAAAAGAAAAAGAAATCTTTTTTGAGCTAGCCAAAATGTTGAGCCAATTTCTACTCTTAAGAGCACAGTGACACCTAAAGGCTCAGTCTATCAGTCCTGTCTGGCTGTATTCCTGTCAATACTGCAAGTCATGCAGGTATCCAACTGCCTTTTCAGCAGTGGCTTAAATACTGCCAGCAGAATAGCTGTGGCAGTACCAAGCTAAGCATGAGCTGCATATTCTTCTTGAGAACTGGGAAAATATCCAAGTGGTTAACACATGTGGATGCCTCTAGTTTTGTAACTATACAGCTAAATGTTTCATTTGAAGGGGCTCAGTATGCAGTACACATACCCTGATTATTTTATGTCAACCTCCTTTGACTGGCTTCCGAGGCTTCACTATATTCACCCTGCTGTCTTTTTGCCTCAACAAAGGCTTGTGCAATCAGGACAAATGTGTAGGCATGTCTGTCCTTACTGCCTCATAACTTAGAATACAGTAGTGCATTTCAGATGCCTTGGTAAGGACAAGGTAGAAATTTTATGTGAATAATAGGTATTTAGAGGAAAGAGAGTCTGTAATGGTCTCTAGATGCATTCTGGCTGAAAGAAACATTGTAATGTGAACTCAGCTGTTACTCAGCACAGAGCTCGCACTAGGCACAACCCTTTGCAAACACACTGAGTTGGTAATTCTGTAAAATATTTTGGTTTGAGCCTAACATCTATAAAACACCAGGCTGCCTAAAAACAAACATAAGTGGTTTTATCCATCCCAAGATGTTATGATTATTTAAGATATTTATAATTACTATAGAATCAGCATTAAAGGGGAGATAGTACCAAGAAATATTTTCCAAATACATAAAACATTTGGCATCACATTTGTTTGCCAACAGATCCACAATGTTTGTCCCCCCTCTTCCCATTTTATATGGGAGTTACTTAAAATTTTATTTCAGAATTTCATTGCACTGACCTTCATAAAACTATTACCATTCATCTGAGTGTTTTCAGCTAGTGAGGATCCAGTTGTGGGAACTGCAAAAAAGGAATTGTTCCTTTCCCTTTGTTACTTCTCTCACATTTGTCTCACCAGTTATTGTTTTCTTCTGTTCCTCATGATCATTCCAGCCAATACTGGAACCAAAAAGAACTCAGGACTAAACAGAATCGGTGGCTCCACCATGCATACACAACCATGTTTCTGTACTTGACATCGAACGTTCATTATCCCTTAACAGAGAGCACAGTGCCTGCTGCCATGCCAGAGTATCAGATGTGCTGCTTTCAACACTAGAAAACACAAAGTTAGGCTAATATCATTATCTAAACTCTACATTTATAGAAATTTGGCATGGATCTGGGCATAGAAGTCCGTGCATCTGCTTCGCTGACAAGACTTTTGTTCAGAGGAAAAATATTTCCATTTTTCTTTTCAGTGCTGAAGAATGCTCATGAAGATCTTCATTACACAAGAGGGAATGAAAGAAGAGGGCAGTTCAGCAGAATAAGGCAACCTTCCAGTTCAGCTTCTACGAGGTTGCACCAAACTGTAACCAAGAGAGAAAGCAGGTCACAGGAAGGCTTCTGTTGGGAAGTGCACTGCGAGGATATGCTGGCCTTGCCTCTCCATCCATTTTTTTATCAAGTCTTTTGACAGAGTATTTAATCCCTGCAAGCAGCCTTTGAAATAATAGGGTTATATCAAAACTTCTGCTGCAGTAAAAATACCGGTAACACAAGCCATGCTGCAAGCAAAACCACAAATTGTAGAAGGTCAAAGCAGAAGAAAATAAAAAACTCAATTAAAACCACAATCTTTTATTTTAGAGCCTGTTAAAAGCCATCTGAGATTTGACTCCATCTTTCTGCACACCCAGAGTCAGCAGTATTGCCTGCAGACTCTCCACAGCCTTACCCATACGATCATTTTGCCTCCACATCAGTGTGTGCATTTTAGCCCAAGCTCCTGATTTACCTGCCCTGTTTCTCAGAATCACAGAAACAAATTGTTTTGAAAAGATCTCGGAGATCACCGAGTCCGATCTGTGATCAAACAACACTATGTCAACTAGACCATAGCTCTAAGTTTTTCTTAAGACATCTCCTGGGACAGTGACTCCGCCACCTACCCGGACAGCCCCTCCCAACGTCTCATCACCTGCTGTGAAGGAATTCTTCCTAATGTCCCACCTGAACCTCCCCTGGCATAGCTTAAGGCCATTTCCTCTTGAGTTGCTGGTGGCCTGTGAGAAGAAGTCGATCCCATCCCGGCTACAGCCTATTTTTGGGCAATTGCAGTGAGCGGTAAGGTCACCCCTGAACCTCCTTTTCTCCAGGCTAGACTTGGAGCTCTATCAATTTGCTATAGCTTCGGCTAAACCAAGAGGCTCTTTATGAGAATTTAGAATCACACCATTATTAGCATTTCCTTTCTTCAGCTACTGATGAATCCCAAAGCACCGCGTCCCGGGTCGGGCCGGCCCGGGCTGGATTGGGCCCGCCCAGAGGCGGCTCTGTCGGTGGGGCCCGGCCGGGATGNGGGGCTGCCCCGCCGGGTCCGAGCTAAGGGGCGGCCGCAGCGGGGTTGGCGCTGAGGCGCTGATGCCATTGCAGGCGTGCGGGCTCGCTGGTATCTCGAGAGTCGGGCGAGTGTGGGAGGGAATTCTGAACGTCAAACTGGAGCACTTTACAAGACAGAAGGGTTTAATGTTTTTACAGGTTAGAAACTGATTTATTCTCACTCTCTTCACTCCCCGGTACAGCTCTTATTGCTTTCATTTAAAAACGCATCAGCAGTATGCTTCCTGGCCTTCCTTTACTGAGTGATGTAGGTTCTTTCTGCAAATGTAGTTAGAATCTAGTTTCTTCTTTATAAATAAACATTAACTCAGTGTTGTTTACCCTCCATTTAGTTTCTTTGCTTGCTTAATTTGGACAGCCTAAATTTGTGCTAGCTTTACTCGCTTTTAGAAATTAAGATACGTTTAAAACAGCTTACTAAAAGTCTGTTACCTCATGTAGAGGAGGGCTTAAGCAACGCTTGTGACCTGGCTAAGAGAGAAACCTGGGCTTCAGATCAGTTTGTCAAATGATGTTTTAAGCTTTAAATTGTCCATACTATCAGTTGGACTAGGGTGTAGAGGCAATTTTCAATTCTGTTTGCATTTTGCAGTGATAGAGGAGATAAACAAAAAGTGCCAAGCTCAGACAGTCTACTGAGTTCAGCTAATTTGAGAATTGTTAAAAAATGGCAGAGAGTTCGTAGAAGTTTGATGAGGATTTAGTTTTGTAAAGCTTGCAAAATGCATGCTTATATTTTCTAGAAAGAACATTTAAAGTTTGACCAGTTCATCTTCTCTGTTACAATGATGCAGTCTACTTAGTTTTCATTGATGTTGTTAAAGAACAAACTATTAAAATAAGTGTCCATCAAGAGTTTGTACTGGACTGTCAGTAGCAGAAACCAATTTGCCACATGCTCAGTGCTTCTTATGAATCTACGAGTGGATGTTGACTTAACAATAATTGACGGATGGATACGATCCTGTCAAGGAAATGAGCACATTTTAATGTCTAATTAGAGTTCAGGGATGGTTTTTTAAGCTTATGTTCTTCAGCTGTTAGATATTATCTTCTTTTCAGGGAAGTGGATGCTGTTGCTAATTGTTTCTGAAAGTGAAATCAAGCACCTCCAAATCGATATATACGAGCTTCTGGGAGAATTGATATCCTGTCCAAATAGTTAAGACTGTATTGACTGTTCAGGCTCTCAATTGTTCCTTTTTACAATAGTTTATAGATCTTGCCAAGCTAGATAGAACGTAGGAGATACTATCAAAAGCAACCTGTTTTGTCTCATTTTTTAGAATGTTGAAAACAAGGGGGTTACCAGTGACCTTGAAGTCAAAGTAGAAGCTTAAGACCTTAATTATTCATAATAGTGAATTTCAAGCAGTATAGCAATTTAGCTTTTACCACACTCTCTGGATCCAAGAAATATTAGAAGGTTTTCTGCTTTTATTTTGCAGTTTATAAAAGACTTGAGTAAAATCTTCAAATAATTTTGTACGGGAGGTTTTTGATGTTCTTTGGTGATACTGGCATTGTTTTTTTCAAGCACTTCTGCCATCATCCTTCTACTCTATTGCCTAATCACATATTCCTCTATTTTCCTGCAGAATCCCTAAATCCTACAATAAATACCTCTGGTTTTTAAAATCTCACTACTAAAACAGACACATCCAAATACTAGTAAGTTTGTTGGGTTGTTGATTTCATGTCTATTTCATTGAGTGCATTTCCATTGAAGCTTTAAGGTTCTTTCTGCCACAGTACTCAGAGGCTCAGTCTCGTGTTGTGGGATCCCACACCTGATGTTTTGTACAGAAACGAAGTATTCAAACTTTGAGCAGCACTTGCTATCGGTGCCAGTAGACCAAGTCTTGTAAATTTGATTTGTAGAAATGAGTTTGTAGGTCTTCAAAATGAGTGGTAGAGTAATATAGAAAGCAAGATAGTTTTATAAGTTCAACAAAAATTCAGAATATTGGAAAGAACCTATTTTCTTCTCCATCAGGATCTCATATTTATGAGAAGCAGCTTGATTCAGATCTAGAGCCCTGTTTCCCCAAATGCCAATTATTTTTTTTCTCTGTTTTCTTCCTATTCACTACTGGGAGCTAGACTGGGAAATCACTGCAACTTTTAATTGGGGAGAGATTGGAAAACAAACTCTGGCTGTATTTGACTTTTTTTTAAAAGTCTTCCTACACGTACAAGGTGTGAGATGAACACACAACAGAACTGTTGTCTACTAATGCTCAGTTCCTTTATCTGGAGCTAGGACAAACTGTCAAAGTTATTCTAGACAAAAAGGACATGCCCACCCTCCCCCCTCCTTTTTTTTTCTTCAATTTCTGTGTCAGTGACTTGGCAAGGAATTGAAAGCAAAGGTCCCACCTGTTACAGTAAAGGCATATAGCCGTAAGCTTACAGCTATAATTCTTTATTAATTAATTTATGACACACTGACCAGGCTAGGTAGGAGAAGAAAAAAATGTTATCTCTTATTTGCTATAGAAAAGGTAAGGTGGTACAATAATTGTTCTGTGCAGCAGACATTTATCTCAGTTTCAGCTGTAAACAGTTGTACTTCTTTAGGGGGATTCCTTAAAAAGGAAGCTGCAGGGGTCCAACCCACTTCATCTGTGATACAGCTGTTAAAACAAGGGACAAAAAAAGGTGTTTGAGACTAGAAGTAATCTCTCACATTGCACTGCTTTTGTTGCCAGAGCAGAAGCACTGTTAAAATAGTACTGCCTTAATGTCTGATTCTAAATGCAAGAAGAAAACCAATGTGTATTGACTTTTTTTAGACAAGAAAACCAAATGAAACTGTTATATTTCTCTGTTCACAGAGATTTGAACCCTTATGTTTTCAGGAGAAGAGAAACTTGACATTGGGAAAAACACCATGAGGCTTCTCTGTGCTTTCCTTTCTCTTGCCATGCTATGCTGGCTAGCTGAAGGTACCCTGTCAAAAACAGATGCAAAGAAAGGTGCTACAAAAAAACTGGATGAAAAGGTAAGGGAAATAACTGAAATTCTTTTCTTGTCTTATCATGTGCAGTGAATTAGTTGAACTTTGGCTCTACTAACTGGCTCTACCTCTGTTAAAAGTGTTAATGCATTTCTGCTGAAGCTGATACTCACAGATAAAACTTGAAGTTGTCCTTTCCTTCAGCTTTTCTGTGTGCCACAAATGGTTCACTTCTTGAAACATATGATGTAGACTTCTGAAGCTTTATCCTCTATGCAAGTTGCAGAAGCAGGAAGTTTTTGTCCATTCAGGGAACACACTTCCATCCCTTTGGAAACCAGGGTGGGGAACAGTAGTTTGGGCAAAGAGCTCTAGGTCATTTACTGATGGAACGGAGCCTTGCCAATGGGAAGGCTGTATCCTGATGAAAGAGTTTAAAGAGCCTTCTAATCAGTTGTTCTTTTGCAGGCAGAAATGATTCAGAGTCCCAGAATAATCAGAGCAAGCAGAGCCAGCATGCTGAAGTCTCTCTTCAGTTGCTGAGCATGCTATTGTTTCCTGGCATGTACATCTATCACTGTTTGTATTACTTACTCAACATCTACCAGAAAGCAAATCTCATTTGCAGGTAGTGAGGGTAATGCAAGGTGTTAAGGCAGGCCATATCCCTAAATTCCTCACAATGAATCAATAGATGGCTTCTGCATACCCACCATGAACATCTCATTAGATCTTGTTCTGTTTTTATCTACTGGGTCAGTTGAAGCACCTTCCCTAAAGAAGAGTGTTTAAAATCTTGACCTTCACAATGCAGCATTCTCAGATTAAAATATATCCAGCTTAAAAGTTGTCTTCAAATTCTTTGTTAAGAACTCCTAGCCCTTTTTATTATTTTGGAGGTAACATGACAAAAAACATTGATTAGAAAACAGAGCACCATCAGCTGTCATAAATTATGTTCTTTACTCTTATAATATCTTGGGGTTTGTTTTTTGTTTATATGCTTTTTGCCTTCCAAACAAAGTAAGTTTACTGATGATGACAATTTCTGAGGACTTGTGTGTTTCAGTTCTAAATCAAAGTGCTCTGCATTATTTTAAAGGAGTGCTCAGAGTTTAATGAAGTGATTTGTTTTGCTGTTGTTTTTAAAGTCTGTTGCCATTGAAAGTGGCTGTTTCATATAACTGATTCTAATAACTGTCTTCTCTCCACAGAAGCTACATTTTGATAAAAATGTTCAGGACCGGGGATTGGTAGTTGTGGATCCAAAAGCAAAGGATATTATATTGGGACATAAAAGTTATTGCTCCAAGAAGATGAAGGAACGACATTTCTCGGGAGATGTTCTGGGATATATTACTCCTGTAAGTTGATACAATGAATAAAATTTGTGCTTTGAATGAATATGCAGCAGACTGTGCTAACCTGCAAATTTGCATCCCTGCTTTGAAGGTATTTTTATAGTAATGAGGGCTGCTGGTCAAATACAGTCAAATAGCCAGAGAAGTGTTTGAGACTTGACTTGGGGTTCAGGTGGTCTCAAACCCTTGTTCTCCCATCTGTCTCTTGGAGGATGTCTAGGTCCTCTAGGAGGATGTATATTGTTTTTCCTCTCCCTGGTGTTGAGCAATACACTTAGAGCAGGTACTGGGTGTACAGCTGCAGTGGGAGCTGCAGATTGTGCCTGGGTGGGAGCCCCCGGCAAGGGGCTGTGACCTGGTGCTGACCTTTCAGACAGCAAAGGGCACAGGGATCTGTGGCAATGGCCAGGTGACTGGACATTTGGCCACAGCAGGAGCCAAGGGCTCAGTAGAAAGACCCCAGCCTATCACAGGCATGGAAGGTACAAAACCTGGGGATTCCTTTGTTGGGGGTCCCTCCTCAGAGGCACCAGCTCGAGCTGTTTCTGTGTTACTGCACTACAATTAAATTGCTTTAGGGATCCAGACGTCTGGGACTTTGCCATGGGAAACCCAGGGCTGAGCCAGTGAGGAAACCCTGTCTGACTGTGTGAGTGTGGGGTGTGCAGGGAGCCAAGAGGGACACCCCTGGGGTCACTGGATTCGCCCTCAGCAGTGGAAGTTTGGAGTGGTGAGAGTGACTGCCAGAGTGGCTCCTGGATGGTCAGGCAGGCAAGCTTCCTTGATTTTAACAGGGGTGAGAGTATTCTCCTGTCAGTGGTGAGTCAGGGGAAGTTGCAGTGAAGTCAGAAGAGGAGGGCTGCAACTTGAACCTGCTAAATCAACAGTAACAATTGTATACTGCTGTCAATTTGATGTCTTTTGCTATCCTGTCTCCTTCAAAGCATTCTTTCTTGAATGAAAACTGTTTAATCCCTTTTTTTAGAGGATACTTTTCACTTGTTTATGTCTTACACTGCTCAAAAGACAAATAGGTGCCCTATAAATTTTCACCTTTCTCAAGTTCTCTTGAACATAAATTCAGAGTCTGTATATTTAAAACTGTGTAAGAATCTACAAGCCAGTTGCTGAAGTTCAGGTGAATTAGCATAATTTGAAGATTGCCTTTCATTGTAGCTAGCAGAGCTTCCAGAGTACTTTCTTATTTAAATGAAAGCAATATCCCAGCAGGTTTCCTCAAATTAATGAACAGGGATCTAGCAGATGATTAAATTTCTGTTAAAGAGTTTATATTGGTCAAAAGTGAAGTGAACTGTATATCTTACTTCTGAGTCTCTCACTTTTTTTCTCTTCTTTGTTTTTCAAGTGGAACAACCATGGCTATGACATTGCTAAAATATTTGGAAACAAATTTACACTAATCTCACCAGTTTGGCTACAAGTGAAAAGGAGAGGGAAGGAAAGGTTCCAGTTCACTGGGCTCCATGATGCTGATCAAGGTGCTATTTTCTTTTTCTTTGAATATGAATTGCAATATTGTTATGGACTAGGTAGATTTGGCATACTAGGTGGGTTTTGCTGGCTCTGCCACATTGTGAAGTACTTTCATCCATTCCATTTTTTTTGGGTTTTCTTCAGATTGAACTTCCTTCTGTCCTCACCTGCTTCCACATGTGTACATAGTTTATTTGTCAAAAAATGTAAGTAGGAAGATTGGCTTTTCCACCATGCTGTCCACAAAACCCCTCTTAAAAAATGAAAGGGCAATGATCCTGTATAGAGAAAAACAGTCTTTGGTGTTGCATTGTGCAGTTTTTTACCTGTTGTGGGTTTTGTTTTTTTTTTCTTTGCAAAACCCTTTAGGTGAATTTGTTTAGAAAGGGAAGATAAATTTAATTTGAAGATAATTTTTTCCCTTCATTGCAAGGAAAGTGGCAACAAGTCTAAATTTCAGCTAGTAGGTACTAGTTAATGGTTTTGAAGTTGATTGAATGTGAAATTTCATTTGAAATAGCTATAATTCTTACCGTGTTAGTGCCTACTAACAAATTCATCCTTGTGCAATAAATGCCAAGAGGAGTGAATGGGACACTTTAAAGTACCATCTGAAAAAAATCAAACATTCCTTCCTGGTGATGCCTGGTGACTGCAGAAGTGTTGTTCTGAGTAGGTACTAGGGTAGCTTCCATAGTGAGGCAGAACTAAGCAGGGAGGGGCTGGGTGGAGGCTATTGTAAGGCTGTAGTGAATGCTGTGGTGCAGGTTCATGGCTTCAGATTCTGTGCATCACAGGATGTTCTGTTTGGGTGGATTATGAGCTGCTAGTGGCAGGAATATGTGTATAATGAAGCTATGCTACATCATTTGAAGAATGCTTGAAAATATGTTGTCATTGTCAGCATCATTTATATTTTATCAGCTGTCTTACTTGACATTGTTTGACAGGCTGGATGAAAGATGTGAGAAAAACCTCCAAAACCATAAAAATAGGTGAGCCTCTGGTTTATGTTTGTTTGCTTGCTTTTTATCTTCTTTAGCTGCTAGGAGAGGAAAGGAAGGATTCTTCCAGGTCTGTATGGGAGGAAGGAAGATTACCTTAGCACAGCTGTATGAAGGAGATGTCTGAGAAGAAAAATTAAAGCAGTTAACTGTAGATGGTTAAGTAACTGAACTGTTTACCCTCTTCATGCCTTTATGTTTTGCCTTAGCTTCTTATCTCTGAATAAATCCTGGGTTACCGTGCCTCCCTGGATGGATACTAGTATATAACACTGTATGCCTCTCTGGGGAAAGAAGTCTTCAAACTTGTTGCTTGGGGTTCTGTGTAATTAAAAAGAAAAAAAAAAAGTTCAAATCTGAGTGAGTCAGTCAGACTTTCCTGCATGATAGTAGAAAAGTCCTGCTTTGTCTATTCTCCTCTTGAAGCTGGAAACTCATGGGATGTGCTGCAGTGTGTGTTTTTAGGGAAAATGGCAGACATTGCTGTAGAGATTCTGCTGTGCTAGACTTCTTACATTTGTCTGTAGCAAGAATTCTGTAGAACTGTGAAATGCTTCTTGATTCAGAAGGGAGTATGAAATTTGAAATGTATTGGAAAAATTGAATGCTCAGTCAGATATTTTAACGTACTTCAGCTGCCAGAGGATAAAGCCTTTGAAATCTCTCTCTCTATACTCTTCTAAAACACTCTTTTACAAACATGGTAGTTAGGAGGGGATTAGACATAGCTCCATAAAATCCATTGCCTTTTCCTATGGGCGTGATTGTCAACTGTTCCAAAAGCAGTTTTCCTGTCTATGTTTTTAATGTTTTGTGTTTTCAGAAAAAGAAATTACACAGGCTCAAGTGCTTTCCAAAAGTAAAAATTTGTCTTTGGGCCTTGAGTTGAGTAGAAGAGTGAAGTAATATAGGTCTGTGTACGGAGTAAATTAGAGTTTGAGGTGAACTTTTCTACCTCATTATTGTTGTGGAAGAGATGCATAACTTAAAGATTGGTGTCTTGTCTTGTTGCTGGTTTAAGACTTTACTTGAGGCCCTAAGTGGTAGTTCAGTTAAGATCATTCAATCAAATGAAGGTATTGTCTCTTAAAACTTGCAGCAGTGCTGATCATTCACTAAACTTGAAATGAAGAAGAATGTTCTACAGTGTCCATTCATCTATGCTGCTAAAGTTGGTCAGAGTAAAAAAGTAATGATCTCAGCCATGGGATATGATTTTTAGTGGCATCTCTCCTTGTATCTGCTGTATCCTGTTTCTGCAGAAACACTGCAGTGTAGGTAATAAATTCTTAATTTTCTCTACTGATTGACAACTTTGCCTGATAGTGCCTCGAATTTTGTTTGATGGCTGGACTTACCAAGACTTTGAGAGTGTTTTTGGCAGTGAAGATGAGATTGAGGAGCTTTCCAAGAACATGGTTCTGCTAGCCAAGGTAAAAAAAAACTATTCATGATGCTTATAAAATAGTGTGAGATGATACTTGATTTCTTTTGTAATAGATGTTTTCTCATTTCTCGTGATTTTGCATTCTATGAAATAAAATTTGCTCAAAGCAATGAGGCAGGATTCTTGATAGTGTGTCTTAGTATGTGTCCAGTTCCTGTAAATATGAAATATAGCAAAACTTAAGTGCAGGTGATTACGAGTCTAACGTGAGACTACATCAGTCTGATCAACATAACCTTGTTGTCATTGGCAGCTGCCCTTGGGATTTTTGCCTGCTTTAAATTTCTTTTACATTTCTATTAAAACTATAATTATTGAGCTGTGGCTAAACTGCTTAGTGGTATTTTCTGGGATATATAATTCAGGCAGAAAAAGGGTCATGGGTGCAATGAGTGCTGTTTTCTGTACAGGAATGCATTCAGGCTCAGTTAGGTAAAGCTAAGGAGCCACTTCTAATACCAAGAATGACTCGCTGGATATGTGTTACTGAACAGTTTTGCTCAGGTCTGATCAACCAGTTTCCTCAAAATGTTAAGAGACTAGGAAGAGGAGAAGAGGAATTTTGCTAAGGTTTCTGGCCGACCCCTTTCCTAATGGCTTTAGAACTATCCCATGTGTGAGAATAGACATGATGCACCCAAAAGACATTCAGCATTAGTGGTTGATTCGTGGCAGCCTGTTTATTGTCAGAATAAGAGTTCTCACTTGCTACATGACATAAAGAAGTCTTACAGTACTCTAGAGGAAGTTAGATGTAGAGTTAAGCTGAGTAATTTCTTAAAATTTGTAACCAATATGTCAGTTTTAGGTCCTCAGTAACACTTGACCTCTTAAGGGTGTCAACTCAAGTACAACAGTATCCTTGATGATGCTAAGAATAAATTATCAAAAGAGAGACTAATTGTGGGAGATATTTGGAATCAATGGCTATGCCAAATTAGCATTTACATCTTCAGACTCAAGAGATAATCAGTTTTTTCCCTGATATACAAATAAAAGTGTGTCAAATTATTTGCTTAACAACCACCTTTCATTAGTGTCTGAATTTTCCTAATACGATATTGGCTTTTTCTGTAAGAGTAAATATCATGGGTAACTAATAGAGATTTTCAAATTTTGCATGTTTGTGTTTGTTAAATGATTTAAAATTCTCCTGGACTTCTCCATGAAATGCTGTTTTAAAGATGAATCTGGTGTAAGAACTCAAAGCGTGTTCAATATGTAATAGTACAAGAAAAATAACTTCATGGTCATTAACTGTGTGTTGTTGACAATTCTCTTTATTCAGAATGAAAATTTTGATGGTTTTGTAGTTGAAGTGTGGAGTCAACTGGGCAATCAAAAGCAAACGTGAGTATAAATCTCTAGGATGCAATTCCTAAAAATCAGCTCCTTTAAAGCATCCTTTTAATTTGTCCATGTTGGTTTAAATGTGTCTTTATAAATAAATACACTTAATTCTAGAACAACTAAAGATTGTTCTGCTTGTCTTACAATGAAGTAGAGGGATTTACCTCACTCTACATGAGATCAAAGATTACATCATAATCTTTACAGTGCATTTAGCAGGCTATGTTAGTCTTTCATTCTTGAGTTTTGCATGATGTGATTTGTACGAGGACATAGACGTACCTCTACAGTGGCACACTCACTCCCATGTTGGCACTGGCCTTTATCATAACAGTGTTTGGTTTGGGTTACTGGGTGAGGCTTGCAACAATGTAATACTTTCAAGACCTAAGGCAAACGCCAAACTTCTTCTTCACAGGGAAAAGGCAGAATATGGTGATGAAATTAATGATTCAGTGCAGGAATCTGAAGATTTTGTGTTAGTTTCTCAGGAAATTCAGGCATCCATTTCCCTAAACCACCGTGTTTCTTACAGATCTCTGTTGCCTAAAATGTCTGGGGGAAAATAGCTTCAAGAAAGCTGCAGAGAATGCAGACTTCATTATGGAAGGCTTTCACCTTTCAAAAAATGGTTACTTCAGGTTATTCTGATTAGGGCAAATGCTGCTGACTGATGGCATATATTAGCCACTTCTCAAACTGAGTGTACTATTAGCAGTCCTACCTATTCCCTATAAAATTAACACTTGGGAACAAAAAAATGAAACTGCAGAATCTTTTTGGCTTTACGAAGGGCTCCATTAATTGCCCTGCAATGAGTAATCCTTCAGCTATATGCTCTTGCTTATAATGAGGTAATTTGCCAGGTTGCTCCTAAGAGCTTATCTGTATCCTGAGCTCTGAACCTAGTGCAGTGTCTTAATAAAGTAGTCAAGAAGGTGACTGAAGCAACTAGTAACTGCCAGTCAGAAGGGGGTGATATTGGTCATTTTATTTACTGTGCTTAGTGTGTGTAAGTAAAATCAATAGTTTTCCTATTAGTTAACATGGATATAAGACTGTGTAACTGTCATTGTCATAACTCACTAAAGATCCTTTTAAACACACTGGCATGAAGGTGCTGTATTGCAAATGAAACACATGAGCAAAGCATACTTTTCTATTAGCTCCAGGATGAGTTTATTTGTGGCATGATAAAAATAGTGCTCTCTGCCAGGAATAATGTTGGTTTAAAACAGTGTTGTTTCACAGAATCACAGAATAAGCTGAGTTGGAAGGAATCCACAAGGATCATTGAGTCCAGCTCCCATCTCTGCACAGCACTATCCCCAGGAGTTGCACTGTGTGCCCCAGTGTGTTGTCCAGAGGCTTCCTGAACTCTGTCAGGCTTGTGCTGTGACCACTTCCCTGGGGAGCCTGTTCCAGTACCCAAGCACCCTCTGGGTGGAAAACCTTTTTCTAATATCCAACCTAAACCTCTCCTGATGTGACAGCTGTTACCAGAGAGAAGAGATCAGTTCCTGCCCATCCTCTTCCCCTCAGGAGAAGTTGCAGACTGCAGTGAGGTCTCCCCTCAGTCTCCTCCATGCTGAACAGACCAAGTGGCCTCAGCTGCTCCTGACACAGCTTCCCCTCAAGGCCCTTCACAATCCTCATGGCCTCCTTTGGACACTCTCTAATCCCTTAATGTCATTTTTTTATTGTGGCACCCAAAACTGCCCCCAGCACTCGAGGTGAGGCCGTCCCAGTGCAGAGCAGAGGGGACAATCCCCTCCCTTGCCCAGCTGGCAGTGCTGTGCCTGATGCCCCCAGGACAGGGTTGGCCCTCTTGGCTGCCAGGGCACTGCTGACTCAGATCCAACTTCCCATAGACCAGGACCCCCAGATCCCTTTCTACAGCATAGTTTATGTAACTGTGTTCTGGACATTTTGTCCAGAAGGACACTACGAGGAACAGGAGTCATAAAAACTGTTTGTTCTACAGGAGATACTGCTGTTTAGTTACAGCCTTCAGTTACCTGAGTGTTATTTCGGTGAAGCACCACTTCCATTCACTGTCTGTCTCTTACTCATAGAAAGGAATGGGAAGTATTTTCCATAACTTCTGACAAGGAAAGGGTTATTCTCACGCCATATAATGGTAACTGGATCCTTTTCTCTGAGCTGGTAATGCATAATCATATGTGGCCGCTGTGAACAACACTTAAGAATTACCCTAACTTTAATGTGAGATTGTCACAAAAGCACAAAGGGAAACAGAAGTTAGGAACTGCAGGTTTTCTTCCATTTCAAGACCTGATATAGGTGCTTCATTGGAAACTCATCAGTGGGTTTTTCCTTCTTTTATTGCCGTGCCCCTAGAAATGATTAGGGTATTTAAATTGCACAGTGCCTTGGGTTGGGCTTGCAGCATTCTGAAAGATGCCAGTTGAGACAGAAAGCTGAAGCTGGACTCAGTGTGCAGTTACAGCTGTTTTGTGAAAGTAGGAGGTTCACATCATTACATGGAAATTTTGTCTCATGATGCTTCTAAATTGTGGGACTGATATCTTCATTTTGAGATTAAGCGTGTTTTCCTATCACTTGCTTTGAAGCTCAATGGCTTGGCTATCCAGTGCCCCAGGAGTTTTCCCTAATAATGTTTTTTGGAGGGAACAGCTTCTTAGAACAGATTTTAGGGGGCAAAGTTAAGTGAATTTATTATGTTGGCAAGCCTATATTTTTGTTGCACTTTGAGTGCTGTTACTTTGGGATCAGTTCATTTCATTTTGAGTAGCAGAGCAGCTTTTTCTGGGTAAGCATGGGTGGTCTTTTGTTTCACTTGTTCCTGTCGGAAGAGTTGAAGCAGAGTAATGCCTCCTTTAGCCCACAGCGTGGCAATATTGTAACGTGAGTCACACCTGATCTTCTTCAGCCTGTGTCTTTCGAAAGTGGCAAACACCGGTAGTAAAGCAAGTTCTTAACCTTGGAAAGGTGGGGATTAGTTCGCAGGAGATGTCAGCACAGAGGTGAACACTAATCTTTTGGAGAGGTGAAGTGCTTATAGGATGGTATTTGTGCATGCTCCAAGTAAAGCATCTGTTGTAACTGTTAGGTGCAGTGTAGGCTTTCCTGGTTCAGATTCTTCAAGGTCAGATGCCTGGAACTAGTTTAACCTGCTTCTACTTAAAGGGACAAAAGATCGTAATGATGTTCCTGGGAACAGATATTTTCCCTTCAAACTACTTTGAGAGCAGTCTGACAATACAAGGAAACCTGCCTAGCTAATACAGTTTATTCATGTTATTTAATGTGAACATGTCTTAGTTTAAAAATAAAATATTAAAAATCCCTTTTTCCCTGATATACAAGGAATAATCTCATATAAGCAGTTAGCAACAGGTTATTGAAACTCAACACGGGTGCATAAAAAGGTATGGGTATACACTGCAGCTACCAGCTTGCTTTATGCAGTGTTAGAGCAGTGGTGTTGATCTAGGGAAAAATATTTCACAGAGAATCATTATGGTTTTCATTTTTCAAAACCTAAGTTAAGTGCGTACCTAGCCATTAAATTAATAAATGGCGCTCAATTATTCTATATATTTCATATATCTGTGTTAAGAGGAAAGCTATGGAAATTATTCCTGTGATTTTTTAACTGTGATATGGAAAAGGTCTGTGATCCCATCCAATGCACTGCCTTAGTAGTGCAGGAACACTTGATACAACATCGGTTTCTTTATCCAGCTTAAAATGACAATGGGGGGGATTTGCTTAAGGAACATTTGTGCCTGATACAGTGTTTCAGCTACAAAATCAGCATCCGATCTCTAAAGACAATGTGAAGTGATACTTTCTAGCAGAGTACACCCAGAAGCAGGTGAGTCTGCAAAAGAATCTGAAAACCTGATAATTAGTGTCCTAACTCACCAAGAAACTGGGCTATGATTTGAAAACTACTTCATACATCAGAAAGCTGGATTAATTGCAGCTGAAGGTCTCTTCTCAGTTGACCTCAGGTGAGCAAGTGTCCCCATAAAAGCTGAACCTGAATATTGGATGGGCATTTTCATAACACATGATCTCCTTTGATGTTGGGGCTTAAAAATTGCCTAAAAGTGTTGTGATGATTAAATTATGTAAGAATCTTCATCTAACAGGGTAGCAGTGCTAGCTCTTCAGTAACATATGTCCTGTGACCAGCCTCTTGAAGAACCTGTGTTCACTGAGCATTTTTAAAATTAGGTAAACTTAGACACTTCTCTCTCAGCCCTTTGCGTGTTTCTAGAAAACCTTTCTTTTTTGGGGCACTCAAGTCAGCTTTAGAAATAAGTGAAAATTTTTCCTTTGAGGCCGAAGGGGTTATCTAAGAAGAGTCCTCAGTTTCCTGTTTATTCTAGCTGGCATCACAGATGAGGTGAAGTGTTGCTAAGAAATTATGTCACTGGCATCCACTAAAACATGAAATTCTGTTGTTTCAGGCTCACTAAATATTTTCTGTTTTATGTCTTATTAAGCAGAACTAACTCAAACTAGTTTGTTTTTTTTCAAGAGCAAAAAACTTTTCAATCATTCTGGTTTGGTTATAGAATTGTTCTGTAATGTTTAGCAGACTAAAGTCTTAAATTATATGAATTCTTTGTGCTGCTTTATTTTCCACATTCATTAAATGTTGATTTATCAACATTATCAATTTTTATAAGAGAATTATGTGCCTGAATGTGTCTGCTTGTTTTCATGTTAGATATCCTGAGCAGCCTCTTCTCTGACTGTTCATGTAGGAGCCTTAGTGCCTCAAGTCTTACACAGCAGTGCATGCTGTGTAAACTTTCATGTGTTTAAAATGGCATTAGGGTCTTCTGTTTAGGTTCTTAATTTTAGAAATAACACCTGTTCCATCTGAAGAACCTGAATTGCTTTGATACATGTGCATGGGCCTGTTTTGGGGGCTTTATACTGACCACTTCAGGTTCTTGTAGATGTCTAATACAGATTCTTCATAGTACCCTCTGTAGTACTGGTACCTACTTCTTCCCTGTGTTTTCTGGGAATATAATTATTAATATACAAATCACAATGGCATCAAATTTAGTGGGAAGTGAAAGACTGCATCTAACTGATGCTGCTTACTTTCATGCTAACAGTGAAAAAGGGTTCAGCTGCCCAGCTTTTACCCTAACACATAGGGAAGTAGTTTCCTAATAGAAATCTAAATGAGCTGATATCTCCTATGCAGATGATACCTCAATTCTAATCTGTTTTGCATTTCTTATAGTTTAAACCTACTTCTTAAATAACTGCTTTTTTTCTAAAACTTTCTTGCCTGATTTTGCAATAAAATATTCCAAGTTATTAATCTCATGGCATTTAAGTTTAGAAGTGTACATGGCAGAAATATTGAGAGATCTGAGCAGGCAAAGGTTCTCCTGCTTGTTTAGTTAACAGCTAGACAAGACCATGTCTCACTTACTAATCTCAATTGTGGGTGTACTGGGTGGGTTTATTTTTCTCCAGAGACCTGAATATGTTGTGAAAAAGGCATAATATAATACTCTCACAGGCTACGTAAAAATGCACACAATATTCTGATCAGTCCAGCATTACTTGACAGATGGCACTGCCATCACACAGAATCAATCTGAAAAACGTGATTTTTTTGTCACTCTATGCAGAAGATGACCTTCAGGCAACTTATTAATGTTGGTAGGAGTATAGGAGGAAAAAACTCTTCTGGTAGTTGTATCCTTCATGTTAGTCCCTGAAAAATTAATCTATTAATCAAAGATTTGCCATAATTCACTTCAGTTTCTTGGTATTAACTAGGCAGTGAAATGGCGGAAAAGGGCAATTTCTTTTTCAAGTAGACAGCTTTATTTTGTCCAATTTTCTTGATGAGGCATAAATTTTAGGGAGCAGTGACTCCCAATTTGTGCAGAATGGTGGCTGAAGTTGGAAAGCTGCAGAGCTTTGAAGGGTGGTGTAACTGAAGGGAAGGATATAAAAACCTTTCATATCTTCTGCAAGGCCTTTAAAATGCATTGACATCCCACTCTTGTGCACTGAAGTAAAGTGTTCTACAGGGTGTCCAAAACGCAGTAGACCAGCAATGCTGGAAAAAGTGATTTTTGGAGAAATAAGCTTGGCACAAACTATGGGTGATGAAAATTTGGAGGTCTGCATACTTTGTAGGGGACAAGGTACTTTGAAATCATAAACACTTGGAAAATTGATCTACCAAATACTAGTGATAAGAGGAGGCCTGAAACAGTATGAATGACGTAGACCTTACTTAGCTCAAGATAGAATCTTATAGCTGCCAATATTTCAATAGCTACTCTGAAGTTAAACTTAACTATAGTGAAGTGTCTGGTAAATATTTAATGAAGCTTTTTTAGAAAGATTGATTATATTCCTACTTTCCTGTACCTCATTATAATGTTTAAAATGTCAGTAGCTTTTCTTTCAAAATTGTCAATGGTAACATTGGAGAATATTGCATTTAAAATGCTGGAAAACACTGTTGGGACACAGTAAATTTTAATTTATAGCACAATAAATGAATGTTCTGCTATTGCTCTTTGGAGGAGAGGGAAAAGTGCACATTTGATTTACTTGATCTGTCTTGGCCAGCACATGGAAGTGAGCCTAAATTAAGTCTTTAGCCATTAATCCTGTCTGATTTGCCAAAAAGTTTTCAGGACCCAAAACCCTGGCTTGACAGGTTAGCGAATAGATAGTAATTTGGGTTTCTTGAGCAAAAATCTGCAATTGTCCAGCTGTCCTTTTTCTTCTTGACCTCCTTCAAGTTGAAGGTAATTATTTTTCAGCCAGATCAATACAGATTGAATTTTATGGGGAGAGGGTAGGAAGTGGCTGTTTAGATGTAGCCTGTTTTAGAATCCTGAGTGCACCATCAATTCAAACTGCATTCCTACTCTTTTTTCAGACCACAAATCTCTGTCCTGTGTTTACAGTAGTAGGTTATGGTGCTACACTTATATGTTTCTAAATATGACTTTTTTTTTGTGCAGTCACTGTTTTTGTGGGTATGTCACTGCCTTTGCAGATCAGTTTTTGCCTCTGCAGAATGGGAGTGAGGATGTTAACCTTATTTCTAAATGGAAAAGATGTTATCTTGTTCTGTACCTATGCTAGGTTTTTTTGTCCTATCCCACACTTCTTTTTATCCCCTCATATTCTAAAGAGTTAAAGTCAGCAAATGTTTTGCATGGTGTAGAGTTCTCAAAGCTCCTACAGCTAACAAAGGCAGGCAGGCAGAGAAAAGAGATCCCCGCTGATGAACAATGTAGAATAATTTCAAGGCACGAGGAATTGATTCTTTGGTCAAATTTCTCTTATATATAGCATATCTGACATCTAATAAAGGTTGAGTTATACTGTAGTTAGGGCATAATTAGTTAAAAAGGTCACTAAGCCATGAGATACAAATCACTGGGAAAGCTTGCTTACCTAGTTTTAATACTGATTATAGTTTTTGATAAGATTGTCATGTGAGAGTTTTGATAGACGTGTATGTTTGTGTCAATAAATGTCTGTTTAGCTTAGTATTGTAATTTTTTAATGTGTTGCTATGGAAAAGGATTCTTCTATGCTATAATTGTTGTGTCTGAATAGTGACACTCCTAATGTGGAATGCATGTGGTAGAGTAATGGGGGGAAAGCTGTTGGTTTCCCAGAGGATGGTAGAAGTACATGCTGCAGACAGACCAAAAGCTGATTCCTGTAATCCCATGTCTTCCCCTAGAAAAGAAATAAAGGTGGCAGTGTGATAGTTCATTGCTAAGGGCTGTTCAGCACAGCTGGCTCTCAAATTTTAAGCACAAAATATTGCTGGTATTAGGAAGGTGATAAAATGTGCTTTGTTTGCCAGGATTTTGAAAGTAATGGCTTTTGGAAGCCATTACTAGGAAGTTTTCATCAGGTATCAAACCATTTCAGGGAAAATGGAAATACTTGGTTACCTTTGGACAGTGTTTCAAGCAAAATCACTGTGATGGATAATTATATAGGAAGAGCAATAGCTTCAGGAGAATATCTCTAGGATTATACTGCCTTGAAAGGCATGACAGTACCAAGATGTTTTTTTTGAGGGTTCAGGTCTAACCAAGTTTAAGTGGAGCAAACAGCTTGGATGGTGGCTTTTGTCTATTCTGCCTTTCCTGCTTAAGCACTTTTAGCCTCCTGGAATGGATGATGAAGTTGCTTTCTATTTGGTTCTGGTTTAAGTGTAGTCCTAAACAGATCTAGAGTTCTGTACTAATGTCATCTGGCTGTGTTTCTGGATCCTTATGGACAGGTGAAAAAACTGCAAGTTAACTTTGTTCTGAAAAATCAAATGACTTAAGAAAGGCACTCAGAAGGGCCATGTGAGTAGTGCAAATTTAAGGTATTCTTGGATTCCTCTTAAGATGACATTAAACTTAGTTTCTACAGATTTAAGGGATTTCTGTTAACATCAGCCTTCCAGTTAGGAGTGCTAAAACCAGTTTGCATAAGAATTTAAAAGTTTATTTTACTATTGAAATACCAAGAATATGGATATAAAAATTAGCTTTTGTGGAAGTCTTTATTTAAATGATGCAGACAGAAAATGCTATTAAAATGACATTGTCAAACATGTATTTTGTAGGTATACAGTGAAGTACAGAGAAACAAAAGGATTATTTATACAGGAAAAAAAGCAGCAAAAGAAATGTTTCTAAACACAGGCCTCAGAAATATCCCTTGAAGAGTGCATGTTCTGCTGTGAAAGTATCTTCACAAATTCTTCTGTGTAGCAACACAATGACAACTTTATTCTCTTCATAATCTGCTTCTTCAGAACAGTGTTCGGTTCTTCTATTGATCTAAATCTTTTCACCAAAAATGACCTCAAGAAGTGACCTACTCTGATAAACTCTGGTGGCTTGTTTTACATGCTAACAATGCATAGTTAGATTAAAATAAAGCTAAGAAACACTTAGAACCCCAGGGTGATCACCAGTTCCAATAAAACAAAGACTGTCTCAAGCAGTGCAGTGTTCGTAGTCCTTAAAGAGAGTAAACATAATCAGTCTTCCTAATTGTTTTTTTTTTTTTTTTGCTATGATAATTTGCAGCAATTTGTGTTTGTCTCTCTTGCCAGCTGCATCTTTTCAATTATTACTGCTGTTACTTGTTCTTGTCAATATATAGGAGCAGTTTTCCTGCCTTTCCCTCTAATAGTATATTTCTATTTCAGGGAGTTGATTCACTTGCTCACTCACCTTTCTGAAGTTCTGCATGAAGCACAACTTAAACTCATACTGGTCATCCCTCCTGCAGTTGCAGCAGGGTGAGTATTCCTCTTTAGATGGCAGTTTCCAGGTGAGAAATACTTTCCTGTTTGATGAACAGTAAGTTCAAAGCTTTGTTTAAAGCTGTGCATTTTAAAAGAAGAAGAAATTGTTTGGGTTTGATTGGTAGTCCTTTCTCCATGCATGTTGCACTGAATAGTCTTGGTAATTATGTGCATTCATACATACTTAATTTTTTATGTGATAGAGGAGCCAGTAAGGAGAGGTGCTATGCTGGATCTTGTTCTCCCCCGTACTCCAGCTGGGGTGTCATGAGAACAGAGTAGAGGGGCAGAATCCCCTCTCGACTTGCTGGCCACACTTCCCTTGGTGCATCCCAGGATGTGGTTGGCTTTCCCAGATGCGAGTGCACAGTTGGCTAACAATTGCATAGTTGGCAATGCAAGATTATTTTTTTCCCCCCAAGTTTCCTTTCTTCCTTTAAGATGTTCAGCAACCTTATTGCCTGCATCTAAAAACTCAGTAATGTAAGTCAAACAGGGAAGCATTGTTAGGTACTTTTTCAAATGTGAGTCAGTAGACAGCTAACGAAAAATATGACAATTTCATATTTTTCTCACTTTGGGCTGTACAGCAGTATGGATAGGCTCACAGCCAGTACAGATTATGACAGTTCAACAGCTCAGTTTCAGGACAGTGTTGTACAGCCTCCTAAACTTCTTGTAGGCTGTCACATCTTTCAGTGTACATTCATTTTTGAAGTGCCAAAAAGGCTGAGAAAATTGAATGCCTGAGCAGTCTGGTAAATGTTGCTTCTGTGGCTGGACTTTTCTCTGCAATGACCTCAAGTTTTCTTTGATTTTTATGAGGAGGTCATATAGCATGTTGGGGAAATAAAGCATTTCTGCGCACAGCTATTTGTGCAGACTTGAATGCATGTGGCTGAAAAGATTCAGGGATCCTTTATCAGGTGACTAAAAGGTTGTCTATGTGCTGAGATCAGTTAGCATCTGCCCTATAACTGTGGTGTCACCTCTTCTGTAGGTTTGTAATGTAACCCCATCCAAACCAATTCCTGAATATAGGTACTTCCTATTATCTTAAGACTGTAAGTCCAGAACAATATCTACCTAATTTTGTTCTTCAATAGCTGCCTGAAATCTGATTGCAGTTTATTTTCTGTAAAGTATGTACTTGAGGGTATTTCTTGTTTCTTTATGTTTTCCTCTGTTGCATGCTATAACTGATTTATATCCTTACAAGAAGTCGCTAGTTTAATGCAAAAATCCCTTTGCTTCCTGTGTGGGGCTGGCCACCCAATTTTGGTAGGCAGAGAGAGAGAGAAACAATGTGTTGAAGACTGTGGCAAAAGAAAACAGTAAATTCCATGTAAATTAGTAAAGTAGACGGTTTTGTAAAATATTACCTGTGCAGAGCCCTTTACTTGAAGGACTGAAGGCCTAGCTGCATTTTGAGGAGATTCCTTCATATCCCTCAAGCACCTATGCTTTTACTTTGGCTCTGGATCATTAATCCTCTAATTTCTTGCAGATTTCTCTGGAAAATTGTGCACTGGTATGCCTTTCCATCACATGACTTTTCAGTGATGCTAGCGAGTACTTTGAGTTTCTTCTGATATGGTTAAATCAAAAATAATGCAAAATTATTGTCTTGTCTCCTGTCTGTCATTTATTCCAATCTTTCATGCTGCCCTCTTATGTCCTACATGTCATCCCGCTTGATAGTTACTTTAAAAAGCAATTTACTGTTGCTAATAATTTTAGTCTATTACAGGTAAAGCAAAATAGAACATTTCAAAACATTTTTCTAAAATGACTTATCAGTCACTGCATCACACAGATGCTTTTTAAAATGCAAATGCGTGCTCTGGTAGAATTTAAGTAATTGCTATAAACAGTGTTCACGTTTGAAGTGCATTTGTGCTTTTTGTGGTAGGAAGAAAGTGGAGAATAGCACAAACCTCAACGTTCCTGTTCATTGTGACACCTATTGACGTTACCAAGGGCAGCCAGAGGGACCTAAGTCTGTTTTGTTTCTGTAAGTCATATGAGGCTCTACAGTTTGGTTTTTCTAAGTCCCTAAACAAGAGTTGGAGCCTCTATAAAACCTCTGTATTCTTAAACATGTTTTGCCTGGACCAGAATTTGCATTTTAAAGATAACTATCTTTAAGGACTAGTTCTCTGTTGAACACCACACTGAAGTTTGGATCTTGTTTTGTCATTGCTGCCTCCTGCTGTTCTGCATGTTGACACAATAATGAGGTCACAGTTCTGAAACCTTTCTGAACTGGGATTTAGGGATGCACTATTAGAGCTGGAAAGAGATGCCTATCTAAAGTGCAGTTTTTAACCTGCAATAAGTTTTACATGCCTGTTCCTAAATGACCTGTTTGTAGAGGAGCTGTGAAAAATAACAGCTGTAGTTATATAAAAGAATCTGAAAGTCTCATTCCTCTAAACCAATTATACATATCTTTCTGCATTTCTAAAATTTTTGGGATTTATCCATAAACCTTTATGGCCCAGGAGAAATCATTAATCACATTCTTTTCAATCAATAATCTTACATAAACCACCTGTCTGTTCTTCCATGTGTGTGTTCTTATTGCATTAACTAGAAAAAACACTAAGTTTTTGAGTAAATAGGTTGTTGCAAGTAGATTCGTAACTTACAGAAACATCCTAAAACACTCACAATGGCCATGTATACTTTAAAACTTAGAAATCTTTTGGATTTAATGATATAAATAATCACAATTCTGAAATTTTCTTTCTACCTTACTTGACTTTTTGGGTAGCAGCTGTACTTGAAAATATTTGATTTATAGGATACAAGGCTTGAACTGAAAAGCGCCTCCTACTGTGTATTAAATATCTCGTATCTTGAAACTCACTTTGGGTTTTAACACTTCCACATGGTTGAAAGCGTGCTTTAATGCATCTTACATTCTTTAGTTTTTGGAATCACAGTAGACTGTTAATCAACAATACAGCAAAAGGCATAGAAATAAGTACCATCAAGAATCAAATAATATATCAGAGTTCAGCAGCTGGCAATAGACTGATAAAGGAGACATGAGCAATATGTGGAATATCCTACCCAACTGTGATGCTAGGAGCTGAAACATTGTCCCTTTTGTGTTCTACCCTGATTAAAATTTAAAGAGAGCATAGTCAAATGTAAGCAGTTTATTTAGGAATTTGTAATTTAGACTCTTTTGATATGCATTAAGATCAAAGCAGTCTGTCAGCAAATGCTATCTGAGACACTTAAGAGCTAAAAATACCAGTTTCCTGAGGGAAAACCCCTCTGGAAAATGCAGCACTGCACATGAGATCGAGTGTGGAATGCAGGAAGAAAACATGTTGGATCATCTGTTTACCTTCTCAAATTCAACTTTTGCAACAAAAACTGAGACCGATCCTCTACTGAACCTTGCGCTAGTAACTGAAGTGGTGCCCTTGAATTTTGGTTTGCTTGTAAAATGTTCTGGACTAAAAGAAAACTTCACTCTTTTTAAATCCACATATTTTATAGCTTTTCACAACATTAACCATAGGCAGTTGAGCTGCATAATCAAGAGTAATCATGAGTTGGGAATGTGTTCGAATGCTGATTAGGAGGCAGGAATATCTCTAGCAAGTTTTACTGTCACAGAGAATGCATGTAGAGCTCCCATGATAGAAAACAGACATTGAGATAGTACTTTCATCCACCTGATGTCTAGGAATTGCATGATTTTCCTGCAAATGTAAATGGTTTACAAGAGAGAGGAACAGCAGGAGCCAAAGCTATTCTTTATGAAGTGTGTGTGTGTAATTCTCCCTTGTGGATTGGAGTCTTGCAGTTGCAGATGTCTGAAGAGACGTGCAAGGATTGCAATGGTGTGTAAGTGGTTGCTAGAGGAGATGATTTGCTGAAGACTTCCACTCTGTCTTTCAACGGAATGTCTCAGAAAGTTAGACTTTTACTGCTTTTAACGTGCATGGACATTGATGCAGCTATAAACTATGGGAATCATTTCTGTAAGGTCAGTGGGTAGCCAGGCATATTCTCTCCATTGCTGATGGTGAGTAACTCCATTGGTCCTGCTAATCCTGGGCTTGATTAAATTCCTGCCTTAAATACATGAAATTCAGTGTTTTATTGTGCTGCAGAAATTATACTGGGAAAATATGTATGAATGTTTTTATACTGATTACACAAGCCTCTTTCCAAATAGGATAGCTGTGCTGGAGTGAGCTACCTTTATGCCTAAATATGCACTTGCATAACTATATTGGGGGGAAAAATAAATATGGCAAATGGACCTTGAAATTTGGTTGCATCTGTTCTCATAAGTCATAGGCATTGGGTTGGTTATTTTGTTTCTCTGTACTTAAATTCTTTATAATATTGGGAATGTATTCTCAAAGCAAAAAGTGAGACTGTATAGTAACTCTTTTCTGTCTGCAAGTAAATTGAATTTTATCTGACTAGATTATTGCATGTTTTGTCCAGGTTCAGCAACCATTTTATCCACTGGGTTTCCCAATTACTGACAAGAAAACAATGAGTAAAGAAAATATGGTTTATTTACATAAGCTATTATTGGAGGGAGCGTCAGTAATTTTCCTGTTTCTTGCTGTTGTGAGAAAGAAGAAAGACAAAAAATTCCTGGAAGCTGTAGGTATGATGTTGTCTTCACAGGAATTCTTAATCTATCCATGGCTGCATAACCATTGCCTTCCTGACATTTGTAGTTTATTACAGACTTTAGACATATTAAATAAATATGTTAAGTTAAACAAAGTGTTAAATAACTCTGTATTTAGGTTGTTAGTGATTGTTTTCCTTGGGTTTTTATCATGCCCTGAAGTATAATCCTTTGGGCAAAGTAGAAGTAAAAATGGCATTGGTTGTGTCACTTCATAATATAATACTATACTCTTTAATGACATTTTGATGGTTAGAATATGCACTGGGCAGTTTGCCCTGTGTGATGGATATCCTTTTAACACACCTCTCTTCAGGCTACAAGACAGTAGCTGCTCCTTGAATAACAGATGATTCTTTTATCTCTTGATGTTGTACAGAATCTATAAATGGGAGAAAGTCAACTGTGGAGTAAACAAGTAAACTCAGGTGCTGAGGTGAGAGGCTGCCCTGTCAGCATGATCTGTGGTGGGGCACTCTAGTGTGCTGCCCAGGAAGGTTTCCTGAACTGGGAAGCCCTCAGGGAACTCCACAAGTAGGTAAATTGGCTGAGGAGTATCCAGGAGTCCAAGAGAGAAATGGATTACAGGAATCACACCCTACCTTCCCTGGTAGAGACCTTTTAGGCAAACAGGGCACATGACACAAAATATTCCCTGTCATCTTTCCACCTGACTGAACATGTGACTTAAAGGATAGGGGGCAATGGTGACAAGTTCCTGCCTGTCGCAGCAGTTGCATCTCCTCTGTCATTTCCCCACCTTCCCCACTTTGTTTTAGAGTTACAGATATAGCTACTGCTGCATTTCTGAGAAAAAAAAAATAAAAACAAAACAAAAACAAAACAACAACAAAAAAAAACCACAACAAAAAATCTACTGAAATATCTCTAAAACTTTGGAGCTTTGTATCTATCAATCATAATTAAAATGCATGGAAGACAGTGTTAGAAAGAGATTGTTTCAATTGTTTAGGAAGCCTCAGGTAACACAAAGTAGCTTTATACTTCTAGTAATTTTATCAAGTCTAGCATAATAATGACTAGATATGTGAAACCTCGATCTTTGATTTAAGTAATTGTATGCAAAATAGCTGCTGTTCTTAGCTGTGTTTTAATAACATGCCTGCCAGTACAAAGCAGAGGTCAGTGAGCAAGATGGTTTCATTCAACCTTGTGGGACATGGTTTTGGGGATTATTAGTAAGAGTGAAGCACATTGTAAACAAACCACTGGAGCTGTCGCTGTCCTCATGACATTCTCAAAAAATGCGACTATTGGCAAACTGCATACCGTTTAGCTAGAATAATTTGTTATCTTCTGGCTGGTTTCTGACAGCATATATCAAAGCGGTATTTAAATTAAAACCAAACATGTTTCTTCCTGATAAAAGGTACACTTAACCTCACCGCTTCTAGAAAAATTTCTGTCTTTATTGACTTCTTGAGATGCGCAGCTGTAGTGCAGCTGCTTTAATTTTAAAGCTACAGGAACCCAAACCAGTTTCTATCTTAAAGTGTTTGAACATAATGTACGTTCTTGTCTCATCAAAATACAGCAAGCATCCCCAACTTTGAATTTCATATTTGCATATGTAAGGAAAAAAAAATCTACAGCTTCTCTTCCTGTTACTTAAAACTTCTGTAGGTATGTATTATCAGTATTTTCCAGCACTAAACAGCCACTTCTTCAAAATTAACATTTTAGCTACTCAGTTTATTCTTTATTCTTGCTTCAAAAACATTGTGCATGTGAAGTACTGTCTTAAGTTTCTTTAGCCTTTTTTTTGTTGAGCTGCTCTGCAATGAAAATTACCAGAATCTATGCAGTCTTCGTTACTCCTATCCAGTAGCAGTTGATGCCAGCTTAGTTTTGCTACTCTGCCTCTTGGAAAGATTGGCAGTAGGGTAGACATGTTGTCCCTCCTCTTAGTGCTGTCATGCTTTTTTTCTGCCTTTCCTATAAATATACATATATTTGACTGAAAAGTAGGAAGAGCACACAGTGAATAACTGCTCATCAACCTCACACTTCCCCAGCCTAATGGATAGGTGCTTTGGTCTTTTAGAAACTGATTATGAACAGATACTTGTAATTACATTTTTGTTTTATATCAGTAATCCATCATCTTTAGAAGGTGTTGCAGATTCAATTGCCTTGCCATAACTTTGTGTATACAGAATGATGTGTTTGTTGGTTTACTATTCCAGTGTATATATACACACTGTTTCCCTTAGAAGTATTGCTGGCAAGTAGCAATTCTGATGTAGAGTATACAAGTAAACAGCAGGGTAATTTTTATGATAATGTATGGTAAACAAATTCAATGAAATTATAAGCAGCTTCTAACATGTGTCTGTTTCGGAGTGAAATGGGAACTGTCACTTACTTTTAACATCATTCTCAGGACGGACTGTGTGGGACAGAATGTAGAGCATTGAAATTTTGGTAAGTAAATAATGCCAAATCAAGCCAGCAGGAAACATATTGCTTGTTTCAGATGAAGTTTCCAATTACCAGATTATGTCAAATAACAGTATATTAGAAAACCAACTTTGTAGAATACTGTTTATTAAGTAGGATTTTGCTTTACCAATACATACACCTAAAATTATGAAAGGTTAAAATATTTGTGAGAAATCTGGTCATAATTATCTTATTTTGTTGGAATCACTAACACTCTTGCTGAATTTTTCTGAGCTTTTCACATGTCTACTCTTTCTGACTTTCCAATTTGACAAATGAGGTCACAGAAAAGCAAGCAATTCTAAAAATGGTGTTTATTTATTGTGGAGTTACTAAGTATATACCATATATGCTCTGCATTGGACAATCAGTATACAGAAAATGGGACTTGGGGGGAAATTCTGAAACCTAAGTATGCACAGTTTCATATTTGTTGTGCCTAGTTGGTAATTACACTTTATTATTACTCTATTGTTCCCATAGTTTTCCATTTTCCTGTGAGTATCCTAAAAAAAAAGGGACTGTCAGGAATACTGGGAGTACAGTTACATATCAAGAAATTTTGTAATCGGACCCTGTGCATAAAATTCAGCACTCAAGAAGGCACAGCTGTCTTAAGAGAGCTTTCTAGTCTAACTGACTGATGTAGTCATTTGTATTGCATGTTAGAGAACCTGTATAATATATATGATTTGGATCACAAGATGCAGCTTGAGATATGAGTTTATGCTGAGAGGAACAGAAAACTCAGTAGGAAGTTATTACTGATTACTGAGTAACAGTTGCCGGAGCAAGTTTAATAATGTCTTCAAATTATGGTAATACTGTTAAATCCTACTCAGTCATGCTACTGGGCTCATGTTTTTTCCCTGTATAAAGGCTCAAAGTATAGGTCTGTCAGTCACATCTCTTTTTAAAGTGAATTCTGGTAGCAACAGTAAATCTGGATGCTTGTTAATGGCTCTAAACTGCATGTGTCCCTTGCTGATGACTTCCCTGTTTTTGCTGCTGTTCGTTGGGCTGCCAGCTCAGTACAGTGCGGCTCTGACTGCAGCCATGAGATGTTCCATGCATTTTGCATATATTCAGAAAGGACTCAAGAGGAACAAATCTGTTCTTAGAACTGGCTCTTTTAAAGATTATACCTTACAATATAAAATCAATGCAACGAAGGTCTGACTCTATTGACATCTTCTGAAGCAGGTGCACACATCTGGTCTTGAATTCCCACTGGAGAGAATCATTAAAATAATCTCTAGGTCAGCTAACAACAGCCAAAGACAAGAAAGGGTGGAATGTATTCCTCTGCATATCTGTCATTTGTAGCTCTACCAATTCTGAGCCAGCTGGTGTAAAGCAGTTACTACGGAAGTTTCAGTATTAAGTTGGAAAACTTTCCAAAAAACAAAGAGAAGAAAAATGGTGAGCATTTTATGCAAGGAGGAATTAAGGCTACATTTGGTGTGTTAGAGTTTTTAAATTAGGCTCATATGTTCCAGAGTGCAAGCTTGTTTTGCGTGATGTTCTGCTATTGGAGCATGGCTTGCCTGGGCATTAAGCCCTGGCATGAAAGGCACTAGAACAGTTTGGAAATTAGAAGAAGCAAATGGTGACACAGTGGATGTTCATTTGTGCATAGTCCTTCTTAAATGGCTCCTATGAAGATACTGAAGCACTGTTATGGAAACAGCATGAAAGGAGAAGAGTTGACCTTCCCAAAAATACAACTGGTAAATACAACAAGTGTCAAAATTAATTTTTTCTTCTTTGATAGTCAGATTGTCTGGTTTTGTCAAATGTGTATTTCTTACGTTGACTTCAGAGTTTTAGATATACTGTATTTTTTAAGTTACACTGTAACTTAAGAATTTTTAAGTGACTGGTCTGACAGCATGCCTTTGCTCTGAGGACAGCAGTTTTCAGGCTTATTTGTCCCTAGCCGTCTGCTGAGATTTCATGCTTTCTTTTCAGGACATATATTGCTTGGCATGTTTCCCCTTCTTGACTTCTGTTACTGGTTTAAACCAGATGGGCCACAGGTAATTAGTTTGGCTTCATGAAAACTGTGTAGGCTGCTCCATGGCAAGAACAGACCCCATGCTTCTCCCTATTTGGAGAGCAAGGACTGCAGAGACAACGACTGGTATGGGATGTGTGTATTAAAGAAGAGTGCCAGCCCTTAATGTTCTGCAAAAAATTCATTAGGTACAGAGATACCATTCTGCTTCCTGATAAAAATATAGCAAGTTTTCACTTGTCAGTCTGTTAAAATTCACAGTCCCGCAGTGATATGAAGCACTTGGAGTGTGTGAAGGAACCACTCCCACGGCTTTTGTTTTGTGAATCTGTAGCACTTAGTTATACTTTTCTTGCTCACCGAGCTGTCTAGGTTTTGTTAGTTTTAAAATACCTATATTAGTCTTCCCTCTGTGAGAATTTGGTAGAGATTTTTGCCACTGAGAAAATTTGAACACAGTCAGTAATGTAATTTGTGGTCTTCAGTAGAGATGTTTGTTTATTTTAAATTGTGATCTTTTCTGTGGATGAGGGACAAATAGCCCTTATGCTCTGAAGGCATCTGACTGTCAACATTGCTGTCATGAAATAAGTGCACCAGACAAAGACAGTGCGCAGGTAGGGTTGCAGGTTTTTGCTTCTGAATTTAAGCTACTGTTCAGAATAGTAGTAGAGTATAGTATTGGAAGGTGAAAATAATTTTTTAAAAAGTCAAAATAAACTGTAACTTTATTACTTTTACTAGAAGTTTATCTAGCAAACTCTTAAAATCTACAAATAAATTGACGTCAGAAATCCCAGACTACCTACACCTTTAGAAGATTCTCCCTAATGTCTAGCCCAGGTTTGCTAAACCAGTTATCTTGGGATATTCAGACTGCTCCAACTCATTACAAATGAACTGCTAAGCTGTTGTGTTTCCATTAAAATTGTCCTTTTTCATTTGCTCATTCTTTTATAATTTTTGTCTCCTGGGATGATGTTTCTCTGACTTATTAACAATAAGGTGTCCTTTGCTATGTAAGAAAAATGAGATTTGAAGATGTTAAGATGGGCTTTAGATGGGAGGGGAGGGAATCTCCTGCTTTTGTTTCTGCCTTCATCTGCTCCAGCACTTTAATGTGTGAAACTGGGGGAGTGTTCTTGGAGTAGAACCAGATGAATAACCATGACTGGAAGAGTGTATGTGACCAGAGGTGATTGCACTGGTTTTATGGAATAGCCTTTCAATTTGATTTTTAATTTTATTTTAAGAGGAATTAGATTTTTGTACAGAGATTGTTAAATACATAAAAAAGTGGTGAAGAGAAGTTTATACTAACTTGGCATTTGTGTTATTTTTTTCTCCTGAAATGGATTTACCTTAGCACTGTGGTTCAATGGACATTTTTGAGTTTGAAATATACAGTCCCTGATTTGTCATATTGATCTGGGTTTGTAGGCCACAAGATCAGATACTGTGTTTGGATCATGCTTGACCTCTTGCAACATTTTGTCCTTAGAAAAGAATTAGAGAAAAAGAAATCTGTATTTCGAAGGCTGGTGAAGGTACTTGGATTTACAGTAAGCATGTGCATTTTCTGAAATGCCTGAGTAACATGCATCTCTGCAAAAGCCTTGATCTTTTGTCTGGGAGGATGTGCTTACTGAGGGACAGAGGTCAGAGATGGAGAACATGCTGTGCTTTTTACAGTCTCCATTCAGCTGCATAGAATTCATCCCCCACTATGTAGAAATCTGCTTTTGTCTACCTGAGGATCTCTCTTTTGTTGGTTAAACATTCGATATGGTCATGTTCTTTTGACAGCAGGGATTAGACCTGTAATTATTGTTCATGGCTTTGAAGAGCATTATTGTTTCAAGGTCCTGTTGCTGACTTGACTGCTTCATACAGTGCTGTTGTAGACAGACCTTAATTCTGTTTTTAGCCTGATTTCTGAGGTAACAAGGTGTCTGTAAGCTTTCCATCTTACATTTTTCATCCCTCTGCTAAAGCTTTGGCATTTGACCAGTTTCAAGCCAAACTGAGATAGGCATAGAATTTTAATATTCAGGTTCTTGTTACTTCATGAAAATATGTAGCTGGACAGATGAAGATAAAAATATCTTTTTTTTCCCCTAGATCCAGCTGTAAGAGTGCTTTGTAAATGAAACATTATGGGACACCAGAAATCTACTTGCAAAACATCCATGGAAACTGAGATCCATGTAGAATTGTTTTCAAAGTACTGATAGTAGAAAATTACTCCAGTGAGCTGTCATCCTGAGAGTTTTGAAAAGCCTAAAATGAGAAAGGGTAGTTACAAAACTGTCAAGAGGATTTTTTTTGGAAAAGGAAATGGTTTCAGATTGAACTTGGTTACACATTTGACTGTTCCAATATCAGTGCCTATAACTGTGTGATGAACAGAGTAGTCATTTAGCTCTTTCTTCTATTTTCTATAGAACAGACTTCATGCAGGAAGAAATGGTGAATTTTTATTCAGTGATTGTGCATTAACTGAATTCAGTGGTCTGTGTTCATAAAATGCAGTAGCATTATATTGTAGTGCTGCTACTTGCAACGAGCTATGAGAACCAATAATATCTCATGGTGAAGTAAGATTTGCAAACAGTTGCTTTACAGAAAATTATACATGACAAGAAAATTAAGTCATTACTGAGAGGCTGACTTCTGAAATAGAATCATAGTGGAAACAGAAAATCAATCAGTTTTCCATTATGAAAGCTATTCAAAGATGAGGAGACAGGAAACCTCTCTTTTATAAAGGAGGGTGAAGGTGAGGTAACCCTACAAGAATGCAGTTTGAACTTGCAGGGAATAGCAGTCAGTTAAAAGACCTTTTTTCTCCTTATTTTATTTTGAGAGTCATTGTAGTGAGACAAGAAGTAATTGAGAATGTAGATTCATTTGAAAGTAAATGAAAGCAGCTTTCATTGTGGAAGTATTTTTTCCAGTCTTTCAATATGAAAGACTACAAACTCAAAACCTTACAAAAATACTTATCAGTAAAGCATTACTGGGAATTTTGAGACACATGACTGTATGTAATTTGGAAGATTCAGCTAATAAACATTCTAGGCTGCTATTTTAGACATGAAAAGATAGAATACTAAAAAGAGACTGTGGAATTCTGGGCTGTATATATGGAAATACCAAGGAAAACAGGTTTCTTCTAGGTCTGTGATATTGTCCCAGTAATAGGGATTTTGTATATACATGTGGCAATGTGCCATTGGAAAATGTTGACAGATTCTCAGGAACGTGTGCAAATAGGACTTATGCTCTCCGGGGAATCATCATTCTGTGAGTTCTGCCAGGTTGCCATTGCTCTCTTACTTGAAGGGAGAACTTGTAAAGATTATGTTGTATTCCTGAGGCTTTTTACAGGAAGGATTTCTGTGGATGTTGTGTAAGGCAGCTTCTTTACTGTTTGTTGAAAGGAAAATACAGTAACAGAATAAAAAATGTCCACTTAAGGTTAAAACAGCAGTGAACTGGAAAGAAAAACTCTAATTTTCTCTTTGCTGTGTGTTTTTGTTATTCCACCCCCCTTTCTGCACACCCAGCAGTCCCATGCTGTTTCCTATCCTTAGTGTTAATCATTTCCCTGCGCTGGTAATTTCTACTTGTAGAAATTTTTGTAGAGATTTTGTAGAAGGCCACGTCTCTGAATTCCTGATGTATGGTGCCTTATCCTTTTAAATGTTGAGCAGGAGTGACAGACAATTTTTAGATTAATTCCAGATATGTATTTTTACAGGACTAAGTCCATATTTAACATTGTAATAAATCTTTAAAAATACCATAAAGAACAAATATTGTACCCATTAGAAAATCTTGTTGGTCCAAGGAATTTAATTGAGTGTTTACATTTGGCTGGTATTTTAGAAATAGAATCCTACAGATTTTTCTAGAAAACAGAAAATTGAAATATATGGGATAAATATCATTCCATATTAACAGTTGTTTCAAACCAGAAAGAAGAAAAAATAAAGCTTCATTTCTTTGAGAGATGCTTTTCCTTTTCAATATCAAAGAGAACACATTCACCACAAAATGTTACTTTAAAATATTAATTAAATAAGATAGAGAATATAATTTGATTTTCCTTTTACTGTGGAATTTTGTATCATTCTCATTACCAGAGTCTGAGCATTTTCAAGTCACTCTTTAAGTGACAGAACTGATACCTGTCACCCTTTTGATGTCTTTTCTTATGAAGATTTGTTTATGCACTTCGTATTTTGCATCGGTATAGTCTTGCTTAGATATTTCCCCTGCCTGAAATATGCTTGCCAGGCAAATAAACCACATACCCTGTACTGAAAATAGACCAGGAAATATAAGATGAATTTTTGGATCCTGAATTGTCAATCAGAAAAGTAGGTTGAGTAATGACTCAAATCTGAACATTTCCTAGCTTTGCATCTGCTTTTCACCAGAGCATTTATCAATGCCAGAGAAGCTCTTTCATCGAAACTTGGAAAGCATATTGGGTAGAGAAGACATAAAAATGCAGTATAATGCCTGGTTACATAGGTTGAGACATAATATTGCACTGCCACCTTGAAACTGCTTTGAAAGGAGCTAAAAACCCCAGTGCTTTCTCAATAATACTGCAAATGAAACCTGTGACTATGAAGCATTGCCTGAGTAAGTTAAGTCCTATTTAATAGTAAAAACCCCTCAAGTACCTCAGATTAAAAAAAAAAAAATATGGGGTTTGTTAATAGTGTAAGGCAATGGTTTTCAGCAATCCCACAAAAATCGGTCTTTTCCTTTTGTCTTCCCTTTCTTCCCAGTGTCTGTTTCATTTGGGGTATGCACTGAGGAACAGGGTTGTAGATTCAACTTATATAGTTCACTTTTTCAGTTGATTATAACTCACATTCATCAGTTCAATCCAGATTACCGAAAACCTCCATGGATGCTGAATAGCAATAGTTGATACTAGCAGGAATGCCAGGGAATTTCAACTCTCTGAGGATATCCATAGCTGAATATGGTTTCATCCCAGTGCCCTGTGCTCCAGTAGGGTCAGGGCAGTGTCACCAGGCCCATCGCTCATGCTGTCCCAGGGAGCAAGTCCTGGCATGGGACAGGGGGCTGGAGCTCCAGGGCTGGGGATTGAGGGGCTGGGGGTACAAGCTGTGCCACCCGGGGCATTCTTTCTCCATCCTCTCTTCATTCCTTCTCCTCCCCTCCTGCATCATTATCCTTCTCCCAGGTGTGGGAGGGTTTCAGGATCTTGGGAGAAGAGTTTGGGTCTGATTTTGCAAATGGGCTGAGAGGAGCCCTGGCTTGCTCAATACAAGTGGAAGTTTTAAGAGCAGGTTTGCAGAGCAAACTCGGTTGTTACTCTTGATTCTCCTTCTGCAATATCTCCTAATCTTCTTTATAAAGTTTTAAAATTAAGCCATGCTAAAAAAATAATCCCAAGTGAAAGTGGAGTCTGTCCCAGTTTAGCAGACTGGAAATACTCGACAAACTGGGTAAGTTATGCCAAATTCTCTCCAAGACAGTGGGATTTAGGCTTGAGTGTTTTAGCAAACTAGGGTAACTGTAAATACAGGCTCTTACTTTGGTTTTCATGGAGGTTTAGGCTGGAACCTTAAGAGAAGTTTCTTTACCCAGAGGGTGGTTGGGAACAGGCTCCCCAGGGAAGTGGTCACTAAGCCTCCACCAAGCCTGACAGAGTTCAAGACATGTTTGGACAATGCTCGCAGGTATATGGGGAGATTGTTGGGGCTGTCCTGTGCAGGGCCAGGAGTTGGACTTGTTAGTCCTTGTGGGTCCCTTCCAACTTATATTGTACAGAGCTAATAAATGATGATGGAGCTTCTGCCACTTCACTGACTATTTTGGATTAAAAGTTTAGAGGAATGAGAAGCTTTTGACTTAAACTTGGGAAGTACTACTTTCATGGACTTTGCATATTCTGTGCCAAGTCTCCTGAGTTTCCATTCTGGATTTCTCAACAAAGTAGTCAGTAAAACATACCTGCCCTTGAGTTAAGTTTGCATAAATATCAGAATGATTGAAAAACCTCCAATTTGAAGTATAATAGCTGTTGAAAAAATATTTGGATTGTATTCTGAGTGCCAGTTTTCTTGACTCAGAACAATTTTAAAAACATGAATCAAGTAGTCCTGGTTTTGCTCCATTGGAGTTTCCCAAAGTGCTTGACTAGAGCAGAGTTAACTGGTGGTATTCATTGAACTGGTGAGTAGTGCATGTTTTTTTGAAGTGCTGATGTTTTAACATTATACATTAATGGAAAAAGTATATTCATTGCTGTTGGGTTTGTTCCAAGTTGGAGATTTGTGCCCTTGCCACTCAGATGGCATTCCTTTGTAACAGAAGTAGTTGAGTTACAAAATTGCTTTGGAGAAAATTATGGCAATATCCATTTTAACCTGTGGGTTTCTTTTTAAGTTACGCATGCAAATTTCATTAAAATACTACCTGGCTAAATCTATAAAGCAATCCAACTTGCTCTAATATCTAATACGCATTATAATAACTTTTTATGTACTTCTTCCCTTCAGGAGTAATCACAATCAGTTTACTGAAAATGTGTTTTGCTGGAGTTTGCATTGGGAAATTGCTTTGCCTACAGACATCCAAGTTGTCATAACATTGTTTCAAAGATGTATTTATTATTTTAATTTTTGTAGAACAACTGTAGTTTGCAATTGCAGTACATCACAAGCAGAAGACTATAAAAAAGCCTGAGGTCTACCAGTAGGTTCCAGAAGTGAAGACTTTTTTTTGGTTTTTTACAACCCTTGAAGAAAAGAATGGGATTCATCCTGCTGTGATCAGTATATCACTGGTTCTGAAAATCTGACAGACATGTTATGTGATTTAATCTGCCCTTCTTTGTAACCTGCCTTTTGTTCATCTCTTTCCTTATGCAATGGAACACAAAGTGTCCTTGTGAACTGATAAATGAACACTGTTATGCTCTGGTGATCCATGCAGCACATGTTGTTGGATGTAGAATTTGCACACTGATCCAAAAGGGATAAAGGTCAAAATATGTGATTTTTCTGTTTATTTCTTATATCTGTCACTGAGCATCTTTTTTTTTTTTACATTTAAGATGGAATGTGAGTGGTTTTAAAAGCATACCTTGCCTGAACAAGGCTTGGCTTCTAATTTCTAGCTCAGGTAGCAGTTTCTGATATTATTGAGAAAGTCTGGATTCTCCAGTCTCTCTCTTCTGCTCTCTAGGGGAATCTTGTACAATCCTGTGGCTCTGCCTCTTAAATGGCAGAGATGCACCACAGAGTTTTTAACTGTTAAATTTCATTTTTCCCCCTTTCTCTTCTTTTGCAATGTCCTCCTGTGTACACTGCTGTCCCAGATTATTTGGGGCGATATCGTGCTTCTCTACCTTTTTGTCACATGTTAACATGCTTCAGAGCCCTCTGGTTGAGGACAGAGCTCTTCTGGCTGTAACTTTTCCATTTTGGTCCAGTCCCATCTTTGCAATGTGATTAAGTTTGCCTTATGTCGCCTGCTGTGCTTTTTGTGCTGCTATTTTGAAATTACAAATTTTCTTTGAAACAGATTCAATGTTTTCAGGCAACTTGTGTGAATTAATTGTTTCCATCTTGAATGATTGAAGGAAGTCAATAGCCTTTCTGAGTCCAAAACAGTCAAAATATACACCCCATCACCCATGAAGATAAGGTAGATATTAATGCAGGTCTGTATTTTGTAAATCAGGAGTAAGCAAGAAAAGGGGGGAAAAATGGTTTTCTATATTTCACACCAAGATATGCTGAAGGCTTAACTTAAAGGTCATAGAATGGATTTCTTCTTTCTTCTCCCCTGCCCAAAGAAAGAAATTGACCTCTTTTTTCTAAAGAAAACAGGTTTTCTTTCTTAAGTAAGTTATAAACTGAAATTGTTCTTTTTGAGGTCAATAAAGAAAAGTTAACTTTGGTTTATATTTTTCTATTAAAAGTGGCACCCATCCATTTATTAAGTATGCCTCAGAGAACTTAGTTTTGTAAGTGTCAAAACCAGTTCAACAGCCCAAGCAATAAAGGTTTTGTAAAAGCTTTTAGAGTTCAATTGATTGCTACCAAAGGCAGTTTGATTAGTCCACAGCTCTTATAATCACTACTGTAGCCATGCTGGAAATGCTTATTTGCTAAGTATGCTGTGGAAGTATGATTCTTCCCATTGGCCACCTACATAGCATTGAATTTTTTTTTTTCTTAGTGATTTATTACATAAATGGTGTTGAAATACATAATTGTGTGGGTTTTTTTGCCACCTCAGAATTAAAGATTTTTCTTATGTGATCAAATGGTATGAAACCCAAATGAGAGAATAAACCTGTTCACTGCTGTCATTTATCTCTTCCTGTTTGTGTTTTGCTTTGTTTTGAAAGGACCAACCAGCCGGGAATGTTCACAAAGAGAGAATTTGATCAGTTGGCCTCAGCAATAGACAGCTTCAGTCTCATGACATACGACTATTCAGCACCACATCGGTAAGATTCCATCTGACATCAGAAAGAGCATTGAAGGAGCTGATTCGTACTGAGGTCTGTTAAATCTACATTATAAGTTCATTTTTTTGTCTAGTAAAGTGGATAGTGCTTTGTACTTGTATGATACTGAAGTTCTGGATTAGTAATTAAAATAGATGATTTTTCCAGAAGCTGACAACTCAGTACATTTCTAACAGCAATGTGTATCTGGGGTTTGGATATTATTACTCCAGCTAAAAAGGCATCCTTTTAAAAGGGTGACTTACTCTTTTCCAGGCCAGGTTCTTTTGTTTTGAGTTATTTAGCACAGTTCTGCAGGATAAGTACACTAATAATCTACTAATAATAACATTATCAAACAAATTAGCTTTAAACAATTGATACTTCATTTGCCTTTAAATATGAGCACAGTTCCCAGCAACATTGCTCTGCAGTATTAGCATGTTGAGTTTTAATGGCACAGGTATCATGAAGGCTTTGAGGCAGGTAATTAGTAGGGAGTAGCAGATGTTGATATTTGTAAGACTGAGATATGCTCTTCCTGTTACCATGCTAGTGAGTGCCTTTTGTCATGTCAGTGTTTGAGGGAGAGCCTGCTCTCTTCTCCAGTGAGTTAGGAATGGAATGAACACAATATCCTGAGGTTACATACATGACAATTCAATTACTCTGAGTATTAAGGCTATGCTCTTTTTCTTCCTGTAGCTTTTTGTTAGGTACTTTTTTAGGTTTTTTCCCATAAATAAGTGTTACAGTATCATTGAAACTTGTCTTGCATACCAGTGACTAATTTAATAGTTCCTCCTGCAAATAAATGGTTGGTTTTGTGCCAGTATGTTTTGCCAGTTTGCAGTAAAAAGGTTGAGGAAAAACACTGAAGTCATATAGAGTTTTGAATTATAGTATACATACTGTGCAAGGCCCAGTAGCAGTGTGCTAAGGGGAAACCTTTTCTTACTCCTAGAAAGGAATTCTGTGTCCCTTCACCTTAGAATTGGATCAAAAAGTCAAGAGTGAGGCAATCGTGTTTTGTGTATCAGCACTTCAAGCTACTGAAGAATGTGCATTTAACCTTGATAGAATTGTAGGTTCATCTCCACTGATTTTGTGTGCCATAATTTGCTTTTTACAATTACACTGGTCAAAAGGACAAGTCTGAGTGTGAACATGTACTTTTTCTGACAACCTGTTTGATTTTTGCTAACTTGACAGACCTGGTCCAAATTCCCCCCTTCCCTGGGTACGAGCTTGTGTTGAAGTACTGGATCCTGATTCAAAGTGGAGGAATAAAATACTTTTAGGACTGAATTTCTATGGCATGGACTATTCTGCTTTGGGAACCTCTGGGGAGGCAATCCTTGGCAACAGGTATGACTTTTCTCGGTAGTAAGTACTTCTGTATGATATATTCTCACAAAAATTAAAAATTCACGAGTATTCTTGTTTAGAAATATGGATGAGTTAGCAACACAGAAATGGCAAAAGTGATAAATCTGCACATGAAATGGTAGCTCACCAGCTAGGGTAAGACCTGTGACTTCTCTTCCCTGTACAGAAATGCAGATAGATGGCACAGTTATTCTGTCAGAACTCTTATGCAAAAATGGTTTTTGTAAGTTTTCCCTTTTTCTTCTATTCATGCTCGTACATGCAGGTTGCCATCTTTGTGTTAAAAATGTTCTGCAGCATTCTTTTATGCTCTGCATCATTTTGGGGGTTCCTGCAGTTGTCCTAATGATTCTTTCTCTCAGCTCCTGAAGCTGTTACCTGTTACTTTGAAATTTGATACTGGTTTCCATCATCAATCTTCCAGTGCTGATCTCTGAATCTGACTGAATAGCAGAAAAGGGGAAAATAAAGCCATTGTTTACAGTGAAATGCATTTAGCAAGTATTCCAGAATGACTTCTGAAGTTGATGGTGATAGTTAGGCAGGAAGAATGCTCAACAGTTAAAGCATTGTTGATTTACATACCTAATTATACAAGCTCATCAAAATTATGTAGCTTCACTGTAATATTTACAGCTCCTTTTGCAAGTGGAGTGTAGCACTATCTAGCAGAATAAACGATTCTTGCTTTTTTCTGAACTGCAACTTCTGAAATTAAGTTTCCACTTGAAGAACACTGTGCACAGGATGGCATCTATTTTTCATAGATTCTTCTGGACTATATTATAGTATTAATTCACATTGCTTTTTAAGTAATGGCAAAGTACCCTAGCCAAGAGTCATGTATAAAACTTTAAGCTTTATAAGTTTTACTTTTTTTAAAAAGTTTTTTTAAGTTTTACTGCAAGAGGCTATTTGCCTGTATGCACAGTATGGTTCTGTTAACATATTATTCACTGATAGATCATGAGATTGTAGTTTTCCAGGTATTTACCAGAAGCAAGGTTCTGGACAAAGTCTTTAAGAGATTTTGAATTTATACATAAAACACATCAATTTTACCTTTGCCGTGTTACCCGTTGGTCAGTGGTTTTGTTTAATTTTCCAGAAATATAGCTCTAAGCATTCACAGTAGTATATGTCATGTAGTAATGTAAAAGTAGAATAGACTCAAGGTAAAATAGCTTCAAAATAGGCCAAACTTCTGACATAAAGAGCAGAAAAAAGTGGGTTTTAGTGAAAAATAAGCTTTCTGCCACTTAATTGGTATCAGGCCATTTCTAAGGAAGTCCTTTGACTCACAAAAAGTGCTGGAGGATTGATCCATTTCACCTTTAAGTCACTGTCCATATGTTGTAGTGATAGTGAAGCTGAGCTAAAGTACTGCTATTAAAATTAATTCAAAGTCAGTTAAGTGCAGTCTGATGTGTGTCAACTTCTGTGTTGTAGATTTCTGCTCAAGTTTTTGCATATGAAATTTATTGCAAGTACAAGTCTCCAGCATGTCAGTGCTCCTTGGCACACAGTAAGGTGCACAATTTCTTGTTGAAACACATTCATTGGAATCTGATCCTCTTTAAGAAGAGAGACGGAGAATTGCAAGATTCAGTGGCAAACTGTGTATTCTCAAGTTGTTAGATGTCAGTGTATTATGCATCTTAATTGATTATTAGTAAAGTATAAAGAATTGCATGCAGAATGCAGAAATCTATGCTGCTCTCATGTTAGTGTTTTTCTTTAGGATAGGAATTACATGATGGAAAGAGATGCTGAACATAGGTAGAGTTCATTCACTGCATATGTTTTCAGTCCAGAAATTCATAAAATAACTTACAATAGAACTCCTTTTTGCATAACATACTAATTGGCAGTGTTTCTTTATTGCAGAATGTAATCTAAAGGTAGAAGTTCTTGCAAAGATATGCAGACTTTCCATGTAATATCCTGTTTCCTTCATACACACAATAAGAAATAATAGGTATATATGTATATGCTTGCATGTATATATATCTGCATAGATATATCTCAAGATTAAATTAAATGAAAACAATTTCTCTCTTACAGCAGCACAATGTAGTTTGTCCTTGGGTGTTGTTACAATAGGAACTACAATTTATATTTGCACCAGCAATTTATTTCTTAAAGCTCAGTCACAACTATTACTTATTAATACAATGAGTCAATCACAGAGATTACAGCACTTTCTGGTGCTTTAATCAACCAACTACTGTTTGGTTAGCTGCAGGGAAGCTGCATTCCTGTGTTTATTTCATTGTGACATAATTTTTATGAAATTCTAAGCTGGAAATAAAGGTGTTCTGTTTGTGATTCTTCAAATCACCTGTAGTGGTTCTGGCAATGTTTTCTGCCCTCTGGCTGTCAAGAATCAGGTGTCTGAATTGTTAAGATGCAGAGATGCAGTCATTCTAACTTTCCACTGTATTAAAATCCTGTCAGAACATAACCATCTGGTGCTGCTTCCTTGCTTTTCTAGTGATCATCTTGTTCCAGCATGTCCTCTGTTGATACTGTGACCTGACAGTATTTCCTCTTCACCTCACAAGTGTATGTCTTGGATAAATAATTTTTCAGTATACTCTGAAGCTTAAGAAATGGGTTAGTCTTTCTGGGGGATCTACCTTTGAGTCCTTTTTGAGACCTGCAGTAGGTCAGCAAGCCTCTCAATCTCACGAGCTTCTGACTTCCAATGTACTTTTTCTGTCTTTAGCTATCTATTCTACAGAATCTCTCTTAATCATTGGGACATTACATTTCAGTTGCAGTTTTGGTTTGCCTTCTCATGGGAGGTTACGCAGCAGTGTAATGGTGTTTTTCATTCCATGTCATCTAAAATCTATGTTGATTATGACCTGGGCCAAAAGGGAACGGATAAACTTCATTGCTAGCTGTGAATTAAAAGCAATATAAATCAAAGGCTGTCATGTGGCAGTGGTGTTGCTTATGTTTAATGCATTCTTTATTGAGCACCTCCCTGCTAAGTTTCATGTGATAATGCCATTTTGTCTTTTTTTTTTTTTTTTTCTGTATAGTGTTGAAAGAGGGAAAATACACTACCTGACTCTGTGATCCTTTGGAATATATTCTGCGTTCAAGCGGTTTTTGTTCCAAATGTAGCCATTGAAAATAGATATGTGAATAACTCTATTATTTTGAAACAATGCTGTGTGTACTTAGCTTTTATTTAAAGTAATCTGAATAAGGACTTTTATGCTAATTTTAAAAATTTAAGAAGATTGATATAGTAAATTGCCAGCTGAAGCAAGGGAGAAACTAATTTTACAATGCATTGTGCTGTTCAGAGATAGAAAATAAGATGACTTACAAGCTATGTGAGGATGTAGAGTTCTACTGAGAATTTAATTGGCTGCCTGCCATTCTGTAAATACCACATAAAATGTAGTGCTTAGAAACAGTTGGAGGTGAACTTTTTCTCTGAATTATCATGACAGTGTCTTTATAAGCAGCAGTTTAAGATTTGGGCCAACTGTGACTCATGATTTTGTATTATAGAAGTTAGCATAAAGCTTGTGCCAGGAACTGTTTTACTCTTGAAGCTGCAAAGCTTTTACAACATTTCTCTTCATGCTGTAATTCTCTCAGGATTTCTATTACTTCCCTGTATGCTAGGATTCTGTATCCTGATTTAATCTATTTTGTTCATAGTTCATGGGATTTTGGGGAGATACTAATGTTTCAAATAAACCAATGTACCCATTAGCTTTGTAGGACTGAACAGCTTGACCTTTTGTCCCCCTCTCCTCTTTACTGAAGAAACTGCTAAACTGTTTCTTCTTACATTGTACTGCTGTGTCAGATGGTAAAATCATGGCAGTGATAGAAGGAAGTTACAATTGGGCCTGGAGCCAGAAGTTATTTCTGTATTACAGATGTCTAAATATTTCAGGAGTGTTTGAAAAGTTTTATTCTGTTAAATTCCCTCTGGAATATTCTGGTCTGTGTCTCTTCCATGGTATATCTGTCCCTCCCTCCCTTTAGGAATGGAAGGTGAGATTGAGCTGTTAGCTGAAAGTGTAAGACTAGTTAATTCATGTAAGGTGGATAGAACATCTTACGAAGTAAAATTACGGGTCGTATTTCAGCTTATCCAAATTTACCTTGTGATGATAAATAAAAAAAAGATGTTGCAATTGTTTTTATGTAAAACACATTCTTATTTCTTTTGAAATGAGGGAAAGGTGGCTTTTGTTTATTATGCAAATGATTGGTTCCCAGGTTCAGTTGTACAATGGTATTGGCTGTGGGTGAGTGTGTATATCTCAGTGAATCTGCTTTAAAAAACTGGTCAGTTGTGATGTACATTTTAAATGGTGGGCATAATTCTGTGAAATGTGCTCTTCTCCATCTGCCGTGGTGTTTTTTAATAGTAAATTTGCTACAGGCAATATTTAGGCAGTTAAATATTGACAAAATAATAAGGATGTAGTTCTTTACTGTCTTGTTGTTGTACTCCAGCCATTAGAAGATAGTTTTAAACCACAAAAGTATTTTTCCTAATTTTATCATTCTAAGAGCCCGAAACCTTTACTGTAAGCTAAATTTATTTACGTCCTTAGAATTGCATGTGGGCATTTGTGCCCAGTGTAATGTGAAAGAAACTCGTTGCTGTGGTATCCTTCTTTGGGCTTGTAAGATCACTAATGGTGGACTTAAAGGGAGTCCTAGCTCAGATTGAATCTCTTCAGGTACGTGATGATTAACAAAGAACATAGAACAGGTGACACCATGTATGTATCCAGATCATTCCACTGTGAAGCCCTTTGCTCCCATTGCCCCACCCTCTCTCATGTGCTGAAAGGGTAATCATTAACTTTGGTTAGTGTTGGCTGTCCCTCACAAGATACTCCTTATGTTCAGTTCCATTGTGATTCAGTTGGGAATGAGTGTGAAAAGGACCTGAAAATGCTGAGTGACTTTATACTAGAGCTGGGCCAATGCATTGTGCTCACATGTTGGATTGTGTGCAGGATAGATTCCTCTAGGAATCTATGGATTCTGAAGGCCTGGCATCCTCTTCTGGAGCCAAAGGACAGCAGCCTGGGTGAAGCTTATCAGCTACATTGGGACCTACCCACCACTGATGTGGATGCATGGGCAAAGGTGTTGGCTCCAGACAGCTGGATATATTTCCCTCTTATTTCTAAACAGGGAGAGCTTTTGACCTTTTCCCAAAGTAAAAAAAAACCCACCAGATCCTGGAGTTTTAGATTGATTGCCTATTCTCTTTACTAGAAAACTGGCAGTAGTGAGATAATTTGTATTTTGTTCAAGGAGGTGCATTGTTTGATGTGAAGGGTATGCTTGGGGTTTTTTAGCAGACAAGCTTTTCTTTAAAAAGCAAGTAGCTCAGTGTTTTTCTGATCTTAAACTGATTTTTCAGTCCTCATTATCTAATTTTAACATAAATCTGTTCAGTGAATTGAATTGCTGTGATTGTTGGGGAAGCAGTCAGAATTCAAATCAAGTTTCTGTATAAGTTGCTATAGGCCTTTTGAAACTGATATGAATATCATCAGCATATAAGTTGAAATGAACTTTTCTTGGTAACTGAAATGCAATTTTAGTTGGTTGAATTTCTAGGAAGACAACTATATACTCCTTCATTTGCTTAAGAGCACCATTTCCAAAGTTTTATTTAGCAAGCTCTGAAACACAAAGTAATCCCTGATAAAGCACAGCTTTTTACTTTTCCCTTTTTTTTTTGGTGAAGTTATGTATTTATTACTTGGCTATGTGTACGCTGTCAAGCTGACTTCCACAAAAGTGGTGCTGGGGACTCAGTGCTTACAATGAGTCTGTGGAGTTTTTTCTTTTGAGGTGACTCTGGTCTGGTCCTATGAGCTGGAACTCATTAGCAGTTTGAGTGCCACTCCAGTTGTTTCATCCAAAAAAAGCATCATTTTTATGCACTCTGAGATTGCTCCATGGTGCAAACTAAAGCCTAGTGCTAGTCTTTATTGTAAAAGTTCCATCCTGATGTGGGCTGGGAGTTTGATATAGGCAGGATCACACAGCCTAAATGATTCCTTTCATTTTGACACAATGCTTTTAAACAGTACAATGAAAAAAGAAAATAAGATAAAGTTACAAAACATTATTCTTTGCATATGGCAGGGAAAAAATTCTCTAAAAATAATATTACATTTCTCAAGATTTTTTTTTGTGCACAGTTCTTTCAGAGAGCGAGAATAAATGTGCATGTTTATTGCAATTCCAGAGAAAAGTAGCAATCACAGCAGCAAAGTATTCAGAGTGATCAAATTACCAACAGAAGGACTCAATAACCAAGTGAAGAGCCAGTATGGAAATATGTAAGATTTAGTAATAGCTTTGAAGCCTTGAAGTAATCCTTACAGCAAATAGTAATGGAGCATACAGCTATGCAGTCTTTGAAGTGATAGAAGTGCAAGTGTGTTCCACAACATTAACAGCTTTTGATTTGTGCAAACAGCTTGTTTATACTTGGTATTACAAAGCAGATGATTGAATAAGGTTTCTGGTGATAACATTCAGTAGTGGTACAATGTCCAATAAATTTTATCTTTATGATTTTATGAGCTATTTCAGTATATTAGTAGTACCAGAAAACAGAGTGAGGTTTTTCCACCCTGAATTAATTCATGCCCACATTAGGAGAATGGATCTAAAAATGCTGAGTAATAAATCTTACCTAAAATAAGTTTTTAGGTTTTGGGCTCTAAAGCCAGGAGAGTTGCATTTCAGAATGTTGCTGGAATGCAGTGTTGTTCATGGCTAAAATGGAAATCCAGGCAGACTTTGATACTATGTCTACTAAAAATACAGTATCATGAAAATTATTACAAATTAGTTATTTGGAAATTCAATTAAATTTAGAATATGCACAAAATATATCCAAATACCCTAAAGATATACCTTAGTTACCATATATAGTTAACCATTTCTTACAGTTTTATGTATGTAATTTTTGTGTTTAAACCAAACGTTGGTTTTGTTACACTATTTTAGAAAGAAACTGTATTTGAAAAAAGTAAAAATCTCTCCATATACTAAATCTTTGTAAACCTTTTGCAGGTAGCTTCTGTCTTTTGTTATTTAGCTGTCCTTAAGGTTTGGGAGGAAAAAAAATGCCTCTGGAGTGGTATTTCCTGTAAAGTTCAAGGTAACTGCACTGCTGGGCTTAGAACAGGCACATCCTCTTCACTGCTTGTGAGTAAGGATATTGAGCAGGCAAGAGGGTTAAAGAGGAGACTCTAAGTTCTGTGACCCAGTTTGTGTGAGACTGGGGATAGTCCTACTGCCAGCCTCTAATACAGGATGGGGGTGTAGATGGCACATGATGCCTGCAATTTTAAGTATGAAATAATTTTCTACAATGGTTAAAACCTAAAGGAGATTGTCTTATTTTTAGGGTCTCTGTATTTACCAGACTTAGACACATTAGTATTAAACAATTTTTTTTTTTCCCTGTGAGTGAAAGCAAATGTCCTGGAGTCCTGGGCTTTGAGCCCCAGTAAATGAAGAAAATAAGGTGTTTCCAGCTGAGAAGAAGTTGTGGGTTAGAGATTGGTACGCTGCTTCATACACAGTTCACTTGGAGCCATAAATCCAGAAATGTAAAAGTCAATGAAGCTGTCACTTTCCATATTCATACACCACTTAGAATGTGTTTTAATGGATAAATGTGTGGTTACATTTCACTGGATTCTGCATTTAATAGTAAAGACACACTGAACAGTTTGAGCAAACTCAGTATAGAAATGGATTGTATTTTAGTATTGACAGCAGAAGTGAAGATGCCTATTGATAATAATAATCTATTGAATTGGTCCTAGGTTTTAGCATTTGTGGATTGTAAGCATATGGAGAGAAATCAATGGGTCCTGCATCTTTAGTGAGCCCTTTATGTGCCAAACCTGGGAAACCTTGGTCATTGCAAACTGCTGTTGCTGAGCCCTTATTACCCAGTGAATACACGAGGAAAGCATTAGGAGAGCATGGTGTCTCTGCAGTCACCACTGTAATTTTGAGTTATAAATATGATGTGGGGGTCTCATATCATCTTGATTTATTCTTACTTAAAAATTAAAAGTCTTACTTTCCTCAGAATTTTAGTTTTTCTTTTTCTGGACACTAAGTCTTAGCTGAATCCAGGCATTCTTGTTTAGTTTATCCTGACTTTGTTTCAGTATTTGAGTTTGCATATTGTTCACTCCTGAACAATTCTGGTTTTGTTGATGCAGACATCCTTGGGAACATGAATTAGGGGACAGGAGAAAATGGGTAGAACAGTTAGAGATGAATGGGAAATTGTTTGTCACGTGTAAATTTCTCTTACAGTTGACCCTGAAAATGAGTACTGTAAGCATCTCTATGTGTAAAGTAGGTATCATGTTGCAACTTGATGCATGTTTAAATATTGTGTCTCTGTAAGCCTTGCTTGAAGATGCCATTTTTAGGATTTCTAGAACTATGAGTTGATAAGGACAACAACATAGTGCTTCCATTTAAAGACATAGCCAGTATGGCAGTATCTGTGGGACACTTTTTCTGATTTATATTCAAGAGTATTTTAGCTGGTTTTTTTATTCTTTCTCACAAATCTCATCATGAAAGAAATCTGATGAATGTGGTGATGAAAACTATCCATCAAAAACAGCATAGTCTTAAGAAAACCAAGTTAAATTTAAGTCAGGAGAAACTAAGGTGCTTGCTAAATATAATGTAAATTTAGTCTCTCCCCAGGTTAAAAAAATAAAGCCCTGTACCACTGATAGTAATTTTTCAAGTTTACAGGGAACTCCACCAATGCATATCAATGTGATCTGGAAACCTCTTTCCAAAAATGAAGAGTTTTCATCTTGCTTCTTACGCCTAGAGTATTCCTTGAGAACATCCATAAAGGGAATATTAAGAATAAGATGTGCCTGGAACTCTGTAGCTGACTGGCAGCATTTATTTAGCAGATGTGTTAAGAATAGTTGAAAATCTGTGGGTTTTTAAAGCAAAAATCTGATACTGAATCATGAGCTTGCCTAAAGTAAACCACTGTTAATTTGCAGATAAACTGTTTGCCTTTAGTCTTTTGTGAAATGGTTGTTATCAAGCTGCATAGTAAAGGACTGATGGCATCCTTTGCTGTGTACAGAAGTGTCTTCCAGGATAAATAGTATTTTATTAGAATCTGTTTTATAGTACTGTGAGAAAGAGATGTTTAAATAGGAGTGGATTAGGAACAAAATCTTCAAGTGCATTAGTAGATAGATTTAAACAGTAGGAAGTCTGTGGCAGAAGATGAAACAATTTGTTCTGAAGAACTCAGAAATCTTGTACTTGAGCAGGAAAGGATGTGGTTTTTAGTTGCAATAAGGAAGAATAAATGTCATCAGAAATAGTTGTAATTTTAGAACATGGAAAAAAATTACATGGAGAAAATTACCTGAAGTAATTAGTTTCAAATGACATTAATGTGCATATTTTCACACGTGCTGCTCAGATTTCCATTCTAAACAATTTCCATTCACTTTCTCCAAGTTCTCTGCACTTAGTTACTAGAATCCCCTTCTTTGCATTGGACACAATCTATAATCACCTCTTCTGCTCTGCTACATGTTGACTCTGCTATCATTTGAAATTAGAGTGTTTCTGTTCACATGGATTTGATAGGAAGTTATCCTTAGAGTTGTGGTGCTGTTATTTATGTACATTCTGTGTAGAAAAAACACTGGAGAAGCCCAGTGTGATTCACTCTGATACTTATGGAGGGTTTAAAATTTTAAGAATGAGTTATTTCCAAAATTGCTTTTTCTATCTCCTTAGTATCCAAATTCCAGAATGTGTTCACAGACCACTAGAGTAGTATTAGCTAATCTAGGGTATATTTGCTGCTTGATTGTTTATATTTTGGCCACTGTTCTAAGTATTTGTTGGATTCTGACATTAAATTACCTGCTGTTTAAATGTTTCTCTTCCTCCCTCCATGAGTTTGGAAATCTCTGCAATTGAACTATTTTGGCAGCTTTAATTTTTGGGTTTGAATTTTAGTAATAAAATGTTTCTTGAGCTGAATTTTTTTTAAAGATGCTGATTTGTACAATGAAACTCTTTGTTCACAGGATAATGCATTTATTCTAGAGCTTTTTTTCACATTAAAGTTTCAACTTAGAATCTTTTTTTTTGATTGTTATTAGGAATGAGAAACACAATTTATATTTACCTATTTTAGCATATTTTACACATAAAGCCTGCATCCAATGAAAAGCTACTTGTTCATGAAAATGAGTCCTCAGCTGGCACAAAATCACATATAATGACAAGAAGAGTGATCAGGGGACAGAAGGCCTTTGAAGTTAACCTTCCCTTCATTTACATAAATGTATAATTTGAAAAGTGCTGGTATATTTATTCAGTACTATTATGTTTGTTTTGAAGCTGATTTTCCTTTCCACAATCTAATCGTATTCTCTGGTAGCCAGTTAAGGCTAAGTTTAACTAGCAATATTTGTAGAAATACGGGGAAAAATCCTTGCAGAAGTAAGTCTGAGTTGTATTTGATTAAAAAAAAAAAAAAAAGAGGTTGACGGTTTCTACCCAGGTTCTGCGCCATGAAGAAAAAGAAACCCATGAAATAGTGGCATATGTGATAGAATTATATACTTATTTACTGCAAAATGCTCAAATTCTGAATTTAACTTCTTTATACAGCTGCTCATTCCAGTATGTGGCACAGTGATTCTCTGCATGGAATCTTTCAGAGCTGTTAAATTTTGGAGCCTCTTGCCATTCGATACATTTACGTTTTTAAGGATGCCTAAACCCCAGGTGGTTGTAGTATTAGGGTACTGAGTGTGAGGTACATTGTGGATGATCATGTTATAATGCTCTAGTGCAATTACACTAAATCTCCTCATTTCCCCTTCTTTTCTTTCCTTTATATTTTTGCCACTTTAATAGTTGTAGTGTAGTGACTACTTTTCTGTAGTTGTGTCTCCAAGTTTAATAGAATAATAAACCAATCATTTATCAATGGAATCCTTATCTGGAATTGATGTTCTACCATTTTAACAAAAAGAAATGGCACCAGATACTCAGTTTGTCCTGAATTAGGTGTCAAATTAAAGGGATGGATTTGAGACCTTTGACCAGAACTCCTGAATCTCATTGTAGAGATTCATCTGTAGCTATGCTTTTAACTAAATGATCTGCCTTGCCTTTTCTGCCTCCTTCAAGCAATGTCTATTTATGTTTAAATACAGATTTAATTATTACAAATTGAAGCTGTTCTTTAAACAGCCTGACCTTGGGACATGGGATTTTCCACCTTCAAAATGTTTTTTGCTGGGACACTCAGACTGAGGCCTGCACTCAGACTGAGTCTTTCACTACTGGCTACTGCAAACATGGTATCTGAGGAGAGCAGTGCTGTGCAAATATTTCCCTTTCCTTTGTCAGTATTTTTATTAAACCTGTATTTAATATGCCTCAATATGCCTGATAACTAATGGTACTATGTCAGGGGCAGCAAATCCTCCCATCACCTCCAAAGCAAAATGTTGTAAGAGACTAGAGCTGTTCTAGAGTTTAGAAAGCAAATGATAGGAAAACCTATTCAGAAGAGGCATCCCTGGAGAGAGACCCCTGTTCTTTTAAGTAGCAAGATAAAATCCAGGTTATGTTTCTAAAGGGAAAGGAAAGGAGTATAATGGTGAAAAGGCAGAATTTTTAACAGATCTATACCTGGTCTTTTTCATTTCCTTTCTCAATGCTATTGACTTCACTGTGAAACCTTAGCAGCTTATTTAACCTCTTTTTCTTTGTTTGAATTGTTAGAAAAGCAAACATGTATGTATTTTACTTCCAGGAGTATTACTGGTAAGAGATTTACATTTGAACTTTGGCAACTGTTGAGATTTTTAATACAGATGGAACAGCTTGGCATTAATTTCAATATGCAGCTTGTGCTTTTGTAGTGATTCTGTATCTAAAATTGAAAAGATACCACTTAAAATTAAAAAACCTGTGATGCATTTTTCTGAGCTATGGCGAATATCAGTAATGCAAAATTCAAGAACACTCTGCAGTAATGGGATAATAAATATTTGGCTGTCAGCTTGGAGACCTGAGCTGGGCTGTGCTTCTATTTTGTTTTACTGGTTTTGAGGAAGGAATATGGGTTATTTCCACTAAAGGACAAAATGTGTTTCACCTTACCCAGTTACAGCTTTCAATGATTTCCAGTTTCTTGAATTATTTTAATCACGTACATTTAGTCAGTTAATTAACATTTTCATCTCATTTTTCCTGATTTCTGACTTCTCTGATTTCTCTTAAAGGTTTTCTCTATTAAGCTTGCTTCCTGCCTTGTGTCATGCAGCTCCAAATCCTTACTAATTGTTGATATTTAGCCATAAACTAAGACAGTCTTCATGGATGGAGTCACTTTGCCTTTTCTCTCCAGACAATTTGTGTGGAGGTTAGATTTTTAACAGGGAGAGAAAATGGCAAATATGGAGCCTGTTAAACAAGCAAAACCTCTACCAGGATTGCTGGGGAAAAAGAAAGTCCCTCCCATGGGAAGTAAACTGAACTTCTGCTTCCTAAACATGTTTCATACTAACAGTGGGTCAGGTAAATAATTTTTATCATGCAAGTGGCAATGCAAGAATCATCTCATGAAATGAGCCAGAGAAGTCAGCCTTTCTCCAGCTTTTCAGTGGATAGCAATTCTGTCCCCTTCTCTTTATGTTGTCAGAGTTACTGGCAAAGAATAAGTAAATAAATAAGGGAAATCAGATAAATAAAGGGAAATCAGAATATTCTGCCTTACTTGATAGCTTACCGAAAAGGAGTTTTTATGACCTTTTAGAGCCTTGAAAAGAATTAAATAAATTTAGAGCTTGTCAAGTGAGTTGCTTTATTGTAGGGTGGGTTTTTTTGGCTTTTAGTGAGAATGATCCTGTAATCCTGTGCGACAACAGATCTTGGTTTGGATTTGTAAAATGTGTTTCTGAAAATGTTGGCGTTTGATATTTTATCTTCCTTCACAATATTAGTTGGCAGCATTTTCCTCCATTATAACTAAAGTCATTTTATAGTGTCCTCATTGTAGTAGAAGGAGCTGGTTATCTCAAAACTATGTGTTCAAGGATAATCTTGATGTTATAATATTTTCACCTACTTTGAAATTACTTTGAGGAGATTCAAAGTTATTTGTCTTTATTTCCTCTTTTCTATCTTACTTTATAGAGTAAAAGTTTTGAATGTTATCCATCCAAGAAAGAATAATCTTTGTTGGAGGATACATGATACTGTCTTTTACCAGTACTGGAGGTCCATTTAAATGGATTTCTTCTTTCTGGAAATAAATAACAGTCCAATATCATTACCAGTGCTGTAAATCTCATTACAAGTTGTTCTATTTAGGCTAGCTATTTGATCTGTGATTTTTCAGCAATTTATTCACAATCTCTAATACTTCTACTACATATTTTAATTTATATGTTCATCTCATGGAAAGTTTGCCATACCCATGCAATGCCTCTCATCCTACTTTGTGCTAAAGCATAGTTTGAAAAAGTGATTCAATTTATAATTCTAATTTCTATATATTTTTAACTCTGAAACATTTAAATGTAAAGTTCTCAAATAAGAATGCTTCAAGCAGGTAGTGAGTGTGTTGCCTTCAGAGCCACTTAAACCTTCTCCCACTGTTCCAGCATCAAAAAGGAACATTCCTGGTGCCAGAGTTGGAATATACCTAATCTGAATAAGGAAACAGAGTTCCCAAAGAAAGTGAATTAGATTAACATCCAATATTGAATCCTAGATCTGTTTGGGGGGAAGATGAGAATGTTAATCTTAAAATAAATTTGAGCTATAGATAAAATATTGGGACTGTTACTGGACTTCTGATCATCCTGACCTGCTTGTATTGTAAAAAGGTCTGTATTGTAGGCAGGAACAAACATAAAAGGGAGCTAAACAGAGAGGGATTCTAATTATTCACAGTTGCATAGAAATATTGCAGTATTAGATAAGTAGTGAGACTGGCTGAAGAAATTCCATGAAATGTATTTATTTATTTACCCATGCTAAGGCACTGTTAAAGTACAGAATTGTGCTTTCAATTGCTAGAAAATGTAAAATGTATGAAGACAAAATCCAAGTACTCATTAGAGTAGTCTGAAAAAAAGAAAAAGGCTGTTCTGAGGACAAGAGTTTAAGTAAATTGTGTATTGAGATGCTAAGGAGTGATTTCTGAACTACCAGTGAAAAGTAGTAGCTCTTCATGAAGTGCATAAAGTTTCACTGAGTTCTGTTTGCTTTTGAGAAGCTTATGCATGTTTCATATACGTTAGTGTTCAAATACATGGTTTGACTTTATTTGATAAATTCATATCCTGCATATTCTACACTTGGCCATCCAGATTTTTTTTTTCTAAATTGCTTAAGAAAGTAAGTTTTTACTGCTTCTGTTGGTCAGCTTGTTCATGCAATTGTTCTCTACAACCTTTTGGTGCCTTTTGCATATATGAACTACTTTAAACTATGTTTGATGAACCTTTCAAAGATACAAAAACTTCTGAATATAGCAGAGCTAAGTTAGGGCTGTGAAGAGAGTAAGCCTCCCTACCATAAGCTGCTTGCTGGTTGCCAGAGAATCCATGTAAAGCTCAAGTTGTAAGAAACTTCATCTGCTCAAGGTGCAGGAAGCTTCGTTTCTCCTTTCTGCTGTGCATTGGGTACTTACTTTGTTTAGAGTAACTTATGCATTTTCTCCTTTTGATTCTTTGGATGTGGATTGCAGGGAATGTTGCAACAGCTTTTTGATGGGTAGACTTACCTGGTGGGATGCTTTCTCCTTGACCATACCTAAATTTGGGACAAAAAAGGTATTCTTGTCACATTCAAATGTGTCACATTCAGGTAGATGAGTTGTTGGGGAAGAATGGTACTTAGCTATGTTACATCATTTCTATTTATCAAAGATTCTGTTCTTGGAGAACTAAGGCTATTGATGTAGTTGGCAATTTTCTGGTAAATAGGTAAAAAGTTGTGATTTTTTTTCTCTCAGACTACTGTATTCACCCTTCTTTTTTTCTTCTTTCCTTCTTCCTTTCAAAACTCTTTGACAGATGCTAAGGTTAATGAATTTAAATTCTAATTTGGCCTTTTCCTTGGGTTGCTGACAGTTCCTTCTACACCACAGAGACCTTTCTTTTCCAGCTCACTTCATGTTTTGTAAGGAGTATCTGATGGAAGCTTCTTCATGAATAAGTGAACCCCACTGGAACACAGCCAAACACTGTCAGAACTGGGTCTTGTGTTTTATCATGGTTTGAGAGATTAGATTCATTAACCTCTCATTAGAAACATGTCAATGCTAAAATCCCACAGCATGCTAGACTCAGCTTATTAGAAATCCCAAAAGGCCAGTTAACATTAAAGAATTAACATTTTGTATTCTAGAAGTTAATAGTAGATTCCCCATTTGGCTCTATTCCATTTCATTGTTGTGATAACTTCTTAGGTGCTTTTCCCTTTAGAATTAGCAAAAATCTTATTTATGCAAAAAGAATTGTTCGATAAAAAAGCTTTTATTATTGCAGAAATAGAAGCACTTGCAGTATAAAAATGCTTACTTTATTGTAACATTTTCTACATATGTGTGTGAAGAGCCCTGCATGTATAGAATATGGTATACTTTTGGCTATAAATATAATAACACTTTCAAGAGTTATCTCTATACTAGTGATAAGTTATACAGAGTTTGCTATTTATAGAAGAATGTTAAATCCTATTTGAGGAGGTCTAAATGCATCCAGACATTCAAGCACTGGGTTTAGTTCCAGAGTTCATAGTCTAAATTAAAATAAAATATCATTTCCATTGTCTTTTGACCACAGGAGTTTTCTTGTCTAATGAGAATAAAGACTGCAAAATAATTTGAGTAAGACAGAATTCATTCTACATCTACATTACATGGCTTCTGTTCAAGCTTCATGTGAATGCTGGTTAAAATCCATAAAACAAGAAGTAAATGACCCTTTACTAGCAATACATTTTTGTGTGTATTCATCTGCTACTGTGAGGAAAAAGAGAAATTTCCATTTTGTGTGGCTATTATAAGACGCATGAAATAATGCTTTTGAATCGCCTAATGTCATTACTTGAAATGGAAAACAGTCTTTTCAAAGACATTGCACTTTGTTATTCAGAGCCACGCTTATCAGCCACCATTATTAGGACATTTAGCTGCTATTTCAAAGTGTAAGAGTGGAGCATAGGGTCATTAGTAGTGAGATGAGAAAGAACTCAGCCGGCAAACCCATGCTCTGCTCTCCCTGAGACAGTAACAAGAACAGCTACAAGAAAAAACACAGTATCGGGGGATCCTGTATTCCTCCCCTGGCGTGCAGAAGGCAGTAACTTAAAAAGAGTGAACAAGGACAAGTCCCGGCTTGGAGCAGCAGGGAAACTCCCTCTTTGCCTACCTTGCCTTCCCATATGCTTGTGCACAGCAGTGATGAGGCTGGATGTGAACGCTAAGTCAGAGGGGGATGTGGATGATGGCCCATCTACATTAGATATACTGCTGCACAGAAAGGACTGGCTCCTGTGTGATGACCACCTCCACAAGGAGAGAAAGATGGGCTATAGTGGTAGGGGACTCCCTTCTGAGGGGAGCAGAGGGTCCAGTGTGCTGGACAGACCCTCCTCGCAGGAAAGGGTGCTACGTCCCTGCGATCTGGGCTAAGGACATCACTTGGAAAGGTCTTAGGCTAGTGTAGCCCTTGGGCTATTACCTGTCACTGCTCTTCCATGGGGGCAATGACAAAGCTGCAACATGTTTTCCAAGGGCAATCAAAAGAGATGTCATGGTTTGTAAGGGAATTCAGATCTCAGCTGTGGGCAGAGATATTGGAAGGCAACAAAAGGGAATGGTGTGAGGTTGCGCCTATACTTCAGTATCCATTAGGAAAAGCTCATCGAATGCTGTGTACTGAGCATTTCTACAACCCATGGCACACTTGGTACCTTGTCGTGTGCTGCATGATGGTATGGCAGCAAGTCTTTTGGCCACTGGGATCTGCTTCCAGAGGTTGCATTGGTCTCCTTCTGAATGTCAGTCCTGCAATTGTGTGTGTTTTAGTCATGTCAGAGCAAGACCACTGCAGTCTCCCCTGAGGAAGTTTATCTTCACCCACTGGAACAGTCTAGAATATGTGAGATTACTACATGTGAGACTAGAATTTTGGTGAGATTACTGAGTGGGGTGTCTTTGGAAGGGCAAGCCTGAATCAACTACCTGAATGAAAAACATAGAAGTAGTGGATTTACAGAAGTGTTTACCACAGGAATTAAATGTATCAGAATCACTAGGAAAAAAAAAAAATTAAAATAAACCTAGCCACCATGGTTTCTGTAAGAGTAAACTGTGACCTTTTGCTTCCAGGATTTGTTTGGAGGAGCTATGTTACAAGTAACAATTTAATTTAGATTTGGATTTTTTCTCTCCTTTTAGAATGCACCTGAAGAATTGCCTCAAAAGATCAATAAAGAAACGCAGCTGTAGGGAAGTTAAACAGTCCTTGTTATGTATAATGGTAGTCACTAAGGAAATAAGAACAAAACAGTCAGTGCACAAAATAAGTTAACCACAGCATTTTTTCTTTAAAGTGCTTTTTCAAAAAAATGTTTGAGGGATTCCAGAATCACACTCAGTAGAGAAGAAATACTCTAGATGTATATTTTCCAGTTATACCCTATTGTCAGTATGATTTCAGGGCTTTGTTGTCAATTAAAGTGTCTTATTTTGAAGAGTTGGATGTGAGAATTTTAAAGGTTTGGGCTATGATTAAAGTTAAGATATTAGAATAGCTTTCTTCAAAGAAAATTCCTGACAGGAATTCAGTTTTTTTACAGATTTACTGAAGTAACACAGAGTTGATTTCTGCAACAGAAAGTTGTACATGTCTTGATAAAGTATGAAAGTACCTCTCAGTTGCCTTGTTTGTTGAGACACATTTGGGTTTTATTGTGCACAACCTAGACATCTTCTTGTTCATTGGTTTGGTATTTGTAGGGAGGGTCATTTTCAGGTTTGTTATGGTTTGTTTTTTCTTAAGGATAGCTTTACTATTATTCTTTGCAAGAAGACAAGAAATTTTTCCCTGGAATATTAAACTGAAGAGCAGCTGTTCAGTAGAATAACTACAAGGGAACAGATCACTTCTATGTACTGGTGGTTCTTAGTTGTATTTCTGCTTTTCAGTATGTGGAACTCCTGATCTGCACAATTTGAAAGTCTCCTATGAGATGTACCTTTGTGCAACCAATTGGAACTGCCAAAAGATTTGTGAGGATTTTTAATTCAAGAGGTTTTTGTTTTCTCTGGTGCTAAGTACTGGAGGTAATACAGCATATTGCTTAAAAATAATGACATATAAAATCATACTTGTTCACAATGTAATAATTCTTGTCTACTTTATGGACAAGTAGAAACTTGGGTTCACTTTGAAAGTTTCTAGAGAATGTGGTTTACCAGGAGCTTCCATCAAACCTGAAAAGCAAAGTCACTTTCCACTCACACAGATTATCCTGGGACATTATGTGAGCAGTGGTTTTTTTACCAGGGTTGGTATGATTTTGTATTATTTTAATGTGTTCTTTTTCATAGATGTGCTGCATTTCAGAGTGGGTTTTTTGTAAAGCTCCTTGAGATTCAGTACTGAATGACATTATTACTAATATGATTTTAAGGACCTTAAGTCTCAAAGGTCTTTAACTGTAAATACCTGCTGATGCTCTACTTCTGTATTTTTGGAACTGAAGAATTCTTTGGAAGATGATGGGATTCTCTGTTGTGTTTTAGAGGTTTAGGGTTTTTTTCCTGTTTCATATGAAGCAAACCAGCGTATCAGAGATGAATGAACGTTTTCTGAAATTGCAGTGAGTATTCTCACGAGGGCCAGCTTCTATTAGTGATACACTTAGAAAGATGCAGTAAAAAGGGTTCCTTAATGTATGCTATAAAAAAGTTTGCCAGTTTTCTAGTGCATTGTCTTCAGAGGGTAAGGTCATCATTGCACACAGTATATTTGGTTAAGAGGCCAGTTGAAAATGAAAGGAGGTTGTTTCCAATTTCTCTGTTCAGTCACAGTTTAGCTTTCATTTTATATTCTTTTATCCCCAGATAGATTGAACTCTGGGATATAGCACTGTTTGCAACACTTGCTGATTAAATTTGCTGTGACCTCTCAATATCACAGGGCCACACAATTTTCTTTCTTCTTCTAGCTCCTCATTATTTTAGTGGCACTTTTTAGCAGTTAGGAAGGTTCTTTAACTGACATTAAGGAAACAACAAGCGCTGTAATTTGGTGAAAGCATGGAATGTTGATCATACATTGTGGCTGCTGTTCTCATTCTTACACGAGCTATATCTGCTTTACATACATGTGAGTGGGCATCATGACCCTTTGTATAACAAGTATTTGGGAAGGTTGGAGAAAAAAGAATTTTCCTTTGGAAATATTTTTTTAGTTTAAGTAATTGTTAGACCAGTGCTTTCTTTACACACATATTCTTAGAAGTATTAGGCAAGCTTAGAACCTATTGATGTTAACAGGCATGGTGTTTAAGCTCGTTAAAAAGAAAACTTTAAGTCCCTGTATGACTAATCCATACTAATGAATCCATATAAAATATTGAACATTGAAAATGCTTAATGGTAGAGAATGGAAGATGTTTCCTAAGGCAAATTTTAGCACACTTGACATTCTACCTGAAATAAGCACTTCCTTAAAGATACCTTGGTCAGGACTTGTTAACTTTTCTTCTGTTGCCATTTCTAGTCTTACTTGAGTGATCCTTCTAAATATAATCTTCCTGTAGGAGAATTTGCTTCTAAAGTGTGTGCTGGGTGATCTACTTGTGTATAAATTGTGATTGCGCAGCAAGCTCTGCTATGTGTTTTGCCTATGTGAAAGTGGGAAATTACTTCCTAGTTGTTTACTGTCCTTTAGATATGCAACTTTGGCAAAATAATTGTTGCAGCTTTGAGCTTTAAGACATCAAGTATTTAAATTAGTGGTGTTTTCTGGTTGAATCATTCATAACCTGGCAATTTTTGCTAATCCAATGATTGAGTAGAGTTTCTGAACAGCTTTTTCACTAAACCACATTCGTATATTCATACAGTAATTATTTCAGTAAGCACATCACGTGCAGTGTTTATAAATGGATATGGATCAGCTGTATATCCCTTACATTATTGTGTTTTTAGAGCTAAGGCAAGCGTAGCCTTCCAGTGTCTGCCTACAATCTCCTTTTCAATTACTTTTACATTCAGTAGTCATTATTCAGAACAGGAGCTTATGTAAGCTTTCTATTTTTGTCTCATGTTAGCTGTGGCATATGAATAATGTTTAATACTCTCTAATAGCAGTGAAATTGCAAGTACATACTTCAGGGTATTTTCTTACTGAGATTTGCTAATGTCTGCAATTCATAAAGACCTCAGTGGTCAAGCTGACTGTTCTGCTGTCATTCATCTCTGTGTGGTGAATTGACATTCAGAAACTTGTAGCTAATTACCCTGGATAATAAGTATACTTTCTTTAACAGTGACTATTAACAGAGGGTATGCTTCATGTTTTATGTATTCTTTCAAGATGATGTACTTTTGAAAGTGATATCCAGGGAAATGAGGTTCAGCATTTATTAAATGATGTTAAGCAGATGTACCTTGGGTGGTGTCAAAGAGCCGTTACTTGAAAGAAAGGCATAATTCTTGTGATGGACCAACAGAAGCATAACTGTCTTATATCAAGGGTGTATTTCAAGATCCAAAATATATTATTAAGGAATAATATTTTTGACTTTTGTAAAATGAGAGTTAGGTTGCTTTCAGGTAATAAGTGGTTTACCAGAGAGAGAAACTTCTAGTACCTGAATCATTCTCTTGAATAACACTGGCCATAAATTGTATGTAAACATTGTATGTGCTAGGACATTTTGACTTTCTTTGTTCATGTGTCTGTGATGCTTGTTCAATGTATTCTAAGTCATGCGGTGTTTTTTGGTGAGTTAACCTTTGTAGCTTAATGTGTTCATAAAAAGATTCAGGAGAAAATTACCCCTTGCTTATGATCTAAGGATGATGCTTACCACCAAAAAGAATTCACATGTACTCCATCCCTGTAGTTGCTGCTGTCTGTATTCTCAGTGCCCTCTTGGCTGCCTTGACAGCACTTGGGCAATGTGCTGATCCTTGACTACTTTTCACCAACCTTCTCACCTCTTCTGGGTCCTTTCTTTTTAAATCATGGGCTTTTTTTCCTCTCTCTGTTTGTGTACAAATTTCATAGATTCAGTGAAAGATGTAGCAGTCATTTTGGGGCTGAGGACAAGTGGTAGAACAAGTGCGCCTAGAATTTAAAATACTCTTCAGCAGCCTTCCTCGCTGGGGAAACATAGTCTGGGTATGGGGTGCTGGATGATGGAAGGATATGGATTCTATCAGCCATGCATGAGTATGCTGTACTGTACTGATGATGCTGGCATATAATGTTGAAGGGCTGACAAAACATCGTTTACAGCCATTCTTAAAATTGGATTGTTTTACGCTTAACTTGAGCTGTTTCAGTGTTCAGTTGCAGTATCAGTGCTGGACAAGAGCACATGGCTTCTTCCTTTTTTTAATACTTCTCTTGCAGTGCTGTGATGTTGCTGTACTTCAGCTTTGTGGAGAACTTTTTGTAATCTTAGGTCAAGTTAGTGTTGCGCCATCTGACTCTGTGAGCTATTGCAAGAGGCTGACACAGTCCTGATTACTAAGCAGAAAACTGTAGTAAAATTCTTTACATCTTTTCAGCAAATTTGTCTTCCTCCATTATACAGGTTTCCTGTACCATATCTCTATTGTCCATCTTCTGTTATTCTAAACACTGTCATAACCAGTCAGTCTCAGCAAGCAAAGAATATGGAGAAGGACACCTCATATCTAATAAGACAAGAAATGCAAGCTCGGGGAGGGAGCATTTAATGAAAAACCCCACTTATGTTATACATCATATGCTTGATTTCAAAATAAGGTTGCTGGGGAAGGGGAACCTGGGTTCATTCCACTCGAACTAGTTTGATGCCAGTGCCACTAATAAGTGCCCTGAGCCTGGAGATTGCAGGTGAGCAGAAGAGCTTCTGCAGGGCAGCAGAAAGGAATTCTAGACACTTCAGACAGTAAGTTGGCTTCACTGGGGGCCCAGCTTAAACGCCTCTGTGCAAATACACACAGCCAGGGGGAATAAGCAACAGGAGGTAGAGATGTGTGCATCTCTGCAGGGCTATGATCTTCTTGCCATCAAGATGACTGGAGTGTTGGAATGGAAGGACAGGGGGTCTTTAGGAAGCACAGGCAGTGGAGATGAGGAGTGGGTGTCACCCTCTGTGTTAATGAGCAGCTGGAACGCATGGAGCTGGAGCTCTGCCTGGAGATGAATGAGAAGCAGAGAGCTTATGGGTCAGGATTAAAGGAAAAGTGATGTTTAGGGAGGTAGTACAGTAGGAGTTTTTCAACAATTTGTTGATATTTCAGTGTGCTTATTTTAGTATTCATGTGAGTGCCCCCATTCGCATGTCACTTGAAAACGTTTAATGAAATGCACCATCTTGTATTGATTAGATACTATTGTGTGGAAAATCTACTTGTATAGCAGTCTGCTAGATTATGAATACATAAGTCATTAACTTGCAAATTTATTTGCAGAAGCATCTTCTAGACTTCAGTGTTACACATCAACCTTTTGCTTTTAAGCTAGAGAAATAACAGTTTAATGTCTCATTCTCCACACAGAGCCAAAAAAATAAGGGGATCAGCAGGAATAACTTAATTGCTTTTCTCCTTAGTTGCCTTTGAAAAAGGCTGTACAAAGCTATGGGTAAAATATACTTTATTAATTATTTAGGATTAATTAATTTTTCACTTTTAAGATGTTCCTTATTCTGAGATGGTTTGATGAAGCTGGTCAGGTTAAACCTTCCAATACATTTGATTTCACACCTGGGAGTCTGTCTTACTGCTTTACATTAATTAGCTGCACTTAATCTTGTGTGCCAAAAGGATCATACTCACAGGAAAATGTATCCATTTCACTGGGAACATGTGCACTGAGATGGGGCACTCAGCTGGCCTGGTGGAGCCAGTACCATACTTTCTACTCATTTGTGACAGCTGTAAAATTTTCTCAGAAGTGTGTATATCCAGCTGTAGATTTTTTGATATTTCTGTGTGTTCAAACAAATGGTCAAAAAAATGAAAGGTTGTCTGGCAAGTAAAATAGTTCCAAGTTAGCAGGATATTTATTAAGAATGCACACACTAAGTTCTTCTGCTGTCTGGGGATCATGATAATAGGATCCTATAATGCAAAAAGGGGTGATCTTGAGAACACTCTGAAGTAGAACAGGTGACTGTGCAGTGTCTTTAAAGAGAAAATAAAACAATGATGCTTCTACTTTCACAGATTTTGATGTCTGCTTTTTCAAGAAGCTTAGGGGACTGCAGTACTACCACCCTGAGTGTGTGTACATATTTATATATATTCTGTCAACATAATTTCTGAGCTTCTATTAACGATAAGTGTTGTTTGCTCTGACTTTAAGGGTTTTACCGATGAGCAGTTTAATTTCAGAATTCAGCCAGGAACTGAATTCTGCTCATAATTCTCTTATTGACTTGCATCGCCTTTGGCAAATTGCCTAATATTTGCATTTCTAGTATTTGAATAATGCTGGTACTTATTTTTGTACACTGCTTCTGGGGGAAGCTAGCTTTAGGGTGAAAAATTGCTGGGTAAATAATGTTTATTTCTATATATCAAGCCCATCACTCCAGGATTTCTTCCATATTTAGTTCTTCCGGCACATGTTCAATTCAATAATAATTTTTTCCTGATACAATTCCCAAAGTTATTTTCAGGAAGCTGATTGTGGTGTTAAAAGTACAGAGGATGGAGAAGGCATGAGAGAAACAATGGATGAAATTTCTCTGAAACACTGAGTTTTTTTCATGCTTTCTGCACTAAATACGTGGATAAATGATGTATTTTTATATAATGAAAATTAGTGGGTCTGTATTAGCAATAATGCCACTACTTTTCAGTGTTTTCACCTCAATGTTTTGAATTTGGTTTCACTGGAGGTATACAGAACAGTAAAAATAGCCTTACTTGAGAATATTTTCTTATTTAATTTTAAAAAAGGAAGTATAATGTACATAAATGAAGATGAGGATTTAAATGAGAGATGAGAGAAGTTCCCAGTGCAGCACAATGCCAATTATATTTTAATGTTATGAGCTACTGATAGATGCATGTGTGTGAGACATACATGCATAAAATCTACTAAATTAGGTATTTCTTTGAGAGCCTTCCTTTTAAAATTTCCAGATGCTTGTCTGTTTAAAGTCTGTTTAAAATCTCATGCCTATTGAGAAACTGTGACACCAGTTCAATGTAATTTTTTGCAAAGAAACGTAATACCAATTTTTTGTGTGCATGATCTTGTTAAAAAAACCCCATGAAATTCTATCCTATATATGATGAAAGGAATGAAGAGGTTTAGTGTAGCTTAATCAGAAGTACCAAAATAAAATTATCTTATATAGAAAGTTATTTATAATCAAGTAAAGTAACACTTACATAGTTTATACTGTTGAAGAAAGACTTAAATGGGTACAATGAGAATAATGTCTTGTAAATTTGAGTCTGTAGTAAAAAGTGAGGAACAACAGTTCTTTTCTACAAATTCCACAAGTCTGTTACAAGCAGCTGTCTGAAGGCTTGCCAGCCTCTGCATTCTTGTGGGGGCTTGTGAGGACAGGCTGTCATAGCTAAGTATTTACAGAAATACAAACACACAAAGTGTGGTGCAGCTCAGGATTCAGACTTGAGTGTTTTTGTACACTTGTAAGCACCCACACATGACCTGCCTGCCTGATGTGCCACTTCAGTAAGGGAAGCCCAGAGGTGCACAGCCACTGCAGGACTTCTGGTGAGATCTCTGGCTGCCTTCCTTCTCCTGCAAGCTGTCCTGGGGCAGACATGGTGCCAGCATGCAGGGATGTTTGGCTCTCCATCTCTCTAAAGCTGCCTTCTGCCCATGAAGCAAATTCCTTCAAAATGTGCTATGACAAATGATTAATTACTATATGCTAGCAAAATCTAACAAACTATTTCTAACTAGTTTATTAGTGAAGCAAAGCAATAATGCTTAATGAGACATTAATTTCAACAGTGAGAAGATCAAATAGTAGGAGAGACTCTCAGGCATGTGTTGTTCATACATGACTAATTACAGATATGTGCTGTGTTTAACCCATGCTGTGGCTACGCCAGAGAAGTTGTATTCCCATGCACCTTCCAGACCAGCTGACTGCAGGAGGACACCTATCTGATGAGAATGGGGTTGTTCTGACTGTTCAGCATAAATTGTTATAAAACAATCAGTAAATATAAAGTTACTTCAACCTAGGTCCAGCAAAAAGGGTGCGATTTCAGTGCTGTTTTCCTTTGGATTTTTGTGCTACCTCCTTTGAGGTTTTGTTTCTGTACATAAGTTGTGCTGGTCCTCTAGGGTTTTTTTGAAGTATTGTATTTTTTTGCCAAAAAAATACAAAAATGTTACTGAGATTAAGCGATTAATCTGTCCATATTTAATTCTTTTTTTTGTTGCTGCACATTTTGATGCCCTCTGATAAGAAGGCATATTTTATCTTCCTGCAAAATATGAAAGTGTACATGGCTGATATAGACAGAAGCCATCACCTCAATTAGCAGCAAAATAAATTTTCAAATATACTTAATCAGCTTTTTCCATCAAAACCAGCTGCTATTTCTAAGAAAAGTAGCATTCTCAGGTTTTGGGTTGTTGTTTTGTGGTCGTTTTTTTTAATATACAAATCTCATTGCATTCAGATAATTAAAATGCCGTAGCAGTTTTCACATTTCATTGCCTAATTAACAGCAATAAAGGCCACACTAAATCAGGATGAATCTGTAATTTCATCACTAATCACACAAGTGTGAGTGTCAGAATCATAATGAGATGCACAAATCTGGAGGTAATGAGGCTGTGGCTGTCTGGGAAATTAGAGCAAGTACTGGCACAAATTGTACAGCAAGGTTTATTCCCATTTTATTAATTATATGCTTGCCCAGGGAATTGTAACCAACTCAAATTATTTTAATTTGTGAAATTCATGCTCTAGCTATGAACCTGACATCTGAGCATGAAGTTGGGTTCTCCATATCTCCCTCAGTGCCCTGCAATGTTTGTTTAGATGTGAAAATTTTGACATTCTAACATGGAAGGATATTACAATGCTGATGGCAGCACTGTTGCATAGTGACCACTTAGTGCTGGTGGGACCATCCTACTATGTAGGACACCAAGGATTTCTCAGGTGGAAAGGAGTTTCAGTAATACAAAAACTTCGAGTATGACAAATAAAAATATTTGGGGCATACATAACGACTGTTATCATTTCATTTCTTCTCTTAACTGGTATAATACTTCTTTGATAAACTGAAAAATACCAGCTTGACTGTTTCAGTCAAGTGGAAGTTTTGCATTCTAACAAAAACCTGTTGTAGTCCTACAGACTAATAAAAGATTGAAACTTGATTCCTGTGAGGTTGGTTGATTTTATGAACAGATCATGCAACATAATCTGTGTTTTAGACCAAGATGATTTAATGATTTGTGCTGATTCTGTCTTGATAAACTGTATGATAAACTGCCAAGTAATTTGGATGTTTCTACATGTAAATTGACTTTTTTTGAATACATACACATTTTATGTTGATAACCAAAGATGACAGTGATCTTTCTCACACTGAAGTATAATTTGAAGTATAAAACCCAAATACTACTAGACTGGTACATGGAAAATCTTCTGTAACATGCTTATAAAATCAGTATTCATTGTATCTATATTCAGTTTCTATGTTGTAGTGATGTTTCTAATCAAACAATTAATATCATACCTACTGTGATTGCCAAAAGGGTTGTTCAGAAGGGGCTGAATGAATTATGTTTCCTGTTATGTTTGTTATGATATTGTAAAGGTGCCAGTGAGTTTAATGATTATCTTCAGTAGCATGATAAACATTTTAGAAGAAGAACATTGACAATCCTGGAGTGGGAAATGCTTGATTTACTCTCTTTCCCTAGATAAGTTGTTACTATTAGGTAACTCCTTGTATTAGGAGTTAATAGCTAAAAAGTCTATTCCAAAACCCTTCTGTAGTAATACTGAATGCACCATTAGCTGTTGTAGTAGCCAACAGTGCTAATTTCTTTAAATCTGAGAGAGATACTGTTTCCAGTTTCTGGTAGTCACCAGGAAGAGCTGGTGTGTGTTGCCATATAATGGATCAAGTTCCTGGTAGAAGACGTATGAACAGCTATCTTGTGTGTGAAACAAGTATTGCTTGGCTTGAGAGCTATCTTTCAGTCAGTCAAAACAAAACCTTGTTGCATTTCATTGCCTCCTTGCTCCAGATGGGCTTGTGGTTTTGCTCATGTTTCCGATCTTGTTAGGTCTTTTAGGTCTTTGCATTAAAGGAAAACAGTAGTAGCATTGTAAAACCTACAGTAGCACAAAAAGTTTTTCCTCCATTTGGGTTTGTTAATCAGCCCAGTTGGACTTATTCAGTGCTCTGCAGACAGACTGTGTCCTTAACCAGCATGTGGGGTTTACCAAGGTACAGAAGAAGCCATACTAAACACTACCAGCATAAACCCAGTAATCACATCTTCATCTTTTATTAACAGATGGTATTAGAAGAAGTTCAGTGTAGGTTTTCAAATGACTTTGATGGCTAATTCAGGATAAAATTTTACCTGTGTCCTTTCCTATTAGGCACCACTTGCTTTTAAGAAATTTGGTTTAAAAGTTGAAGTTTGACAAGACCATGGTTTTGACACTTCCCTAAGGCTGGTTGTTCTATCTCAAGATGCCGTCTGTCAGATCCTTGTTTTTAGATTCTTGTTTACTAGTAAAATATTTTGGAAATCATAAAGCTCTAGGAGTTTTTGCCTTAAGAGGACAGGGGACAGACTGCAGTGTAACCCACACAGTGAGTGGTTGTGTGCACTGACCTGAGTTTATCCCCGGTCTTTGATGCATAGCAGGCATGTCCTCTGAACTCTGTCTTAGAAGAAAAATTTTCAATGGAAATTACATCCTTTTTTGTCAATTTTTGTTCCTCAGATTTCCCCACGAAGCATTAGGTATTTTTTGAATTCAGCCTTGCCATGTATCTGTATTTATTCTGTGACCTTATTTGACTTAAAGAAAATTATGTTGTCCATCATATTGGTTGAGAATATATTTATTATTTGCATCCCAGTAATGATGTGCTATTATCAGGAGCTAACATTCAGGTTTTTTTTAGGGCTTTTATATGTCTGTTAATATCAAGAGGACTATGAGCTTTGGGAACAAAGAATAAGGGGAAAGGAATCTATATGTTTTATCTTAGTATTTATTTTCTAGACCAGTTTAAATTTTTTTGTACAACATACTTTTTTCAGTTATTTTTGTTGGATAGAACAGAGGATGCTGTTTGGCATCCCAAAAATCCCAAAAGTTGGCCCATGACAATGGTACCATGCACAGGATGAATTCCATCTAGCCACAATCACAGCTTCTTGGAGCTTCCAGAGTTTCTACTTATCTCAAACATGGAACTGAGATGCAGGAAAGTGAATTTTCTCAAACCTATAGGCAGAACTGTAGACAGTATTCTTTTCCCAGGTTCTCATACATTGCCTCTATGTGGATTTAGTATTGTAAAGATCTTTGTGAATTTATAAACTGAACTGGTGAAATTCTAGGAAATTATCAGAAAGCAATTGAGTGTATAAGAGGGTCTGGAGTAGAAGCAGTAGCTCAGCACTGAGAAATGAATGGGTTTATATCTACAACTTACAGGTGGCAGTGCTAATCAGATATCTGTCAGATATCTACATCTTTCTTCCTCTTCCCTTTCTTTTCTATGTAAGTCAGATTAACAGATGCCTTTTTGAAGGGTAAGAAATACTGAAACATGATTAAAAATTGAATGCCTAAGTTTATCGGTAAAGATGATCTAAAATAATATGTGTAAAACTCTAAAGCAGCAGTATGAATTGCAGTTGACCTAGTTTTTTGTGACTTGATGAGCTCATACTGGCTTTGAAGGTACTTAAGCTTTTGCAGCATAAACTATTATTCTGAAATGCGATTATCCTGTTGAACTGTGGTTAGAACTCATTATACCTTCATTCATTATTCAGAAGACTAGCCTTAATAGTAGCTTAAGATATATGTCATGTATTTGTAATGAATTAATTCGTTTTTAGCATTGATCAATGCTTAATGTATAATTAGTGAGCAGATTTAACAATTTGCTGGGATGATACTCTCTGCTACATAACCATTGTGCTCATATCTCACAAAATCCAGGGCAGAGAGAGGCCACAAGAGAAAGGGTTTCAAAGCAGCACTCTTGGTGTTCAACACGCAAAGATGATATGTCATGTGTTGCTGCATTTCAGATCATAATATTTGTGTGTTGTATTAACATTGAGTTGGTTCTGGAAGGCAAAGTAAGATGTTGTATCTAACACTGGTTTTGGAATTTGAATGTCAGGAATGCATAGCTGTGCTGCCTAAGGTTGTAGTGAGGTGGAGTTGTTCTCTTCTCCCAGGTAACAAGAGACAGAATGAGAGGAAATGGCCTCAAATTGCAGCAGGGGAGTTTTATAATGAAAAATTTCTTCACTGAAAGGGTGGTCAGGCATTGGAACAAGTTGCCCAGAGAAGGGGTGGAATCACCATCCCTGTGAATGTTCAGAAACATCTACATGCGGCACTTGGGGATACGGTTTAGGGCTGAAGATGGCAGCTTTATGTTAGCAGTTGGATTTGATGATCTTAAAGGTCTTTTTGAACCTTAAAAATTCCATTATAAGGGACATACAGTTTGAAAATTAACCTAGGATGACTATAGCAATAACTGGAATTAGATCCTTCTTCTGTGTGTGTTTGTATGTTTTGCTATCTTACTTTACCCTTAAACAGCAGGGTAATTGGAAGGTCTGGAGGGATTTGTTGCTAAGATCACCCTGCCTCCCTTTACTGAGCTTGCACAGTTGTAGGTAAAGAAAGTTCCAGGCATAACAAGCTGTTCTCAGCTATTGTACTACTGCTCTCCACTCAGAACTATACAGATGTGTCCTGTAGAAATATTTCAGAGCAGTGTTTGAGGGCTTCTGTCTATTCAGGCATAGAGGGTTTTGAATATCTACAGAAGGAATTTATGAATGAATGAATGAATGAATGAACAAGTAAGTAAACACTGTATGCATTTGCTTTTTAGTAATTTCTGCAAGTATAGCCCCATTTCAGAAGAATACTTGGCCTGTGCTCTTCGCTGGTGAAAGCCTGAGCACAGCTGCTCCAAATGCATATTGGTGAATAGCTGTCCTTGGTTAGTGTAGGTCTGAAACCCTGAAATATACACAGCATTCAATAGGCTCTAACAAGCAAAATTCAGATGGTATTCCTTATGTCACACTGACTTTCTGGGTAGCTCTGAGAACATTGGAAGAGCTGGTAATGTCATATGGACAGCTGTAGTACAGCATGGCAGTCAGCTGTTCACAGGCAGCAGCTAAGAGCTGTTTTAGGGAGCACCCATGATGTATTTAAACACAGTTTTCATATTACAAGCAATTAGAATAGGTGGTTTATGGAGAAAATGAAAAGTTTCTGCACATTAAATATGATAATTTTATCCCTTGAAATAGAATTCATATAAAGTTACACTGTATCTAATAATAATTATGAAATAGCATCATTCTTCTAATTCCAGGTGGCCAAATGTTTGGTTGCTAAATGGTTTTTCAGTGCAAATACTTGCTGAGCCACATGAGATGGTGAAATGGCTTGAATAAAATAGTAATCCTTAGTAAGCCCATCAGAGCACTGACTTTATGGAGTTGCTACTTATCAAACCAAGACACTTGAAAGGCTTTAATTTGTTGATTTTACACACATTTTAAAAAGATTCTTCTGACTGCAGCTGTAACTTAATCTAGTGCTCCTCATAGGAACTGTTTAGATGTAAAAACTGGTATGTTATCACTGGGTACAAAACTGCAATAAGAGTCTCCTGTAAAAGGAATTTGACAGGCAGAATTCGGGACAGCATACTGCTCTAAACATGGGAAGAATTGCAAGCATCGCTCACTGCAGCAGCTGTAGCAATTGGCCAATTAAACAGATTTTATTGATGATCTGCAATAGCTAATAAACTTTTAACGCGCTGTAAAGCATCCCATGGATCAATCTTGCTATTAACAGGCTGGATCATAACCAATACTTGTTAATTCTAACTAGCCTTATTGTTGGGATATGGAAGGAGTAAGGGGACTATATGCCAAATGTAAAAGTGGAGACAGCATTCCAAATAAATTCTGATAGTTTAGGGAATATTTATAATTTACTTTGGCAGATAAAACAACCATTTTGAAAAGGACAGCCTGGGGGCATCTTTTTAGCTTTCCATGTCATTAAGGCAAGGATGAGACTTCCAGCCATCAGACTGCAGCACAAACACAGAAAAGCTGATAAAGAAAGCAGGGAAGGTTTGAGGGGATTAGGGATTTTCTATAGTTCAATGTAATACAAAACCATCTCTAGGGGAATCGCTGTTCCAAAACACAGGGCTTAAGTAACTATAGTAACTACTTGCCTGGTACTGTATTTTTATCTGATTGGCTGAATGGTATTTTTCTCAACCAAAATGGTTATTTAATCTTAGACACTGGCAGCTTGGGTTTGTTTTTTTTTTTTAAGATAAAACATACAAGGCTAAGAGGGAGATATTTAAGGATTAAGAAGTTGTAGAAAGTGAAATGTTGACAGATAAGATATTCCTAAAAGTTTTAAAATACCATACATACTAAAGAACTCAAGAAGTATTTAATCACTATTACTGTTACAGGACAAATTCATTGGGATTCCTAGGATTTTGAGTGACTGATGTAAGCTGGAACTGTCAATCTATGGGAAGTTCTTACCAAATTTCCAAGCAGCAATGTTATTAGTTTGCATTTTTTAATTTCTGATGTCACATTTTCTTGTGGTTAGTCCAGTACTGTTATTTCCATCATACTATTACCAAAATATCAGTTCAGCTGAAGATTCAGATTGTTGTTCAGGGAAGTTGCCATGATCCATGCACATGCATCCAATTGTGCACTTAAAGACAGAAAATAATATTGCCTAAAAATAGGTCCATGCATTCATGCTCCATGCATGAAAAGCACTCACCTCAGTGTAACATAAAGTCCATACATTAAGATTTCAAATACTACATTTTTGCACAAAAAATGTATGCGTCAACTCTTAAAAAAAGAGTAGTCTCATGTCCTGGAGTGTTTATCTTCCTTTTTGGTACAGCATTGTAAAGGAACTTTTCTGCACCTAAAGTAACTAATGACCTCAAAGTTTTTTGTAAATATTTGCTTGAGCACTTTATAGGCATCTGTTACAGTTTGCAAATGTTTGGAGCTGGAAATAAAAATACTTGCTGGTATAGCTACCAGAGAAAACGTTCCCTGTGTAAGGGAAAAGAAAACATTCCCTGTGTAAGTGTGAAAGAAACTGTAGCACAAAAAAAACCCCTCTCTTAGTAGTTGAGATACATTGTAACAAGAATCAGGCCTAGAACCATCCAGGCTGTCCCAACAGAAACTTCAGTTACACTGCAATTGTTGCTCGAAAATTACCTTTGGTTTCTTGGCCCTGAGTTAATTGAAAATATAAATTAATAATAAATACAAGCCACTCTACTAAGTAACATTTTAAGTGAAATCTTAAAGTAATCTTTACTTAATTACTTAACAAGAGTAAGTAATCTTGTTACTGCAACAACTTAAGATTTATCTGCAACGGGTAAATAAACAAGAACCAATACAAAGGCTGTAGGTAAACCAGTAAAATGTTGGCTGCAGCTGACTTCAGTAGGTCTTTCTTGTTCCAAAGCTGCTACAAAAACAATATAAATTCAAAACAGTACATCGTGTAAAATGCCACTTGGTGGTCATTTGATTTGCATCTGCTGTGCAGTCAAGTACTTAAACTTTATCGTGTGGGCTGTAACCAAATGTTTTATCAGGGGTATGGGGGTCTATGAAGTATCACCAAAATACATCTGTAATATCCTGTTCCTATGGTATAGAATCAGTACACAGGTAAGTTCTCTGGAACAGCTCACCCAACTCTTTGAGATCAGTGGAAATGTTTACTTTCAACTTGCAGCAATTCCAATTAATGTGCTGAGATTTCTTCAGGGATTTCCCAGAAAAATTAAGTTACTGCAGTTGGGTCTTACCTAGAACAGTCTTTACAGGAGCTGCAGACAAAAAGGCTGGGCAAGCAATAAAAGTGTGGCACAAGCACCACTTGGTTCCATTGCTGCACATACAGGTTGCTGGGTTTGAAGTTCACCATCATCCTTGTACTCATACCTTTGCTGGGTCTTGGTTGGTTATACTGCTGTCACTTTCCTTGCTTCCCTGATAGTTTTCTAGGAGGTGGATCCTTAATGGATTGTACTTTGCAACTGTCTAAGTTCCTAGCTAGATGTGCATGAATCCTGCAAATTCATTGTTAGCACAGACACTTCCTGATCCCCTGCTGTACAGTTTCATTTTGTCTTGTCAGATATTTGTGTAATTTAGAGGAAAAATGAACAAATAAACACCCACTGGGTTTTGCTAATGGGTCCAAGAAAACAAACACCTTTAACTAGAAAAGGAAACATATATAGAGAACATAATAATAAATGTCTGTGTATTTCTTATGGGTTTACTTTCCCCAGTAAAGTATTGTTTGAAGGTAATGTCAGAGCCTCTAGATGTTCATTATTCCCCTCCTGCACAAAATTTTTACCCTTCTGCTTAGGAAGCAAAATATTCTCCAATTGCTATTTTCTCACTAAAGAGCCATTATGTAACCCCTCCTTTTATAATCCTTTGTCTCTCTTTCCCAAGCAGCCTTGTCTGAGGATCCCAGTTCAGTAGTACATTAAGAGTTAAAAGTGAAGTGAGTTTTGTCTTATGTAGCAAGCCCTCATCCAAGGTTGCTGCCTCTGAGTAGCTGGTCAGCAAATGGTTGTTTATTGCAGCTGGCCTTGGAGAGCAGATGCTGCTCTGACAGAGAGCTGCAGTGTGTGTGCACCCTGAGGCCATAACTGCTGCCACCTTTTTATAATGTTAAGCAAAATTCATAACTTAGTGACATCCTCGGAATTGTCAGAGGTAGTTGAGGAAATGCATCTCTAAGAAATTATATTCAAAATATTTATTCAGGACTACATTGTATGATCTGTACTGCAGAAAAGGTTGTGAAAAGCTCATTGTGATGTTGCTTTTGGATAGAACATGGATGGAATGGCAGTGCAAAGGCTTGCTAATGCAAGTGACAGTGATACTGTATTTGCTAAGACATGGATGTGGAAAAACAAAGACTTTGTGACTTTCACAAAATGTAGTTGGTCAATGCTAGGATTCTAGAATCTGTTTTTGTTTAAGTCTAAAAATTATGAGGAGACAGACTGCATACATCCTTTTTTTAAAGGTGCTGTAAGCAGAAAAGAAATTAGGTGTACTGGATTGCCCAAATTCAGGTTTTCATTTGGGTCACATTTGTAAATTCTATTTCTCTATTTTGAAAGTTTTAATTTTCTACGTTTACATAGTTAACTATTTTGTTGCTCTTCTCACTTGTGCAAAATGTAAAGGGGCTTCAAAGCACTGGGATTTTTTACACCTCTGTAGGGAAATTGAGAAAGAGAATGGCATTGAAGTATTTCAGTTTTACACTGAGGACACAGTTTGATTTTGATCCTTTTCCTATTCTATCTAAATTGCATAATTTGCACAGATTAGATATTACTGATGCATAAATTGCTACTCCAGGGGACATAAAGATGTAGAATCTTTTGGTTGGTAGTTGCCTAAAATACTAGAAGAGTGATAAAAGTTATTTTCTTAACTAGCAAAGCTTCATGCTGACAAAACCCTAGAGCAGATTCATTTATCTTTTTGTCCATTTTACTTATTCTGATGAAGTAGCTGATTCAGGTGCTGCCAATAAAATCTTGGTTAGTCCTATAGGTGTGTTTTCATTTTGGAGGGATCACAAAGTGGGGTTAAATTGTGATGTACCAGTTGACTATTTAAATATGGACTATTTCACAGATTAGCCTGGTCTTCTTGACAGGGAAAACAGTTTTATTCTTTTATGGGTTTATGTCTTATCCTGAAATATTGCTTTGTTAATTATTACTGTAAGATGAAACTTTGAGGGATTGTGCTCTTACAGGAAGACCAAGATTAGCCTATTTTATGGCCTAAACTGCAAACTGGCAAGAAATATGTGTTCTTTGTGGTCTCTGAAGTGCTTGTAATTTATGGAGTTTTTATTATTTTCGTTACAAAAGCAAAGAATTCTCATCTTTCGCTTTCACTTGCAAGTTTCCAGAAATTTTATCAGTCTGCACTTTCACAGCATCAAGCATTATCTCTCATGCTCATGACTTGCAGTTATGAAATCTCTGAAGCAAATCTCAATGAACTTCCAACCATAATATTCAACCATGGTACCATTGTAGTACTATCTATATTTACGATATTGGGTTGCTTGAGTAAAGTTTTAGAATGTCACAGAATGTTAGTATGTTCTTCAAGTTATGATTAGAGTTTTACAAATAATGTGTTTGCTGCTTTTTTATCACAGTGATTGGAAAATAATTCTGATGGGTTTTTTTAATAGAGAAGTTAAAATCATTGTAACAAATCCATTTATGTATTAACTGACGTTACATTGGCAGTGAGTTTTTTAGAGCCAGATGGTAAGCAGTCTGTTTTGAAAATTAACATGCTCTCAATTTTACTAGTGAAAAAATAGCAAATTACTAGAAAACATAGCTTACCTTTGTTGACTTGCTGATATACCATAACAATGATTAAAAATAACAACCATTTTATCAATGTTCTTGAATTCCAAGGTTTAACAGACTTGAATTCAGAAAAAATATTATCATATTTAATGGCTAGTTAGTATTACAGTAACCATATATAAATGATAAATCATGGCTTAATCTCTTAATAAGGCGTTTCTCAGTATATATGCATGGTGTATATTTCTAAAAACCGAATGTTATACCAAATTTCAGAACCTGGGATCCTTTAAGTATATTGTATAATTATCTGAGCAAATTAGAGCAGTAAGATGCCAGATCTGCTGCAATTAACATTAAGAACCTGCTTCTATTTCTAATGCTTTTCTAAACACTGTAAAATTAATACACTTACTTAGATTCACCTTGGAGTTTTGTATGTTCCCAGGCAAGCCTTATGCACCAAACCAGCACTTGTTGGGCTGTGATTCAGTATCTCATCTGCTCTTTTCTGATTCCTCCTGAGCCACAAACTTTGCTGGTGATTGACGCATTGTGTTAATGCTTGTTCCCGTATGGAGATTAAACCATGACTGATGGAACTGTCCCAGACTTTTTCATTTACCTAGATTTTTCCCTCATCTTCTGCAATTGCACATACTTGCCCTGTGGGAAAACAAAATTGAAATAGGTGCTAAAACTACAATAAGCTTTACATTCACCTAACTGATTACAATACTTATGGGCAAAGTAATACAAATGATTTCTGGTTTGTTACTTATTTCCTGGTTCAAAGGAATGTGTAGCAGACAGTGGTGTTGGCTGGAAATTGGCAAAGGCTGGTTAAATGTGACCCTTAGCTGAATGTTGCTGTATGATTTGTTGAAATGTTCTTGACATCGTGACCTTCCAAACACCAGAACTGGGAACTGCATTCAGAATACCTTATGAAGTTATTTAAACAGTTTATCACTTGTAGTTCCTGTTTCTGTGGTCCTTTCTTATTAATTTCTAATATTTTGTTTCATTTCTTGGCCATTTTTGAGTGCTAGACTGATGCTGACAGAGAACAACCTATATAAACACCAAGGTCATTTTTCTGGGGGATAGAAACTCCTTCAGAACCCGTATACTTTTCTCATAGTTATTATTTTGTGTTTATTGGCATCTGACTTGTGTTGCCATTTTATTGCAACATAAATTGCATTTTTTCTCTGAGCTTCTGCAACTCATTTTGGTCAAGTTTGGTTTTTAATTGGCTCTGAGCATTTTCATATCATCAGCAAATTTTTCAGCCTTGCTAATTTTTACAGATTTTTCTGTATATGGAGTGAACTGCAGAGGTCACAACACAGATATTTGTGAAATGTTGTGCCTTCTTTCTGTTGTGAAAACAGCCATTTACTGTTGCCAGATAAACAGTCCATATGTCTAGTAATTTGATGAAACAGCTTTATTCAGTGCAGAACTATGGATTCCTACTAGTATCTTCTTTCCCTCTTGAGAGGGTTTGAAGTCAGAGAAAGCCAGGCTTCTGAGACATCAGAAATAGAAAATTATTTTAAAAAATCATGTAACAGCTGTTCTCTCTTTAAGGGATGCATCTCTATGCCCAATTTATGTCCAGTCTGCCGCCTTTGCACTGCCCTTGGTAGGAGATACATGCCTACATCCTTTGGTCACACAGATTAGTCCCCTTACACCAGAGCAGTTGTTGTCTTGCAATGCTGTCATTCCACTTGCTCACACTTTAATCTGCAGCCACGCTCTGCTCCCCTTTACCCACTGACAGAAGGTGGGTAGCAGAAACGTGTGGGCTGATGCACCCGTGCACTGCAGTTCTCTGGAAGTGACCCTGCCTTGGGGGCTGAACCTGGGAATGCTCAGGTCAGGCCAAATGCTTGTGCAACACTTTCCCATGTATGAGCTGGGCTGATAGGCTTGGAGAAACACTGCCTGCAGTCATGGCTTTGCCATATTCTTTCAGCCTCTGTAGGCTGCAGGTCAATGTGTTACTGGCAGTGACTGGATGCTGTGCAGGTATTTCCTAGAGGTTTACTGCCAGCAAAACCACGTGACATGCAAGTTTTGGGTTTGAAATACCTTCACTCCCCCTTGGGCTTAGTGTTGCAGAAGGGCATGAACACCATCAGACAATCTTTGAATTAATGAATATTTTCAGGAGTGAATAATGCATAAACCCAACTCTTACTGCCACCAACAATCCATGTTGTTTTATAATGAAATATGCATTTCTTTTATATTTGAAAAACATAAAGTACATTCATTTTGTGGGTAGTGAAAAATTTATGACCTTCTTAATTATTCATTTCAATGCCTTTTAAAGTTTGTAGATAAATTTAAGTGACACGACAGATGACCACTCTGTCCCTTACCATCTCTTGAAAGAAAATATGATTTGGAACTCCTAAGGCCTGAGCCTTCTCTTTTCCCCATCAGTTTAGATACAATCTCTACAGTCTGCAACCAAGGTTGCCCAAAGCATTTGAGCACTTAGTTCTTCCTGAAGTCTTCTGTAGCAAAGGGTCTTAATAGAAGGAAAATGTTTGAGGCTCTGTGCTTGACCATCTGCAAGTACTCAGTGGGTTAGAGGGTCAGACTTAGCATGCAGGTTTTGTGTTACTGTGCTTCATGCAAGTTGGAGATGGAAGCATTCAGTTTGTGTTTCATGGCCTTCTGTATTTACCTTCATAGTCAGGATTCTTTTAAAAGAACATTTATCTTCCTCCATGTAATTGACATGGAGGAATAGAAATTTAGACTTAAGAAACACCAGTAATAAATCATAATTTGTCAGGTCTGGTTTGTTATATCCAAATGACAAACAAGAACAGCTATGTACTGCTTTTGACTTTCATTCATGTCTCTTGTATGAGCACAGCTCTAGGTTTTCCAACTTTGTTTTGTACAATTTATATGCTTTACTGTTGCATTTGTTGATAAACAGGACATTAGGAGAAAATTTTTCCAGAGTACCATTTTGAGTTATCAAAATGTAATTTGATAGGTTTTCAGGTTTTGCCTGTGAGAAATCCTCAAGTATGTCTTTCAGACACTGTTTTCTAAATGCTGCTATTTGAAAAACATAATATTTTGTCAGTTCTTTGAAGACTGTGCACATGGTTTTGAAACAGTCAATTGCAAACCACAGGAAGCAGTTCTTTCAGCTTGCTGAGATGTCATTGCAGCAGCCTCCAACTACTCTGTTCTTCCTAACATGAATTACCTTGACCATGTGTACACTTCAACCACTGCCTATTTGAGACTTTACCATGATGATTTGCCTGAAATAACTCAGCAAGACATTTTGTTGGATTTACAGGTAGAAAACTACTTTAACTTTACTTAATACTTTTAACATAGTTATATTCTTCTCTGATTCAAAGTTGTGAACTACACACTCCTTCAATTACCAGGGTTCTTTCAGTGCTATTCTCTCCTGCATTAAACGGCTCTCTCTGGGCTTTGAGAACTTTTACAGTTGTAGATGTGGTTGTTCACTTACTCCTGTACATCTAATTTTATGACATAAATTAGAAATTTTTTTTTGTTTTGCTATTAAAAGCACTAGTAATATTCCTTTCAGTCACTGTACTCTCATTGTAGCAAGGAAACTGCCCAGTATTTTGATTTACAGATACTTCAAGTGCAGCAACTAATGCTGTCACAGAATGAGTGTTTAACACAGTGTAACCACTAGACTACAGTGTGCCCTCCCAAGAAATTTCTTATTTCTCCTGAAATTACATTTAAATTCAAACATTGTCCTGTCTGACACATCAGTCTTAACAGATCACATACTTCCCTCTACAAAGTCCTCTTCTGCTGGTTCAGCAGGGGAGCATTTCACAAATTACTTAATTCTCTTTGCTGACATGCCTCACTGGGACAGCCAATACCGGAACATCACTCATCAGCATTTTCTTTGATGTATTTAATTTTCTGTTAGTGAACTAAAGCTGATTTTTACATTCAGTGCATATTGAATATCTGGGGGGCCACTTTGAGGTACTGTAAGAAGGGTCTTGCTGTCTGATTCTGTTTTGTGTCATCTGGGGCCGAGGATTCGACTTCTTTCCCTCTGCTGGGCAATTGCACTAAGCCAAATCCCTTTACTGTTCAGCTCCAGCTGTGAAAGGCTTGATCAGCATCTGGTAGTTTTTTCTTGAATGCTAATTTTAGAGATTCTCTAGTTAGCTAATTGTGGCCAAAGGAAAACTGAAAAACTTTACAACCATCAAGTATCTTACCATAAAGCATTACCTTAGGCATTAAGCATTGACCTTTTTTGTGGGGTATTTAACCTATTCGAAAGCTGCCTGGACACAACCGAGAGCAATGTGCTGTAGAGTTTGAGCAGGGAGGTTGGACAAGATGACCTCCAGTGGTTCCTTCCAGCCTTAGCCGTTCTGTGATTCCTAATGCTTTTGAAAAGAAAAAAAAGGAAGTAGCAGAGAGCAAGCAGCTAAATTGTTGTGTTTAATTTCTATTTTCTGCTCAACCTTCTGTATTGGCATTCTGTTTCAGAAATTTAACTCATAAACTACTATAAGGCTCTCCCTGAGCCTCCTCTTTCTGTGGGCTAAACGCCCCTGGCTCCCTCAGCCGCTCCTCATCAGACCTGTGCTCCAGATCCTTCCCCAGCTTCATTGCTTAGCTGAGTGTATTTTGTAGAGGTTACTAGCTTGTCATTTACATAATGCAAGGAGTATTGACTCATACAGAGGAACATGGTGAAATCAGGCTTCCACCAAGCAAGGATTGTTGCTGAATCCTTCATGGCCCTTTTCTATGTTAAAATTTCAGAATTTCTCTATGAACAGTACATACAAATTAGACCTGAATCTCTTTCTGTAAGGCTTTAAAATAATGAAGTAATTCATGCGGGTATGATATCCAGTGTGAAGTTTCGATCTATCTAGTGAAAGCAAGTATAGCCTTGTTTTATGTTGGGGATATTGTGTGTTGATAAATTACTTGCCTCTGACCATAAAAAAGAGGTAGGAGTAGCAAACCAGCAACAGAATGTTGAACTCATAAGTGTTCTAACCCCTAGGTCCTGCTCCCTCATTACTAAATTACTTAGATTTACTAAACTGATTGGAGCAAAACTTGCTCTCAGCATCTACTTCAGCCTTGTAAAATCATCATGAACTTCAGCAAGTTTCAGCACACAATCTACATATGATTGTTTCTTATGAGTAGGGTAATGAAAAATATATTTTATTCTTCTGTCTCTACAAACATAATCCATGATGTAAATTGAGTTGTTTTTGTTCACATCTGGTATACTGAGTAATGATGTTTTCTATTCAGTTTTTAATATGAGTGGGTAAGTATATTGACTTCTTTTAGTACTGATATTTTAGTAACCAGACTTATTGCTATTTTAATTATTTTTCAATCCTAATGTTTCTATGTTTGTCCTTAAATCTTATGTACAGTTCATCTTTTCTTAATCTATCCTGAGTTCTAAACATTGAGAAAAGTGCTCCTGAAGTTACCCAATCCTGTTGTGTAATATAGTTTTGCCAATTTGGTAATTTCTTAGCCTCCCTTTCTCTCTGTGACCTTTTGGGGAACACAATGAAGATTATCTGTAATCACATAAAGAAATTTCAAGAGTTGTTATAATTTTTGGATATCTGACTTGATTTTTTTAAATCAGGTTTTTTTATGATGTTGCACTATTTTTGAAGAAATAATTATACATCATAGCATCTTTAGTTGCCCACGTATGGATAAGTTACTGTTTTGTCATAAAAAATCTCCATCATTATTGACTGGATTGGTATTGTTTCTGTCTAGTTTAATTTATAATGTTATCCCAGACTTCTGTCCTCAGAAGAAGACCTTGTTTCCACATAGGTTTTTTATCTTAATCCATGGTCTTCTCACCTCTATCATAATTGCTTAATATTTATGCATTATCCCATAGTGTGAAATGTTGTAATAATGTGATGGTTTTGTGAATTCTTTCAGCACTCTTCTATTCAAAATGTTCTTATTTTATTGTAAGTACAAATTAGAACAAAGATGATGCATTTGAAAGTGAAGGTATAGAACAAAACTGTTCTGCCATAGGAGAAGAATTTGTAGTACCTGTCAGTCAAGTTCATTAAATTATGTTCTTATACCAACTGGGTAGCCTCTTCCATACTTAAAATACCTTGTGTCAAATAATTAGTGCTGCTTAATTGTATTTTATTGCCAAAAAGGCAAGTAATTAAAGAGGTTCTTGAAATGGCTGTGGGGCCAGAAAGGGTCAGAAACTACTTGTAATTGGAATATGTTTCGTGAATATAAATTAATAGATCTAGTAATCTATCTCTTCATTCCCCAGGATCCAAAAAAAGTATCTAGCATACTTGAATTGCTGTTTCTTGCTTGGAAATATTAATGGATAAAAATTACCTCTTGTCCTCAATCTTTTTTCTTTTGTTCTTGTGCTCTTAGGAAGTCTGTAACATGTGTGATGTATGTGATAGCCCTGTCCACACAGACAAATGGCCCAATAAAATGCATTTTGGACTTCTCAGGGTATTTCTCTGTATTCTGGCTGTCATGTGTTGCAGCAGGTTCTTTTCCTCCAGGTTTGGTCTTCTGCATGAAAACTTTCTGAGCATTTGATCAAAGACAGCAGCCATCATAATCCACAAATACAGAGCTTTGTGGGAGAGAAAAGATTTCTAACAACATAATATTTGGGATTTCAAATCAGCAAGTGCCCAAATCAGTCAGCTAAACAAGTTCAAACAATCTCAGTTGTGCAATTAGAGCCTATTGTTAAGACAAGAACCTCACACCTATTTCATGGTGTGAGGAGGTAATTTTTATTTCTCTTCAGGACTTCTGGAATTGATCACCAAGCATTTTTGATGCTGAGTACAGAATCCATTATCTGGCAGTAATGGTTCTTTACTTAAAGAGATAACTGTGCCATCCTGACGAGGTGGGGGATTGAAATTAAAGAGCTTCTGAAGTGATGCAGTAGTTCTGTGTAGACTGCAAAGTGTGTAAAGCAGTACTGGCACTTAGAGGAGTAGCTGCAATGCAGAGTGAGACATGAACAGATTACAGGCCTCCACTTCATGTAAAAGTAAGTACAACTAAAATATCACACAGCAAAAGCCTTACCAATCCCAAATGTAGGTTAGTAAGTCTTCCTGTGACTGCAGTTGGAACTGTTTCATCTAATCCAAGCAATATCCACCATGTTATCCATGCTCATGCATTGTAAGGCTTCACAGTTCTACAGCTGACAGTCCCATCTGTTTTCTCTTCATCTCCAAGCCTTGCTCTCATCCTCTTTTTATGTGTCTTCACCTAACAAGGTCATTCATTCGTCTTCTCTGTGCATACCACTGTAGCAAGAGCTCGTGTTAATTAGGTATGTAGGGCACAGGGAGTTATTCCCAGGTGGCTCTTCTGCCATATGGTTTTGAAATAGCTCTTTGCAATGAAAAGTAGAGCTTTACTTCTCCCCTCAGGCCTGCCTTAAGGTAGAGAAGTTGACTTGTTTGTGGGTATGAACCTTTCAGAATCTTGTCAGACATAATTCAACAAAAACAATTTTTTTTTTTAATTAAAGCACTCAAATGCTTTTTCTGGGCCTCTGAAAGAAGCAATGTTCACTGATAAAATCAGAAGTAAAAAGGAAAATGAAAGCTTCTTTCCCTAACAGTTGTTTCTGAATTGTGCTTTAAAAAAAAAAGAAAAGAAGGCATTTCTTCATTCCATATTGTATCCATCTCTCAGCCACTATGCTTTTAGTAATTGATCCTTTGCAGTATTTTTCGCTCTTTAATCTTGTTTTCGACTTTCTGAATTTGCCTTTCTTACATGTGTATCATAATGTTAATATTTTACTTGCTTAGCTTTTCAGTTAGTAAGTGTTTAAAGGAAATTCTTCTTATATTGGTTACACAGCTGTACTGGTGATTTTTCCATGTGTCGGATGACTTGTGTAGGTAATGCAAAGTGATGGTGTTTTGAAAGTGTTATTGCAATTTAATATGTTTGCATGTGGAACAGCTTTGGAGACAGAAATGCCTGACTGTTTTAACTTTAGCAGTGTACTAGGATAATTTGTCAACATTTAATGTCTGAATTTGTTCAAATAATTGCAAAGAGCAAACTTCTGTCATATGAGCACAGCAAAAGAATTTATTTTCTAACTTCTCCAGATGTTAACAAAATTTAGATGTACACAGATCCCACATATGCTGAGTATAATGCCCTTTTCATTCTTCCTTTAAACCAACAATTTCTTGAGCCAACCAAAGATCTTCTCAGAGGATTAACACTATAAGTGCTGTTTAATTAAAGATTCTAAAAATTATATACATGCCTGTTAGAGGTAAATAGTATTGCATTTTGAAATTTCCAGTTAATTTAAAGGGGGGCAAAAATGTGGTGGCCATCATTTTGTCCCTTGATTTGCAATTCAAGTGTTACTGTTGGATTTAAGTAACAGCTCTTTGGGAAATAATTTTAAATAAGGTCACGCATATTTCTTTTTGCTTTAAAATTTAGTCTTAATCTTAGCAAATTTTATCAGAAGGAAGATGTATGTGTTCAGCAGAAACTAAATAGATAAGAATATATAAATATTTTTTGGAGTTATGGCAAAGATACAGAAGATCTTCTGCTGTTTTTTCATGATGGAAAGTGCCCAGGCTTTTCTTTAAAACTGAACACTGTCACATGAATATGCATTAGTTTAACTAAATATCAAGAGATTTAAAATTCATGTTCTCAAATATTTACTTAACTGTCCTGATGAAGATAGTTGCTTAAAAGGGCATAAACTTCCTCTCTCATTGGTTAAAAGATTGTTTATGACTTCATAGCCTGTCTTCAATTCAAGTCATGCCAAAAATTGAGGAATTGTATGATCTCTAGATTATTTTAAAGCATGTTAAAGATGTATTAACCTTCTGAGATTTGCATTTTTTATGAGTGACTAATACTCATTTGCATGAATTTGTCATCATTCTGTCTTTTCAAAAAACAAAGTCTGAAAGTCTTACATTAGTTCTGTTGGTGTACATGGTCAATTGAGAGAAGAAAGATTCCTCTGCAAAGTATGAAAAATTAACTCAGAAGTCAACTGCAGTGTTCTTTGTTCTTCACTTTCCTTGGTCCCAACAGGAAAAGAGTATATAGTTGATATCTTTATGGCACACTGGAGGTTTGGAGAATTTACTGCTCTGCCATAGATTTTCCTTTAGCTTAGTTAGCTTCTCTAGTTACAGTCCTCCCTGCCAAGGATGGAATTTATGATTTCTTTCATATGAAACTATCTGCTGTATTGAACTTGATATCTTAAATTTATTACTGAGCTTCTATAACTACTGCATACCAAAAAACTATCCCTGAGCTATGTTTCTATTATTTTATGGAAGGTGTTTGGTTTTTAGCTCCTCCTTTTGCCAATACCTTTGATCATGTTTCTTTAAGCAGCCAAACCGCTCATTCGTGATAGTAGTGGAAATTGTAGGCCTGATGTGATTGTCAGCTAAGGAACCTGAAGATTCTTCTGAGGCTACTTGGAAGTGCAGATACTTTTCTGTGTCTTGTTCTCATCATCTTGTGAAACAAATGGAATCCAAATAGTGGTTAGCTTCTTCAGGGTACAGTCTCCTACTGTATTAAATTTATTTCATTGTCTGAAGTTCTGGTTCCTTGCAGACAGCTCTGCTTCTGTCTGACCTCCTATTTTTGGAGAGACAGCAGAGGCAGTGTTGTCCTTTCATTCCTAAGGCAGTGGCTGACCTGGCTCAGTTTTACATCCCCAGAGTCCTGCAGCCTGCAAATTTTGTGCTCTGCCTGACTTAAGTCACTTGGGAGCAGATCTTGGTGCCTTTTACTGCTTGCGCCCAATGCATGTTCCCTTCATTTCTCCTTTGCTACCAAGTGTGTCCTTGCCCCTGCGTGGGGCTCAACCAGAGCATCTTAGCAACCCTCTGGAAACTGGGCATGAGCACCTGGCACAGGCCCCAGGTGAGACAGGCCTGAGGTGGAGGCTCAGAGGAGGAACTGCACTGCTCCTTTCCTGATACAGGGTGAGGAAAAGATGTTCCTGCTGGCTTTTGTGTTTCTTAAATCTGCTGGATGACATTGCTGTTGACCTTGTGTTGTGTTGGGATGATTTAAATTCAGGAATGGTTGAAGAGAGATACAAGAAGCTACTGGAAGAGCTAGCAGTGGTATTTAATTGCATTAAGATCATCTCACTTTTTGGAAGAGGATGGAAAAGAAATGTGATTTTTTAATATGTACCTTTTTAAATGAAGGAGATATAAAAAAAATAAGAGTATCAAAGTAGGTGAGTTTGCACTGAAAATTCATTTTCATACTGGAGTGGATCAAACTTCATCTCCTATATACTGAATTAACATTAACTGAATCTGATTAGGCTCCAAATCCAGTGTAACAGTTTTCATTGATAATCTGTGTAGCACTGTGTAAATAGAGCTCATCTGTATACTTTGAGCAAGAAGAAAGTCTGTAGAGTTTTTATGATGTGAGTAAAAGAAATTCCAACAAACCCAATCTGACACACAACAGAAGTAGCATAGTATTTTTGTTTCTGTTATTTACAGCTGAAGCTGAGCAGCAGAAATATTAGTGGATCTGAACTTTGTTCAGCCTCACATCCAAAGATAAATAGCCTCACTTTTTCAGATGCAGTGCCTATTATGTCAGTTCTTAGAAGAATAGAGGACAGTATTTTACTTGGAGTAATAAATCTGAAAATGCTTCAACCTCAGTTGAGTGTTACTTAAACATTTCAGGAAATGGGCCCTTAAACTAGCAGTTTTATCTTCAGAGATTTTATTTTTAGGGTGAATATTGGTGCTACCATTATGCAGACGGGACGTGCCCTGGCTTGCCTGGCCCTTGCTGCTGGACCAAATAGCGGCTGCTGTGGTATTTTAACCCAGAGACACTTTTGGCCAGCTGGCTGCTGCTGGGCACGGGGAGACAAGTCCAGACATGCCTGGGCTCCGGTTCTCCTCTAGTTTCCTCTGACGGAGAAGCTTTAAGGCGGTGGTGAAGGAAAGGAGTCGGTTCTGAAGAAGAGTTTATAATGCAGAGCTTTATTCTGGCCCACGGGCCTCTGAATTCAGCAACTCCTCTAACAGAACCTAACAGAACTGTAACAGAACTCCAACCGAATCTCTAGCCGTGTGATTGCTGGCTCCTTTTACCTGAGGGAGGGGACAGGGGAAGGGACAGGCAGCCACCAACCAGGTGTGGGGGAGAAGGTCCTAAAGGACAAAGGACACCTAGGTGGCCCAATGCCCCCCGAGGGGTAGAGGGTATCTTTTGAATGTGCCAATCACTCGGTTGATGCTCAGCAGGGGTCAGGGTGGGGAAAGGAAAGGTGATTGACACATCTGGGAGAATCTTCGGGGAGGAACCAGATTTCTGAGGAACCATGAAATCACACTGGAACAGGTGAACCTCCTGATTCTTGAAACATGCCTGTAGGGATAAACATTAGTTTTCATCATGTTGAGAAGTATTTTTAAGCAGAAACACTCTGTCTTGTCTTAGATTCTGAGACAGAAACTAAGGCAGATTACTGGGTGAGCTGGAGCAGAATGTAAGTTTCTATGTGTGGTCTAGGAAGCACTAATACTTTCACTGTTTCTTGATGATACATTGCCTTATAGGAATCTATTAGGACCTGTGTTTCTTCTTTGAAGGATGGGCATAAGGATTCTGTAATGTCAGTGCAGTGGTTTGACCCTGACTGAGGAAGGAATCACATTGGCTTCTCAACAATGCATATTTTCAATTTTCTTTTAGAAACAGTCATGCTGCTGAACAGCAGTGTGTTACTGAAGGCACACAAACAGCTATGCAAACCTTCTGCCTCAATCTACTTATGTCCTCATTGTCTAAGAAATAGTTTTTGACTTAAAAATCAAGGTCTTGTTTTCTTTAAGGAGATTTTCGTATGTTCCTCTCATATCCATCAGCTTGAGTTAAAATCTTAAATATCTAGATAAATGTTCACACCTTTCTGCCTTGTGTGAGATTAATTCTATTCATAGATCAATATCTAACTGTAACTTTGTGGGGTCTTCTTTTGGTAAAGAACCACCATTTTGGTTATATTGAGAAATAGACCATTCACTGTATTGCTTTCAGCTGTACTTGACATTCCCGAGGATAATTTGTGAGTGTACCACTGTGTAAACTCTCAGGTGGGTCTCTCTATAAAACCTCTGTGAAGGTGATAATAAGGAGCACTACTAACATGTAAAGCCCTATACATAGAAATATGTAATGTCTATGTTTTCTTCTCTAGCCACAGTAAAGCACCAGAAGGTTTTGATGCTCATTGTTTCTTGAGACAGGAATGCCTCTGAAAAGCTTGACATTGTCTACTGTGTCTCTTGAGATCTGTAAATTAGGAATAATTTTCTGTCTCTCTGCAGTTGTGTCCAGCAAAGTATTATTGTTTCCAAATTACTTTGGGAATGCTGAACAAGATGCTCTTTTGAAGAGCCTAGAGTAATGATAGAAATCTCACTGAGGTTCTGCTTCTTTTCATTGGGCTGGTGCATCAAGGACAGAAGGTACAAGATCAGTGGGTTTGTGTGAGGTTGGTGTGGAAGTGCTGAAAAGTGTAATCTATCAAGTCAATAATGAAGTATTGTGAAGAAATCAGTGAGAATGATTTTATAAAACTTACTGAAAGCAATACACCCAGAAAAAACTGCTATGTTGGAAACCTGTTACTATTAAAATAGTAAAAATATTCTTACTGTTTTTTAAAACTGACTGAGCAAGGTTCAGGCAGCAACAGAGAGATTACTAGAGAAAGATGATGCTTGCTTATAGATTTTTCATTTCTAGGCTGCTACTTGAATATTTTAACAGCTAACTGATTGATTTCTCTCTTCAAACTGTGTTTATAAGTTCTTTTACATTAAATAATCTAAAGACTTAACGGAATTATTTTTGAATAATATACCGTATAGAGAGGCTTATAGTGTGCTCTCCACTCTTCTCAGATACATAAATCTTCAGAGTAAAAATTATTTCAATGTTAGTTCATACTTTTGATTCTCTAAAACATACATAGTAGCTGTCTTTTTCCTGGATAACCTATTTGCTTTTGAAAGAATTTACGGGATTTGTGTTAATAAAGTCTGAATTCTTTGATGTGCAAGCAAGGGATACAGTGCTATGCAGCATTACCCCCTTTTAAAGTTGGAAGCTTATAAATTGTAAATATGGTGTTATTGAGTAGAGAGAGGGGATGAGTAAAAAGGTGCTTAAGTGATCCTGATGGAAGAACCAGTGTGGTGAAAGCTTAATTGTTCAGTCTGTTGTTGACCTTTTTTATTGCAATCTGTAATGCTGTCTATATATACATATACACATACACACACACAAATAACATTATGCTGTTAATGACTCTGCTAGATTTTTCATAAATGTATGCATGCTTTCAAAACTATTTTAAAGGCTAATATATAAAGATGGTTAAATTGCAGGGCATCTCTGCCTTTTGCAACCTGCAGTGTTAGGGACTGAGTGATTGAGAACTCAAAATCTGTATAAAATCTTTTTTCTTTTTCAAATTTTTTCCTTTTGTGTTTTTATTTATTACCATTGAAGGCATCTTTTATCAAAACTGTTAGTTTCATGACTAAATAATTCAGTAGATTATAGGATATTCAGAATTTTTGCATTTGTTTTTTAGAAATTATCTTCTAAGAAGCAGAGAAGGCCAAAAAATTCCTTTTTAAAACCTTTTTTAAAAAATGTTTCCAGATTGTATTGTTTCTTGACATTTTGTATCACCTTAAAGAAGTAATTTAAGAAAAAACTTAAATGGTGTCAAGGTAGCTAAAATTAAACATTAAATAATAGGGGGTTTGACTTACAGATTATATATACAACCCTTCTGAAAAATCTTGTTTTGAAGATGGGTATCTTCCCATTCACAGAGTGTCCTGATGTACACAGAGCAGTGGGGAAATGGACTGGTGCTTTTTTGGAAGATATGTACTGAGAATGTTCTTAGGAGTACTCCTGTGAAAACTGTTTTGGAACTATTTCTGTCTATTCATTTTGCATCAGAAATTGGAACTCTTGAGCTCTAGAATACAGCCTTTTGTGGGACTTCTTATTAAGGGATACAGCTCTCTATAAAGGGGGAAAATGGGCCCTGTTCAGCTGAATTGAAAACTTGCTATGCATATGATAGTTATGGAGATACAATTCCTGCTATGTTCACAGTTTAATAACTAAGCCTTTTGTAACTGAAGAAAACTGAAAAGAAAATGTATGGTATAGTTTTTCAAGCTGAGTAGTATTTTTGTTCTTTGACTGAATATCTCAAATTTGGTATAGTGGAAGATAAACTCAATTTTCTGTAGCAGGAGAAAGTGATCCTTCATTCTGATTAGAGACCTGTTGCTTCTAATCAGAGTTTTGTTCATATGAGAACTGGGAAAATATAAAGTGTTAGAAAAGAGCATTAAAATGCAATGTATGCTCAGTAGTGGTTTCCTTTTCACTAATGTTTTTTGGTTGAAGAGTGATTCAGAACCAGTAAAGCAAAACACCTGAAGATAAAAAAGTTTAACTTTGTAAATAAATTCTAGTCTAAGAATTAAATATGAAGCTATCTCTTCCTAGAATGTAAATTTTTGTTGCAAAATATATACTAGAGACTGTGTTCTTTATATTCTCAGTGAAAAAAGCATTATCCATGAAGATAAATACCTTCTTCAGAAGGACGAAGGATTGTGGGTTTTACCTTAACATATTCCAGGGCCATGCCATTTTTTATGTTTTGGAGGAACACCAGGCATAAATCCTGAGAACCTTTCATCTGGTTCCTTTATTTATTCATTGAATAAGCAATATAGTGCAATATGGTGTATAGGTGTAGCCACATTAGGGTTGTTCATAGATACACATCTTCAGCAGGACTGACTTTACAGCAACTCCATAATATGTATGTTTTGGCTTCTCCAAAGCCAAAACTTTACTTTGCAGAAGGGAGTGTTTGTAACCAAGAGCATCTCTCATACAATTTATTATATTAAAAAACTATAATTATAAAAAAATAGCTCTTCTCTGAATACCAGGAAGTGCCCATTTTGACAAAGGCATGCAATTTAAGTGAGCCAGAATGGCACTTGTCTGTGTTAGAGCATGTATTTGCAAGGTGGACATGCAGGTGACATTGGCCTTTTGTTACTATTCCTGATGATCCATGCAGATCTATCATTTCTATATGTTGCATTGGGTGCTTCAGTAGAGGCTGGCATCAATAACCCAGATACTTCATCCATGCTGACCTTGTTTCAGGCTAGCACCACAGAAACAGCATGACTTGGCAAATGGTCACAAACTTCCCAGGAAATATATAGTGCAAGGCAGTGAAGCTGAGTTTTCAGTTATTTCATTCTCTTAACTGCTGAGGCAGCTTGGTAAAAGAAGAAAGGTAGTAAGTTAGGAGCTGATGGATGAGGAATTAGTCTGGATAGCAGTATAAAAGCAGAAGTGAACTGGCACAGAGGCAGTAGAAAAAGGGATAAATTAGAAAGAGAGGATGAAAAAATAGCAACAAATATGAGTTGAAAGGTAAGGAGTGATATGAGGGGTGAAAAAAAAGGAAAGCTGGCTATGGTGAGCTTCTTGCCCCTCTCTTTTCCTCTTTGAGAACCTGAAAATTTATCTAGAATTCTGCTATCCCAGACACATTGACATCCCTTCTCTTGTTCGGTGTGACGGCAAATTTTGCTTATTTATTTATTTATTTACTTAAGCCAGTGCATGTCAAATATTTGTTAAGTCAAGTACTGCCCCAGCTAGGAGATAATATATTAAGAGTGCCTGGTAAGCATTAGTTTGAGTCAAGCAAATGTGTTGTGATAGAGCTGCTGTGGTTTTGCACAGGAACCTTTCCACTTATGATGCACATGGGAGGATACTGCAGAGATAATAGGATAATATGGCATATCTTGGAGTTCTTACCTTCTTTCTTATACTGAAAGAAAAGGAATCAAGTAAAGGGAAATGACTACAAGAAGGGAATGGGATATTCCCAAGTTAGGGCAATAGAAAACCATGGGAAACAGATGTGGCTTGCTGATACACCTCTTCCCAACTCTTCACAGCAACTTTGTGTCTGGTTGAAAAATATAAAGATTGATTTTCATAGGCATTGAGTATGCAGTTGCAACTGAAGTAAATGAGAGCTTATTGTTTTCAAAATTGTGCTTGGAATTTTTGTTGTCCTTAACAGAGAAATGTAAAAACCAAGTTCATATGTTTCAAGTAGGCTCCCTAAGATTAATAGATAGCAGTGACAATTTAGGGGCTAATACTTCTTTTTTCCCCAACTCAAACTTGTAGCTAGTGTAGATGTGATTTCAAGATTAACTTGTTCATTTTTGCTGTTACATACTGTGGGAATAAATGCCTAGAGACAGTAGAAAGGGAAATAAATTCTCTGTACCTGGTCAGGATGAGTGCTCATTAAATGTGGTTTATACCTTAACAGTTTTAAAATAAAAATATACCTTTTATAGAAAAGGGTATAATAATTGGTTCCACTCGCATTTCTAATTTTAAAGCTTGTTTGTAAGTATTTTGAGCACTCTTTAATTGTGTTGGGAATTTTAGCAAATGAAATTAAGACTTCCTATTTAAAGTCACACATTCAGGAACAAACTTGTGTGCCAGGATGTCTTGGCTGGTAATTTTTGTTTTCTGCTCTGGAACATCTTGGTACCATATTCTATATGAGTGTAGTCTCCTGTCATTACTGGAATGGGACAGTTTGTTAAAATCCATCCTTAAATTTTAAAGATACAAAACTTGGTCTCTTTGCATATGTTTCTAGTAGGACAACTTAAAATTTTGTATGTCTTAAAAAGGGATGGGCAGGTTCCAAAGGTCTAACTTACCCTGTTTGAAAAGGTCCATTATTCCAGGGCATGTGTGTGTGAGGGAGAGTGCAAGAGCTCTTCATGTTTCCATGTGCTCACGTGTTCCCATGTGTTTTTTTATGCAGATAAATCCATGCCTGGCATGGGTTCATTGAAATAAATACAAAAGAAAATCTTTTCTAAACCCACTAGCAGTAGGAAACAGTTTACCAATAGATGAATAAGCAAGGCACAGCAAAAGAGGGATGATCCTGAATGTTTTAATTGCATTTAGAATAATACCAAATAAGAGAACAAATTTTTTTCAAACTGAGCAATACAAAATTTTTCTCTTTGTCTTGATGTATAATAGAGAGGTGGAATTTTAGTATTGATGCAGTCAGGATAGTGGCTGAAGGAAATTTCTTAATAAGAAATTAGATTATTTGAAGGAAATGTTTCCATTCAAATCCTGTTATAAGCACAGAAATTATTGCAAGAACGAGACCAATTGTGGGAGATGGCTTTGATAGACCTTTCAAAAAGAGATGACCAAAGATGCAGGTTAAAAAATGCAGAAAAGACAGGGGAATGAGACTTTTCATTTTTGTGTGAACTCTATGTGGCCTCTATCACTGGCAGTAGCTTGCCATCTTCTGGTCCTCTGACATGTGGCAGCCAGCAGCCTTGTTTCTGTTTTGCAGTCAGAAATGCCGACACTGTCTCTGCAGTGAGAGGATACTATGAGCTATAAATTTACACCATACCAGCTCTTCCACCCCAGTTCCCCTTGCAGGGTTTTGGGTCCAAGTAGTAGTCTATCCTCACTTTGTGTCAGGGAACATAGGTCATTCCATGTTCAAAATGTCCATGCAAGAAAATAATACCAAGAAACCAGTGATGGGGAAAATCCCTATGCAGAATTACTTAAAAGTGAACTTTCCTTGACAATTTCAGTTTTAGAAGATTAGCTAAGCCCCTTATTTGGAAGAACTTTCCTGATGACATAAGCCTCATAGTGGGGGACACAGCTGTGTACAGCCTAGGGATGACTTCAGTTTCTGTGCTTTGGCATATGGATTTCAGACTGTAGAAATATTAAAACAGTGCCTTCATGTGTCTTTGCAGATTTGTCAATCAATGAACATTAATTAATTCACAGAGTCATACACAATCACAGAATGAAAAAGGGGCTACTGGAGGCCATCTGGTCCAAATTCCCTTCTCAGGGACCACATTACCGAGGATGGTGCCCTGATACCTTTTGAATATCTCTAGGGAAGGAGACTCCACAGTCTCTCTGGGCAATCTCTTCTAGTGCTTGGTCACCCACATAGTAAAGTGTTTCCTCATATTTAGGTGGGAGTTTCTGTGCATCAGTTTCTGCCCATTGCCTCTTGTCCTATTGCTTGGCACAACCTCCTGACACCCTCTCTTCAGATATTTATATGCAATGCTTTAGAAAATAATAGCCTAAAAATGTGAACATGAAATTGTAAAGTGGTTTAGGAAATTAGTTGTCAACAAGAAGATATTTTTTATAATGTGTTCAACATCTAAACATGGTAAAACTGCTCTTTAGAAATTTCTGCGATGTAATTTCATAACTGCTTCTTAGAAAAGTTAATTCCATATTTATGTTTTTAATTTGTAGGTACATTGAAACCTTGAAGGAACATAAGCCAAAAATTGTCTGGGATGAACAAATTGCTGAACACTACTTTGAATACAAAAAGTAAGTTGCATTTATTAATTTATCATTCTGCAAATATTTTTGGGCATGGGCCAATGACGGTAGTATGCAACTGAATTCAGCAAATGGAAATTCTGCTGATTGTATCTGTGTGTCAACACTGAACTGCAGCATAAAAGAGTGTTTTGGGTGAGAGGAGAAAATCAGAGAAGGATTCATGAAATTACATAAACTAGAAAAATCTATAGAAGAGAAGTCTGATGAGTTGTATCTTTAGAAATTATCCATCAAAGTTATCTATTAAGTGTCAGTTAATCAGAGGCTCTGAGATGAGTACTGGGAGCTGTCGGGTGATTACCAGTAACTCGGCCAAAAATAGTTCTGAGAAAAATCTGTGGTACAAGAGCCTGGTTTCACAAGTCCTACTGCTAAGATTGTTTAAGCAACAGACTTCCACTAGATGTAATAGACTGTAGAGAAATGTAATAGAAGTAAAACTAAGTGACTTCCAGATAAAGTTTTTGAAAGAACTGAGAGCATTAATGGTAATAATGTTCTTTGTCCTCCCTTGTTCATCGTGAAATGATAAGAGGATTCCTGTTCTAGAAGAATCCATTTAAAATAGTTTTAAATAAATAAACCCAGCAACATCTTATTAGTCCTCTGATAATTTGCTATTTTTATGCAAATATATCAAAATATGCAAAATTATACAAACAAATCCTACTACTTCTGCAAAGCTTTGTCTTGTGTATTACTCAATGCATTGTTAATGTGAAGACACACAACTGAAAGGAAGAGTAAAACACATTTTAGAAGCTTTTAATAAAAACAATCAAAGCTTCTTTATTTCCAAAACAATCTTGTCTAAAATATTTTTAATTATTAAAAAAACCCAACCAAAAAACAAAAACCAAAATTAAACCTACAAATCACCTACCTTTGTCTTTTTAGTTTAATTTTCAAGGTATTTCTCAGCCTGTAATTCTCTTCTGATTTTTATTTATCAGGAAAAAAAATCTGTTGTTTTCTGTGATTGTATGAAAGGACTGGGATCTGTATGCCATCTCTTTTAATTACTTGGTATCCTGTTGCAAAATTACTTTGTAATTGTAAGCAATTACAGTTTTTTGTGTTAACTAAAAAGGAATAAATCAGAAGCTCTGTTTTACTGATCTTTAATGTCCAATCCTGTTGGAGACACAATGAACATTAGATGAAAACTTGCTCTCAAAAGTGTAACTCTGAGGACTCTGTTTGAATGGCATGCTTCTGGGATTCATGTCTGAATCACATTTCTTACATAGCAAAATGAACTTGTGGCAAAGGGATAGCTTGTCAGTAGTACTTCCTCTTTTTTCTTTGAAGCCAACTTTTGGACGTTCTTGTGTGGGGCTTCCTGGAGAAATTTTGGATGCATGAAGCCCTTTCTGTGAAAATCCCTCTAAACTTCAGTTGTGCTGTGCTTGGCAGTCAGTTGAGTGGTTCACCTGGCTGCAGGGGAGAGTTATTTAAGGAACTCTTTTTCAGTTACCACTTTGTTTTGCAAAGGTTCAATTATCTTGGACAGGGATGGCAGCCAGACCTGAAATATGTATGCTTCCCTGGTGAACCCTCTCACCTGGAAATCTTGCACGTCTGCAGTGGCTGAGAAATGAAATCATGAATCTTTAGGCAGAACACAGCTAATGATTTCATGTAGCAGGCAGAGACTGTCTATTACAAATAGTTGCAGAAATCTGAGTGCTTGTCCCAGTGCACAAGCAAGTATTCACGTATTAAATTGTGAGATTTTAGGAACAATTCCTTCTTGGTCTGTCCATGCACTCTACTTTTTCTCCTGGCCTAAGTGGTAAAGTGGTGCTGTGAGACCCCTTGTAACTCATCCTTCTCATTACTAGGGGTTTAAAATACCACCTTGGTATTTGTGCCCAGTATAGCTTGCCCTGTCTGTATATTTTATACTGCTGGCAGTTAATTTAGCCTGAAAGATAGTAATTCAGGGAATTGGAGAAAATATTTCACAGTTTGCATCAGAAGACCAAATGTCTTCATCTTTTTCAGATGCACATTTAGCAGGCACAACTGCCTGTTACAATCTGACAGTTTAGTCATCCAGTTGCAACAAAATATCTCAGTGTTTACTATGATATTGTATCAAACCATCTCTGTTGTGAGATCTCTCCTTGGATCCTCTGTTTTCACGGTCAGCCTTTTCGCAGTATCACAGAATCTCAGAATGGTTAAGTTTGGAAGGGAGAAACCTGTTTTTGAATTCTAACCTTTTGAAATCCTGTTTAAAACAGGATTAACAGTTTAAAATCCTGTTATCTATCAAAGCTACTATGACTATTTGGTTTTCTTGTTTTGCAGAAATAAGGGAGGAAAACATGCAGTCTTCTACCCGACACTGAAGGTAGGTGCCACTTTCTCAGGTCACAGGGCTGTAGGAGGACAGAGATGTTTACTTGACCTGTTTCATTATTGAGGCATTTCAGAAAATGTTGAACTGTGTTTAGGCTTTTGTAAAAGAAGTTTGTCCTCATGTAAGTGTTATGTAAATTGTTATGATTCAAAGATTCAGCTGCCTGTGCAAGAAGGTTGGTTTTTTCTCTCATGCATAATGGGGTTTTGGGCTCTCTGAAGAAAAAGCATGTCTAGAAATAAGACACACCAGGACAAAGCAGCGTTGTAGAGGATCTGTTCAAGTGCACAGCTCATGTACTATCAGACATGTTGTTAGCAGATTCTCAGACAAGATACCAAAGGAATTTTCCTTCTCATCATGGTGGCTGGAAGCTTGGAAAACTTTTGCCTTCCTTTGTAACAGTGTCCTGATTCTCCCTGTCAGCCTGCATCACCCTGTTTTCTTCAGTTCTGTTTCTGTGAAACATTAGTGTTCTGAAAACTTCTACACAACAGTCTGCAGTAGAGCAGAGTACAGGATAAAATGGTTAATTACAGCCTTAGTTCCTATGAAGTTATCTTTAGACTTTCTCAAATTAAACTGAAAAAAACCCTGAAAAAGCCAGTGTGTTAAACTTCTGCTGGCTTTTAGTGTTGGAAGGGAATTGCTTCTTTAGTGAAACTACTTTGTATTTACAGAGACCAGAGACTTTTTTTTATGGTTAAATTAGTATGAAATGATCTAAGGCTTTGTTTTCCTGGACTGTTACCTTAAGCACCATGAGTAAAAGGATATTTCCCCTCATTAATCCAATATGGGTGGAAATACTATCACATATGGGATATTAACTGCCATATCTATGTTCTTGCTAGTGCTGCCTGTCTGAGAGTGTTGGAAAGTTTCATTGTGAATGTATCAGAGAATAGATAGCTTGTGCTGTTATGCTATGTTTTCTTCGGCCTTGGGGGAAGGATTTCACCCTGCCATTGTCTGTACTAAGCAGGTTAAGAAAACTCATTCCTGTGCATTTCTTTCATTATTTCTTCTCTAACAGATCACCACTCAACTGTGGTGATTGGCGAGTGCACAGAAATGAGTTTTCTTTTCATTTTCAACATGCTTTTCATTAAATAGTTTGAGATTTGTTTGCTGGTCAAGATGGTTGGGAAACACTGAATGTTATTACCTCATGAAAAATGCATTTCTTTCCCCTTTTAACGTTATACTTGCTGACAGGTTGCTCAAAATTAGTTTGTTCATGACTAGTTAAAAGCAGTTATGAATGTCAGGCCCAGTGGATCTGTTAATGATGCTGTGATACTTTATTCTGTTTCCCATGGAAATGATTTTTAAACAGATCCCTAGTGTGAGCAGTTTAAACATTGCAATGTTTAGTTGTAGTTCAAAGTAAGAAAACCTGAGAGGAAAAGATTGAAGAATATTTTTTTTTGTTTTAATTTTAAAAAAAGGGCAGGATGTGAATTGTGGCATCGCTTCCCTTTTTAGCCAATGGCTAAACTAACTCTTCTAAATCAATGTCTGGAGCTCAAATAGAGATACTTTAAATTATTATCTCCAAGAATTTCTTTAAAACAGAATTTCTGTAATTTAAATTGTGATTCTGTCCTGGGAAAAGGCAAGGGTAGGCAAGAGATCGTGATGGTATTTGACAAATCGTTCTGATCGTCTTCAGTGATAAAGTTTTATTTTAGCCCTGAGATACTTCTGGGAAGAGTTGGAATTTCTGTACAGTGTGAAATGATATCCTAAATTAGAATAGTCCTTTGCATAGTTCATAAACCTGATTTATTTCTGTGGCATTTTGTCAATTTAGCTGATAATCTTTTATTAGGTCATTGAATTAACTGGTACGATTAACTGTCTTTGACTGAACGATTCCTTGCTAACCAGAGAGTATTTGAAATACAGACAAGGCTTTTCAGTAGCTGGTTCAAGGGTAGATGTTTTTAAAAGGTCTGATAATGGGAGGAAGAGATGGCAGTATGGATGGCAGTGTGATAGCTCTGACTGAGACATGATTGCTTTATGTTTTTCTCTTAGTCCATCCAGTTGCGCTTGGAGCTTGCAAAGGAATTGGGCACTGGAATATCCATCTGGGAACTGGGACAAGGCCTGGACTATTTTTATGATATGCTTTAAAATGAGAGATGATCTTAAAAAGACTTTATTTGCTTCACTTAGGCTCCACCTTCAATTACTCTGGGTATCCTGGAGAGGTGATTTTTAAAACATTTTTTGTAATTTATATCATATCTATATTAAACTTGCATTTTTTTTTTCTCCAATAAAGAATCCTTTTTGATTTACCACACAGACATGATTGTTGGTATCTGATAAAATTCAGAGTAAAAAACCCACGGAAATTTCTCTTAAAGCACCAGAATTGCAAGTCATTTAAAACAGACCAACATAGCTGGATGGAGTCAGAGTTGAGAATATTTTCTGAAATGTTTTCTGCAAGAAGTAAAATGGGAAAGTTGATGCCATCTGATCAGAGTTTAAGACAGAGACCTTTCAAAGAGCTACTGGTAATAACCAAAGTAAGAGAACAAATAAATCCATCATATTACACCCATTAAATTTAAAATCTGTTGGACTCTGCATCTTGCTGTCTTCTGGTAAGGTAAGTGAAAAAAAACCGTGTTGGGGGTTGGATCTGTTTCTTTTATGTTTGTGGAATTTTTTCCTGGTGGTTTTGCTAGGTAACTAATTGCTGGGTACTTATGGGTGCTTGACTGAAACAAAAGGGGGCAGCAGGTTTCTCCTGGGGAACAGCAGTGAGCAGGACAGTTCGGTCTGAAGGGCACCGCTCCAAAAGGACGTGGGAGTACCAGAAGACCCTGCTTGTTTTTCCTGCACTGGATTTCTCTCCAGAGGAAGACTGGACTCATCTCATCACCACTGGACTTTACTACAGGACTATCTCCACAGAATTGCATCTACTGCTCAAGGAGGATTTCATCTGGACTGCTTTAACACCCTGACACCCAGGGTGTCAGATCACATCCCTGACTCTGTCAGAGCATTTTCTGAGTTTTTGTTGGTTTTGTTTTGCTTGTCTCTTAGTGCTATTACATTTGTATTTTTCTTTGTTTTGTCTAGTATTCCTAGTAAAGAACTGTTATTCCTATTTCCAAATCTTAGCCTGAGAGCCTCCAATTGCAAAATTATAATAACCTGAGGGAGGGGGTTTACATTCTCTATTCAAAGGGAGATTCCAGCTTTTTGCTGGCAGGTACCTGTCTTTCAAACCAAGACAAAATGTCAGGATAGGAGACCAATTAGAAGACTTTCCCTCAAGCTGGTAGAAAGTCAAGCCCTGACAAGCTAAGCTGTTGGCTCTGTTTGTTTTGTCATGTTAGTAAATTCCTTAAGTAGTTCAAAGTCACAGTAATTTCAATTTATGACCTGTAACTAAATTAGTTCTGATACAAGAGATGCTCTGTGATTTCTCTACTCTGGTTAGCCAGCTTGGTGGCTCAGTTAGAGTATTTAGCCCTAGAGCATGATGCATTAGTGGGCAGTTTGTGGGAACTGTAACATTCAGCAACAAAGGCTCTAATGGTAATCATGGATTCCATGGATATGATGGAGTCGATGTCCCCAGCAGACAGAGTCCCAGCAACTCTGACACCCCCTTGACTTTAAGCAGGCGCTGTGAATGTCATCAGCACCTTTGTGCATGAAGCTGTCATTCTTCAGCTGTACACATTGGTGCTTTTGTCTCCATTATATGGATTTTTAGGAACCCAACAGCTGTAAAAACCCATCAGTTTAAAAACAAAGCCAAGAAATTCTGTCCCTGTCTCTTGGTTTATAGTATTTGTGTTTGTAGAAATCCACAGGCTTCAACACAATTTCTACCAAGGAACTAAGAGGTGCTGGGAATTTGATGAAGGTGTCATTGGTCACCAGCAGAGACTCAGGCAAAGAGCTCTGTACTCCCACTGGTGTTCTTCTTGCCACTTAGAGTTGTCACAAAGATGACTGCACTCCTCTGTTCACCCTTCCCAGTAATTAATCTCAGCAGGGAATTTATCTGCCCCTGCTGTTTTCAGCAGAATAAATCCCACTGTAATCCACCATTGATTAAAGAACTATTGATCTTCACCTTTCTGATTTAGTTCTGGCATCTCTTGACTTCTCACATTGCAAGTATCCAGCTGGGGTTACTAATCAGGTTTCTTTCTTCCATACCATTAGCAGTAAGATAATTTGCTACATGAATCCTTGTGTTCAATTAACTTGAACTTTCTAGTTCGTTCAAAAGCAATTTAAAGTCGCCCTGGCAATGGTATCTAAAATAGCACAAGAATTAAATTCTATTACACTGTTTTTTCTACTTTTGATGGCACTATTGAACCACAGTGTCTCAGAAAGAAGTACTCAGAAATGGAAGGGGTTATATTCTGAAATGGCATCCATTTTTATATTAGCTAGTAGGTAGCTTCCCAAATTGGATGTGGGGAAGAAAATGATATTTCATTTTAGCTTGTTTCTTCTCTAGAAAAGATATACGTAATTTATCACAATTTTCATTTTGTTTTTTATTCTGTGATGATTTTCTTTTTTTTGAAGTTCATGATTCCTGTTTGTCTCGGAGCACAGCTATGTTAGAAAGAAATGTCTTTTCCATCCTTAGGGGTAGAAAAAATACCTCTGTGTTTCAAAAAGATAAAACTAACCCTTGCTGTATCATGAAAAATAAATACCAGGTAAGAAGTACCAGATGGGATTTTGAGCCATCCATGGTATATTGGTGCTTAAGTACAAGAACATTGCCTTTGTCTCCAAAGGCAAAACATGTTTGTTGCATTAGAAATAATATTCTAAAAGAAAAAAGTTGAAATTATTCTTAATAATTAAATTCTCTGTTAAAAAAAAAAAGAAGAAGAAATGAGCATCAGAAGGGCTGTGAACTCCAGAATGAATGCAGAACAGGTTCTGATGGGTTGGTCTTGCATTTCCCTAATTTTTCGATATGTGCGAATGTCAGGTTCTCTTGTAATAACAGAGAATACAGAAACCAGTGAGCTACAAGGAAAACAGCTTTCTTTTGAAATTTGCACCTCAACACATTTATGGAAAGACGACACAGGAGAGAGATGCTGGTATGAAAGGGGGTCCTGCAGAGCATATCCTTTTATGACAAGTGTGGAAAACTGCATGAGGGGCAGAAGGTGGGAGGGAGTGCTGAAATGGCAATTCATTATTTATTCCTACATAAAAAAGCAAGTGTTCCTAAAATGGAACTTGGCAGAGCAAGGCCAAAGATACTGGTCGTAAAGGATCAAGGGTATAACTGGGGAGAAATATTTAGTGTTTCTTCTAAAACAACTTACACCCAGTATAGCAAGCAGTGAAATTAAAGTGTTTATTTGAACACAGTATATTAGCATTAAGTTTTCTAAGATCCATTTAAAAAAAGGTTTCCTGTATACAGGCTCTGTTGCAAGAAAAATTTCTTTGTTGCAAGAAATTTCCTCTCTTGCAAGAAGAATTTCCTTGTATTTGTATAAGATCTTGAGCACTATGAATGTAAAGGTATCTTTACATTCTCTGCCCGATGCCAAGTGGAGATTTTTTCCAAGTGACCTTTACTCTTGTATTTCTGGGTGATTTTCTTTTTTGTGTGAGACTTACACACGGTTAAGATAAATACATTTTTCTGCACAATTTTTATTGCATTCACTGAGAAAAAGAAAAGCAGCTGATTCTGTTGCAGCTGGCCTTGGATACAAAGCTGCTATTTTTATTGTCAGTTATCATCACACACATCGTTTTAACAAGTATTGGGCAGGGATTGTGTCTGTATACAACTAAATATCTTACTGAGACAGAAAAGAAGACTTATCTGGGTGCTTGTAGGACCACATGGACCATTCTTCTGGGATAACAGCATCCCATCTTATCTCCTGTGGTGTTTCTTGAAAACTTGACCTGCCATAGAATCGTTGTAATGAGAAGTAGATTTAACAGAGAATTGTGGAATATAAGTTGTTTAGCTTGTCTCATTGTGAGGTGCTACTTCTTCAAGAAAAATTGCTATAGTATTTCATGTTATAGTTCATTTTTTAATCATATATAGGTGTGAAACTGCAGAGCCAAGTGTAGCTTCCAGGTAAGAAATTTGGGAGAGAAAGAGAAGAGATAATGTGATAAGGTAGACCAAAGGATGACAATACTAAAACAGATTCTTTAACCATTTCTTAGTTATAAAGAATTGTTGAGTTGTAACAATTTAGTGTTTATGGGCTCAACCAAAAATATGAAATGCTTTTTTCATTTCTGCTGTGAGCTACCAGTGGTAATTATTTGTAAGAGTGGGGGAAGTGTTTTGTGCATGCTCCTCTGAGGAGACTGCAAAGCTAATGGATGTTCACAGGAACTGTAATTACAGTCTCTCCTGAATATGGGACATGTCTTTTGAAGTTTACTGTTTTGATTAATACACAGTACAGCTCTGTGACTTCAGTTAAACAAATGGCAGCACAAAGCAGATGGATTCTACCTCTGCAGCTTGAAGAGGTTGTATGCAGCTATTTCCTGAAAATAGCATTCCTTCAGTAATCGCTTTTATATGTAATAAGTGCAAATTAAGTAAGCCTGAATTGGTGTTTTGTAGTCTGCCAGGCAATCACTTTGATAGTCTGCATTGGGGAAAAACATATCATTTCTTTAGAAAAAAATCCAGCATAATATGAAAAAGTAACTGGAATAGAACTGGATTAATGCTACTTACTCAAACAGTTGCAAAAATAATTAACATCACTTATCTTGTTAGTATATTAAATTAAAAGCAAAATGTGTTTTCAAATATATTCTGTTGGAATGAGAACATTATAACAAAATGTTATTTTGCAAAAAAAATGCAGATGAATGGAATCTAAGACTCAAAATTTGAAACAGTTTGTTGTTTAACATTCCTACTTATATCAGTTACCTTTTCTGGATATATTTCAATGTTGAATTGGTTACAGTGTTACTGATAATTGTTTTAGTAAAAATACTGTAGAAAAACTTGTATGCTATTTTTCCTAGAAACAAACAAGGAAGTTTCTTACAAACTCTTAATGAAATAAGCTTTTACTCTGACTTCCAGCACGTTAGAACTTATTCTCCATTTAACTGCTGAGACCAAAGCAGATGGGCACTTTCAAGCTGCCTTCATGTGGCATATAGATTATCATATTTTATTCCATCATTGTGTGGTGTTCAAATAAGGTAAAGTTTAGAATTTTCTAGTGTGGGAAGGTTGAACATAAACTAAAACCCTGCCCCTCTCTGTGTGAATTCACAGCTGGGAGCAGGTAGGAGCAGAGTTTAATCACAGGGCATTCATTACCTTGCCCACCTGATTTTTTGAGAGCAGTAATAAGGATAATGTGGAAATGTTTAGTGTAAATAAGCAGCATATTGTCTTTTTAGAGACCTCTTAACTTTCCTTATTTCATTTACCAGAAGCCACTAATCTCACCAGACATACACATAGTGGCAGAAGGGCACAGACCCTCTCATGTCTAGATTGCACACGATGGGGTTTTTTGCATAAGTGACTTGCTGTAAGGCTTCCCAGATTGCTGCATGTTTCTGCAAATCCATGAGCACTTTCTCAGAGCTGGGCTATCTAATTTTCCAGCTTTGTCATCTTTTGCTGTTAAGTTCCTGCTGTGTGTATGGCTGCAACAGGGACTGGCTGAGTGATCTGCCTTACCTTCCTCAAAGGTTAGTGCAGATGGAGTAGAAGATTATGGGATTTCAACAGTTTCCTCCAGTATGTAAAGTCTACACATTATGGTTACCTCTGCTACTCATCCTGCTCCAAAAGGTAATACTGAATTTTGTTTTCCTTTATTTTCAAGTGTTAGAGCAGTTAAAAAAAAACTCCATACAAACATTGCTAACTTTGAGCAAACATTACTTTTCTGTTCTTCCTTACAATCTCATTTGGGACTGGTCTGGGTAGGACTTTCAATATATTCCAGTCAGTTTTCTTCTAGTGCACTGGTGGAAAGCATATACTCCATTATATACTGTGTTGGCTTGCAGTTGTGGAGGATGGGACTGTGACTAAAAATAGCCAATAGGCAGAATTACTGCCCAGTGTAGGATATTATTTAGGACTGTGTGTGTCCATTTTCATCCAATCTTTATGGCTTTTTCTCTGATCTTTCAGGTGGACTCATGTGGGGCAGAAAAGTTGCTAGAGATGATTTGGCTATTATTACAGGTTTTGCAATCTTTTTGTGTTTTCCTTTGCTCCTTTGGAGGCTGAACAAAACAAATTCTGTGAGCAGACATGTTTGTATATCATGAGTATATGAAGGCCCAGCAGTAGCAGAATTGGCATCCTTGTGCTGTGCTTAGGGAAAAGATGCCTGAGAGTGTTGAGTGATTACACTGAGAGAGAGGAGGAGAGAGTAATTTATGCCATTTGTAAAGCTGGCTCCCTAATCCCTACAGTTACATAGGGATTAGGTAACTACAGTTACCTACCAGGAGGAAGGGTGACAAACCTCTGGGCTGATTTCCCCCTTGTTTATAGGTGCTGTTTCAGTTGCTGTGCTGGGAGCTTTTGTGTAAAATAAGTGGTTGTGTTATTTTTGCTCTGCTGTTTCATGTCTTAATGTGGAAAAACCTTTCAGCTAATAATATTTTTCATTTTCCTCATTCAAACAACTGTACATCCTGGCTAAGTGAAAGCCAAAATGTCTTTGTTTTGCACTAAAGCTGGAGCTACTCAGGAACCAGGTGGAGGTGTTGGGCACAGTTCATGCAGAGCACTTCTGCTAGCATAAGAGTCTCTTCATAATTAACAAGCAGTCTCCCTTTACAAATATATTGTATCAAATCTTACAATTGTAGATCCAACTTAAAATGAGTCCTTCTTGTTTTTTTGAGTCTGGGTATATTGCTGATATAATTAGCTTGAATTAACACTACAAAGTGTTTTATTTAATGATGCTTTTAGAATCATAACACTAAATTGTTGTCTGCAGTATGAGGCCTTTGCATCCCACTTCTGCTTTATAACTCAGAACTTTCTGTTAAAATGAAATTGCATTGGCTGTTAGCTGGGAAGTGTTTTAGATGGACTTTCTGAGTCAAACAGTGAGTCAGGATTTTAAATTCCATTTAATTCCTCCTTTCTCCATTCACATCAACCCTGAAATTGTGGTTGGTGTGAGGATGCAGTTGCACAGAGGAGATTGGCTGAGCACGTCTTGAAAGCCTGGTTTAGCAGTTTATTAACTATTTTAAAGCAGTGAAGGTTAAATTGTACCTTTAACATTTGCTTTAAGATTTGGAATTAATGCCTTTGATACAAGAGGGCATGATCAGTAATTTTTAAGAGGTGGTTGTTTTTTTTTTTACTGAACCAGCTTTTTTAATTGCTTTAGTAAGAGTTAAATAAATATATAAAGTGGCAGGGAGAATAATCATCCTCCCCAGAATGAAAACTTTCCTCTTGTGTCTAATATAGAGTGCTTAAACCTCTGATCTCTGAGCAAGGAGCCAGTTTTGTGTTCAGATTTCATCTTCTCCCCTTGGCTGCAGCAAGTGAGCTTATCTACCCATGTCTCTCAAGGTGGTGGGCAGGGTAGAGTAGAGAAATAGAGTGTTTGGGGCTGCTTGGGAGGGAGGGAATGGTGCAGGACAATTGCTTTCAGAAAAAATGCCCTTCCTCCTTTTCTTCCTTTTGTAGGACCTGCAGAGAGATAGACTTAGCCAGATGAAACTCCATCTCCTGTGTTCCACAGTGATCCCTGTGCATTTTTGAGCATTGTCTGTCTTGGAGCCTAGGACTATGAAATATTTTGGCAGTCTGTGCTCTGTCCTTGGCATATATATTTGTCAAAACTGAGGTGACTTTTCTGATGGCTTTTATCCAGTGCTTTTTAGCAGAACACCAAAAGTTATTGAGTGAATTTTGCAGATGACAGCATGAATATTGTAAATGCTTGTTGCCTTCTCAGGTACACATATAAGTGTATAAGCTGAGCTTCAGGTGTGTGCAGTATTAAGCTCATCATGGATATGAGAAGAAATCATCAGAGTTGTATGAGAAGCCTTCTCCTTCTCAGGGCCCTTGGTTGTTAGGGATAACTGCATTGGGAAAAAGGGTACAGTGGACAGTGTTCCAAAGAGCACACAGCCTTAAACACACCTGGCAGACAAAGAACAAAGTGGAAAGAAAAAAGAAAATTAATTTTGCAGTGCCAGATAGTAAATCTGTCTCAAAGTCAAATGGAAGCCAGGGTTTTTGACCCTGGGTGTCCTGAGGGACCTCAGGCATTGCCAGCTGGGCAAGGGAAGTGGATTGTCCTGCTCTACTCTGCACTGGAGTGGCCTCACCTCTAGTCCTGGGGACAGTTTTGGGTGCCACAATATAAGAAGGATATAAAGGTATTAGAAAGCATCTGAAGAAGGTGAAGGGTCTAGTGGGCAAGCCATACAAGGAGCAGCTGAGGTCACTTGGCTTGTTCAGCCTGAGAAGGAGAGACTGAGGGGAGACCTCATTGCAGTTACAACTTCCTTGTGAGGGAAAGAAGAGGGACACTCTCTCTGGTGCCCAGTGACAGGACCCAGGGGAATGGCCTGAAGCTATGTCAGGGGAGATTTAGGTTTGATATTAGGAAAACTTTCTTCACCAGAGCATGTTAAGGCACTGGCACAGGCTCCCTGGGGAAGTGATAACAGCACCAAGCCTGACAGAGTTCAAGAAGCATTTGGGCAAAACACCCTCAGGTACATGGTGTGACTCTTGGGAGTGTGCTGTGCAGGGACAGGAGTTGGGCTTCGATTATCCTTGTGGGTCCCTTGCAGCTGTGGATATTTTAGGATTCTGTCTCCCACCACATGCTGGCTAGACCCTGCTGCTGAGTTGGGCAAGCCAGAGCAAAGTAGGGTCCCTTCATCCCTGACACTGTGAGGGTCTTCTCAAAATCACTCACTGTAGAACACTCTGTTGGCAACAAGTAGGGGTTGTGTGCATGTCAAAATGAACAGAGCACACTGCCATTCTGAGTGGTTCTGTGAGAATTCATGAGTCCTTCCCCTCACCACCACACACTGAGGAAAAATGGCTTTGTTTGTAGATACAGAGACAAGTTGTTATACAAAGCATAGATGGAAATAGTAATTTTACAGCATGCTATCAGGTGGAGGAAATAACTACTGCAATAAGTCATAGAGCCACAGAGAGTAGCTGGATCTTTAAAAGGCCTGAATATTTTCCTAGTCATGATGTCACTGATTATACACTTCAAAGGGAGCATAATGGTGTGTTAGTCCTCCTGTCATAAGGTGAATTGTTACTCCGAGGCATCTTCTCTCCATCCTGACCTGGTCTTTCTGCATGTTGTCTGGGTAAGCTGAAAAGACAAAAAGGAGCAGGATCTGTAGTGGATCATGTTTGCAAGGCTAACCTTGTGCTTTTTAAACTTGCTTGCGTATGTGCTTCAGGGGATGTACTGCTCTCTTTCAAGACTGACTTTTTGGTCTCTGTATTTGATGTCTGAATCAAACTGCTGGTCAGCTTTCATTTCCAAGCTCTTTTCTCTGTAAGTGATTTTTTTTTTCTTTCCCTGCTGGCATTCAGTTACTGTTGGTGTTCAGGGACCATTGCTGCTTAAAGATTCCACAGGCCCCATTTTGCCACTGAGCTGCATATCTGGGAGCCCATTTGTTTTCAAGGATTTTTGTTGTTTCTAATTAAAAGAGTTTAACAGTGCAGCTCAGCTTGTCCGCAGCTCTTTTGATGATTCTCAAATGAAAACATAATTCTGCTTCATCTTGTGTAGCCTCAGCAAGAATAGGAGGAATCAAAAAAGTAGTAATGCCTTTCTCCCATCCTGCACGAAGTTTAGAACCATTATTTGGAATGGAAGAGTAGATGTTGGTTCTGCACAATGAAAACACTTCTGAGAACAGAGCTATGCCATGAAGTTGTGTAGCTTAGCCATTTTTTATTAATAATGCTATTTTTGTAATAAAAAAGGGTTTTAGGTTATTTGCAGAGGCAGCATTAAATAACTCACTTGGGGCTTTTCTGGAAGTAAATAGTAGCTTCTAAATTCAGGGCAACCCTAAAATAATGAAAGCTTTGCTTATTGTGGAACAGTCTACAGTGCAGGTGTCAGGCACTTAAATGTGGGCAGTTTCTTCCTGGTGATGGGGATATGTTCTTCAGACTGACTGCACCCACTGGCAGAGCAGGAGGAGAGCAGCTTGACTCACTGCACATGAAAATGGTTTTAAATTTCTGGTTGTACTGGAGTGGTCTGGAAATGCAGCACTGAAAGCACCAGCACCTGGTAAGCCCTTGGAGTATTTCTCTATGCAGCGCTTTTCTTTCAGTGTAAAGCTTTGCTCTCTGCCAGACAGTAAATGCTGTGATGCTCAGCTGAAAGGATTCCATTAATAGCCCATCAAATGTGCATCACCCTGAGGAAGGATGTTTGGTGTAGCTTCCATATTACCTGTGTCCTGATAAATGTCTCAATCGTTTGCCATTATTATTGGAATAGAATTTATGGCAAGGAGAACTTGGCTTACTTATGAAGAGACAAGATTATAAAAGAATTTATTTAGAAAGAAGCTGAAAAGCTTATTTTTATTTAATGAGTCATGGATTGTTCTGCAGATTATCAGAATAATTCCTTCCTGTAGTTACCTAAATAACACATTATTTTTCTTCAAGCCATTTTTCACCTTAAGTGTTTTGTTCATGAAAACAATTCTGTGTTTTTGCATAAAGAACCATTTGTAAGCATATGTAGTTAGTATTTCTAAAGACTGTCTATAAAATAGGTATTCAAGTATGGAATAGAGCGTGAACAATCCAAAGTAGTTGACAGAAAAAAAAACCAAACTAAAACTCTCTTGATAAATGGAAGAACATTTCAGTATCAAATCTGTATTGTTTCAATGACTGGCCTGTAGGTCTTACAAAGAAGTTTGAATATCATTTATTTATTTTAAACTTTGTCTCACTGCAGACCTTACAATTTTCTAGTGGAGGAAGGACAGACATTCACAGAGTTCTGGGCAAAAGTTAAACCCCCATTCCTTTAGAAATTTAAACCTGAGCTACTGACATTCTTGTTGGTGAAAAGCTTGGGGGAGGGGGAATGGGGAATGATATGCAGACTGCAGCTGCATATCATCAAATTGAGTTTTGCATATTCAGGAGTTAATACATGAACCCATGTATGTGTGTGTGAATGACACCAAATGCTGGTTGTTGTAATCCCCTTTTAATAAAGGGATTGACTTGCAGTACAAAATGACTTACATAATTCTGCATGCTGTATTATCTGTTCCAGGGGGTTTGAAGCCATATGTGTTTTCTAGCCCTTAGTACCTTGTCACTTTATTGCACTTTAACTGCAAAGACTGCTTTTCTGAAATGTTATTTGTGGATACCAGGAATTGAAAGTAGTTTGTCCCATACTGATGGCCCTGTAGATGCCATGGGTCAGGGAAACATGAGGCTGAGTCTCAGCTAAACCTCTGGCTAAAATGGATCCAAATGGTAGTTTGCATTTCAAGATCTGACAAAATAATGGAAAATTTTTGTGAGTATATTGGTTTTGCAACTACTCTCTTGGACCCACCTGTAAATATTGTAATGGGCATGACAGTGGCCACATGCTACTCATGTCAGAGTGGTGTCCACTGGCATAGAGCAGGACAGGGTATCCACCAGCCTGTGCTCAGGTCCCTGCTGAAAGAGCCTCAGGCAGCTGCTTGTTTTGCTTCATTGTGTTTTACCTCAGCACCAATTCCACTATTCTAGTTTTGATTCATCTCTAGGTTTGCATGTGTACACACAGACTCTAAGCTCCATATTTCTTTCCTTTCTTGGCAGCATCTACATTTTGCTCCTGTGGTGTAATGCCTGCCTGACCATTGTTTGAAAACTGAGCTTGTTTAGAAAGGGAAATTCAAGTTTGTTTGTAGAGAAGCTGATGTGGCTCTGATTCCTGGCAGAGAGGTTTCAGCCTAGCAGCCCTCAGGGGAATGGTGATGCTGTGAGGAGAGGAGCAGGACTGGTTCCAGCAGAAAGCTTGGGTTGAAGAGAAGGATGCAGAGAAAGAAGACAAAAGAAATCTGTGATCTGGGAAAGTCTCATTTCCACAGACAGTGTAACAAGCCATACTCCTGTGATCTCACAGGCCTGCTTCAGGGGCAGCAGTGCTTGCACTACAGATTTTTTGTGTTAGAGGCAAGTGGCATTTCAGCACCCTGTGGGTACTCCCTGGCTCCTTTCCAGAAGAGAGATCCTGAAACAGGACCCTCATTTGCTGCTGACCATTTTCCCAGTCACCATCTCTTCTACTATTGGGTCTAGTGGAAAGCCTTAATAGTATGAAAATCTAAAAATATCAACTGAAAGCTTTTCTGGTTTCTCCCAACCTACCCCAAGTTGTTCTGGATCTAGTGATCCTTCTGAAATACAAGAGGAAAGTAAAGCATCTGACTAGATGACCCCTGTATCTGTTAGGTACAAAATGATTTTTCAGAAAATCTTTTACTGGATACACATCCAGTTTATGCATTTTAGCCTAATTTTTAAGCAAAAGCTATCTTAGCTGAATGCTTTTAAAAATAATGGAATGGAACGTCAGAGATCAAGTACCAGACATGCTGCTGGTCCTGCTACATTTAAAACTGTTTGTCTTTCTCTTTACCTCTAGTGTAGCATCATTAGAATAGTGTGAATCCTGCTGTGATCACCTTTCTAATTCCTAAGCTGGCATTTCAAGGCCAGAAGAGAGGTGAGCTTTTGTTCTTCAGAGGTAAACCAGTGAAAGCTGGGTCTAGACAACTGGAAGGGGGTGTGACTGTGGGGATACATGGGCTGCTTTAAAATGAATGGATTTATTACACAATTCTCCTGCTAGTTTGGGGACATTTGCCTTTATCTAATACTGCTCTGTGTGTGTGTGTGTCTGTGTATTAGTGGGAAAATGTTTATCTTCTGCATGCTGTTTAGAATTTCTCAGTCAAACAGAAGTATTTAAGATTAAGACCTTAATATTTAATAAGTTCTCAATTGTTAGAGAGCAGTGAGCCTGCCAGTGTGAGATTGGGCTGGCAGCTCAGTGGATTAATGGAAACATAGAGCTTGATTTAAAAGCCCTGAATGATAATCTTTAAATATGTGTAGGTATTGTGGTTGTGCGGTTTCCCTGGGGAATCATCATATTCTCTGCTTCAAAAATTTCAGTGAAGATTTAACTGAAACTACAGCTCAACTTTGCCTATTGGGAAATCTACTTTCATTCCTGGGGCTTATATTCCTTCTGTGCACATCTGTACACCCAGAGTGTGATTCCTTGTGGGTTTTCACTTACTGTATTTTTGCTGCAGAAACTGCTGTGCAGTTTTACACAGACTTGAAAAACGAAAACTGCAGAGTTGAGCAACTTTCGTACCTGAACAGAGATCTTGCTTAGGCTTTCAAACAAGCAAATGTTGCTATTTGAAAATACTGAAGTGAAAACTACATGGATGCTTGTGATATGTGATTTCAATAAAACAGAGAAAATAGGTGTTTTTTTAAACTCCTGTATGTGAAATTCTCTGGTGCTTTGGGTTCATGTAACCCATTTCAATAGTACTTCATTCTCTGATAGAGATCTGCGTAGTCCCACTGCAATGATAGTGTAGACACAATGTGGTGCATTCTGGGATGTTCTCAGACAGATTGAAAAGCTTGAGAATTATAGGAGATTGCTTTTTCTCATTTCTATAAGAACTTGCCAGTTTGAAAGCTGTCTAGAATTTGAGTTGCTTTGGTTGTGTATACATTTCTGGGGATTATCTCAATTTCAATTTAATTTGCCATTTCACTTCATGCTATAAAGCTTTCAGGGAATCTTTCATTTCAGTGAGAGATCACTAAATTAAAATGAAAATTAAATAAGCTTGCATCATCAGCACCAAGAGCGGCAGTGTTATCCTGAATTTCTCTTAATAATTCACCAGAGCTGCTTGTGCGTGTAAGGCACCAGGGTACTTAGTTGTTCAGCACTAGGTCTGTGTAGCTGAATACTCTTGTGTTCTATGTAGTTGCACTGATACTAAGAAAGCTTTTTCAGTTGCAGGATACTGTGCTTCGTGTAACAGTGACAGAAGATCACCTGTGGCATGCTGAGTTCTTTTAAATCGTAGAATGGTTTGGGTTGGAAAGGACTTTTGAGATTATCTCGTTCCAACCCTTTGGCCTTCTCTAGATCAGGTTGCTCACAACCCCATTCAGCCTGGCTTTCCAGGGATGGAGCATCCATTAAGTCCTCTGAGCAGTATGTTTCAGTGCCTCACTACCTTCACAGTTAAGAATTTATTTCTAATACCTATTTCTTCTCCAGCTTGAAAATCCCAACTCTCTCAGCCTCGTCCCCATAGATGTGCTCAAGCCCTCTGAGCATCTTTGTTGCCTCCTCTGGACCTGCTCCAACAGGTCCATGTCCTTTTTATGTCAGGAGCCCCACAGCTAGATGCAGTACAGCAGGTGTGATCTCACTAGAGTGGAGGAGAGAGAGAATTAGCTGTCTCGACCTGCTGACTGCCCTGCTTTTCTTTCTGGGATACAGGAGTACATTGCCAGGTTCTGTTGAGCTTCTTGTCAACAGCGCTGAACTCCTTCTCCTCAAGGCTGCTTGCAGTCCTGTATTTGTGTTTGCCAGCCTGTCAAGATTTGTGCACAGCCTGTCAGGATTTCCCTGGCTCAGGTGCGGGACATTGCTTGGCTTTGTTGAACTTCCTGAGGTTCCCATGGGCCCATGTCTCCAGCCTGTCCAGGCCCCTCAGGATGGCATCTCTTCTCTCCAGTGTGTTCACTGCACCTCACAACTTGGTGTTGTCTGCAGTCTTGCAGAAGTGACTCGATCCCACTGCCCACATTGCTGACAAAGATATTGAACAGTGCTGGTCCCAACAGTCCTCCTGGACCCCCAAGAATCACCATTTTTCACTGGTCTCCTCTTGGACTTGGAGAGTCACCATTCAGCTGGTTGCTTATCCACTGAGTGGTCCCTTCATCAAACCTGTCTCTCCAATTTAGAGACAAGGCTGTTCTGCAGGACAGTGTCAAGCTACCTGGACAAGTCCAGGTAGGTCACAGTCCAGGTAGATTACAGTCACTTTTCCCATACCCACCTCTGCAAGCCCATCAGAGAAGGCCACCGGATTTATCAGGCATGATTTTCCCTTAGTGAAGCCATGTTTGCTGTCCACAGGCAAATCCTTATTTATCTTGTGCCTTAGCATATTTTCCAGGAGGATCTGCTCCATGATTTTGCTGAGCAGTGAGGTGAAACTGATGGGCCTGTAGCTCTCCAGGTATCCCACTTTTCCCTTTATAAAAATTGGGGTTATGTTCCCCTTTTTCCGGTCAGTGAGAACTTTACTGCACTGCTATATATCTCAAATATGATGGATAGTGGCTCAGCTACTTCATCCAGCACTTCCCTCAGGACCTGCACATGTATCCCATCATCCTCAACATTTTTCAATAATGTCTAAATGACATATAAATTCAATGCCACTGCTCCCTGGATTGATCTCCTGCTTGGCTGGAAGAACTGAAATTTGGAGGACGTAAGAGAAATCAGTGTCTGTACCCTTTATAGCTGTTCATCATCTGAGTATTCCTGTGTCCTTCACTAGCTTGGTGAACCTGTTGCACCTAGGAGTGGGATTGCAGTCGGAAGAAAACAGGAAAGCAGTTGGAACAGGACACAAGGCCTGTTGTGAATGGGCTCACCACGTTTCGTGGGATGCTGCTCTATCTTTGTACCTTACAGTGGGGAAAACCAGTCTGCTCAGGTCTCTTGTCCATTTCCAGCCTTCTCTCTTAATCTTCATTTATGTTTTTTTCATACCTGTTATTTTTATTTTCCCTTTTCTTCCTCACCTTTCCTAGTGCAGATATTTGGATAAATTGGAGTCCTGTGCCACCCATAGCTAAGATTGCTTGCATTGGAATATTTTGGTTTGGAGAAGAACACATGCACATAGTTTGGTTTGTTTTTTTTTTAATGTACATTAAGTCTTGATTCCATCAGGAACAAGAGAGTGTGATTTGCAGCAAGCTTTTAATTGTGCTAGTTTTTCTTGTGATAATTCTTCTTTGAAACCTGTGAGCACTTATTTCAAAGGACCTTTTGATAACAAAGATGTTTTGTGTCAGGGTAACCAGCTGTGGTGCAGTCAGGAATAAGAAGGTGTTTAATAGGGAAGAACTTCAATGCACGGACTTCACAGGGAGATTTAAAACTTCAATTTTTATTAGCACCAAATATCAAGCAAGTTCCATGACAACAAGCTGTACTTCCAAGCTGGTGAATTACTTTGTTTAGGGAAAGTGAGTTAGTAATTATATGACACATCAATTCAGTCTATGTACTCTCTTGTGTTTGCATTTGCGAATCCATAATTCCTTCCATTGTGCACAGGTCTGAGTTCACAATTTCTGTCCTTGCCCCAAAAGTAGGAGTGTTTTCAATCATGAGGTTTTGAGGCAACTCTGCCCTTAAGAGACCATAACTTAGCTGCTCACCAGAATAGTCAAAGCACCTCTGGCTTCTAAGGGGATATATTACTGTTTCTAACATATTTGTGTGTCCAGTTCCTGCAGCTGAGCTTACAGCATGAAGAATTTCCCTAAAGAGCTTGCTCTGTACTTCCATACAGCCTCCCTGTAATGCCTGCTTGGCTTTCAAATGACATTAACACAGGGGGCCATCAGTGGGGACTGAGGGAGGGAGGCTGTGTGGTGTTCTGAGATCACAACAAAGCTTTTGGTGACTTTGACTGTGGTAAGAGACCTGGTATTTGATTAGAGTGAGATGTGGGGTTCGAAAAAAGCATTAGAATCAGCACCATGCAGGAGTTCTCTTTTCCTGGAGTATTTGCAAATGGTTCATCCTAAGTGAGTTTGCAAACAGCTCTAACTCCCTTAAGGAAGGGAGAGGGTTTGTTCCTTGAGAAATGACAGCCTGAAAATGAGAGAACTGAGAATTACATAAACACATTTTTACATTTTTTTTCTTTTTCAAATAGAAGTTATCTTGGACAGTTGCGCTGCCACAGTACAAACTGTGGGGATGCAAATGCTGCCCCAGTCACCTTAAGCGTGTGTAGGTGCAGGTGAGCATTTCAAAAGAACAACACATTCATCATTTCTAAGGTGAGGCATTTTTTTACCTCAGTATCCTGGGTGCTTATTATTCAAGATGAGATATATCAGAATCTGTTAATTGCATCTGTGGCTGATACAATAGCACTGAACAAGTTTCCAAGGTAAACTGGGTTAAAAAAAATGGAATAATCCCTGCAGCATTAGTCTGTCTGGAGCATGCTAAACAGCCAATGACAGTTCTGCTTGATAACAGTGCTTGTCTAGTCATTGGCAGGCTTGCATCAAAGAACTGAGGACATTAAGAGCAATTCAGATTCAGTCACTACATAGGTCCAGAACCAGGCTGCATGAATTTCTCTGTTACAGTACCTATTCTGCTCTATCCTGTAGAGACTATGGTCTCCTAAATCAGTATCAAACCTGAATTCTGTAAAGCCACATAACTTTTCTTACCACTGGGCACTAAAATTTATACCAATAACTGAATCCCCTCCACATTTGACACACTGGGACTGTGACTGACAACATGTGTTGTGCAGAAAATAAGATTTAAATGGTAGAGATGGAAGGGCTGGAGCAGATGGATTTAAGATTAACGGTCATAGAAAGGCATTTGTGGAGGAGGGAGATGATGAGGTGCCTCTGAATAGACTTTGATAAACCAGTTCCTGAAATCCCTGTATTTCTCCAGTAATTTTTAGTTAATCTTCAGGATGAATGCTTTACACCTGAAACTCTTGTCACTGTCCGTATGAGACATAGACACAAAAGCAACATACATTAACAGTTGGGAGATTTTTATGCTGTACTTTGCTTTTTATAGAGTTTTGTTTTCTATGTATTTAACCATATGCAGTTACGTTTTATTTTGTTGCCTGTGATTTGAACTATACTCTGTAATAGCAGTGCCATGGGAATATAAGGGGAAGTTTCTAGTGGATATTTATCCCATCCTTTCAAATTATTCTTTAATTGCAAGTACAGGGAAGTGTGTGTTAAGCAGTTCTGTAGTAACAAAATGTTCTGCTCTGCCTAAATGATACCAGGGACTTGTTTGAGAAATCAGTTCAACTGATCAGCTATTTCTTCGTCAAAAACTGTTATCCTAAGATTCAGAACTTCTGTTTAGCTGTCTAACATGCACTGGACTGGTAGAGGGTGTTTTCTGGCTGTTGGAGGGAGGAATGTAAACTGAGCTTTTCTTTCAGGTCAACAAACCCCAGGATTTCTAGTGAACAGAGAGTATTTCCATGGGGAAACAGTTTTTTGCAGGGGGAGACAAGGAAGCAAGGCCTAGGGTAAAGGGACCTATCTTAGACAACTAATGGGATTTCAGAAAAACAGCCTTTCAGATGGCATTTGCCATATGAGTTATTAATGACAGATTTCTTATTTGTTTGGTGTTTTTAGCATGGTAAGCTAAGAAACATAGGGCTCTGTGTTTTGCACTCTAAATGTGTCAAGACAAAACTTTGGATGAAGCTTCATAAACTGCCCTTAAATTCCTTTGAAAGTTATCGTCATGCAGACAGAAAGTATTTTTGTCTTACACAGCCAGAATAATCAGCTAGGCCTGATATTTACAGGTTGTGTTAAGGGTACTTTGAAAAAATAGCAGATTGTGGGGTGAAATACTCATCTAGTTGTTGATTAAAGTAGGAACAGCTCTGTCTATACAAACATGTAGTACAAAAGCAAAGACAAATGCAATAGCTACTGGGGGAAGGTACACTGGGCTTAGTTGTTTGAAACAATGGGATCTTAAAAATCAATAGGGTACTCAATTACCCAGGGTTAAGCCCTACTGGAAAGGCAAATTAAGCTGTAAAGGTAATACTGCTGCTGTGAGCCCATGTATTTCTGTAAGCATCATTAAGTTATCATTCCTGAAGTATAGAACCAATGGTGAGTAAATGAAATTGAAAGGTAACATGTTAAAATCCATGTAAGAAGGATTATTTTAAATGCAACATGAAGAAAATGTGAAATTCACTGCTATACTGCAAGTCTAAAGTGTAAAGTTTCACAAAGTCAGAAAGGGATTAAAGACAGATGTGGCTGATGAGACCATCTAGTGGTGCACTTAATGGGATTGAGATAATTCAAGTAATGTAAACATCTCTCCTTAACCGAGGGAACTGTAAGAAGCTTCCATCAAATACGTGCGTTATCCCTTACGATGCTTCCTGCAATAACCTCTAAAACCTCTGTGTCTCTGTATCTCCCATTACAATTTCAACAGTACACTTGGTGGTGTTGTTCAGAATGCACAGTTTAGAGGCAATTTCACTTGCAAAGGTGTTTGACCTGTAGGATACAACAAATTGTATAAAAAAAAGGCAGTATTAGACATGACTGCAGATAACATACCTGGCTAACCAGACATTCTTCTGATCTGACACAGTACAGGTTCCTAGTTGTTCAATTTAAAAACATTCTGGTGTTACTTTTTCAAGTCTTACTATGTAATTTCTGAATGTAAGCAACTACCTCAGAAAAAGAGAAGTCCTTTTATTTCAAAGTTATCAGTAACAGACAAGTTGTGGACACAAAATAATTTGGTTTGGGTCTGAGCATTTTTTAACACTAAACTGATCTCCCAGTAGTTTCTGAATTGTTATCAACTACCACATAATTTCAGGTTGCCTGCCCTTAAAAGGAAAGAGAGGTGTACATTTACCTGAGAATAGGTAAGCCACATAAACAATAATAATAAAAACAAGTATATAAGGAAGGATAGCTCAAATCAAAGGTAATGAGAAATTACAAAGGAGTAGAACACTGTAGGGTTTTGTTTAATTGCATACAGTATGCACACACACACATCTCTGGGTCTGTATAGAATCAGTGTTTAGCTTGTAGTGCAGTTGCTTATAAAGAATACAAAAGACATTATGTTGTAAACTTTAAAGAATATTTAATAACTTTTTAAAAATAAAATGTATATTTAAAATTTTGTTCTTTATATGAATGCACAGAAAGGTACCATATTAATTGCAGCAACAAACTCCAAAGAACAGAGGAGACTGCCCACTGGTAAGATACCAGTGACAAGGGAGGAGAATTCACAGTGGAATCATTGTGAGCATGACAAGTCCCAACGTGTTTTCTAACTGTCTAACTCAGTATCTATGCAGATAATTTACACTTAGCAAATTCCTGCAGATAAATTAGAGTAAATAAAGAGTCTGTGTTTAAAATTAATGCCACAATCAACTGCTGGTTTCTGTTGCTTACCTTTGGTGTCACGTTTATAGCACAACACCGAAGCCAGGGGGTAAATGAAAGGCTGTGACTTTGTCTATGCTGACAACCTCCTGTACTACCCTGGGAAAGGGTAAGAGGCAGCCCAGTCAGGTGTACTCAGTGTGACCACTTCTCATCAGTTTGTGAGAAGTGAGGGTTTGGGTGAATTCCCTTAGCAGCCCTATTGCTGATGCAAGACAAGATTTTTACAACTTCTGTGCAGTTCCTTCCTCTCCATATTAAAATCCTACAATGCTGCATTTAAATGCTAATTATTGATCAAAGAATAAACCTTTGAGTTTTTTTTTATTTAAGGGGGGGAGACCAAAGAACTATTCATAGAACAGAAGCAGAAGTGAAATTCAGTGATTGTGCACTGTATAATGAGGAGCTAAGTAATTCTGTTGTACAAGTAATAAGATTTGGCTGCTAGTGACAGTACAGGAAAATAAACCATATTCTATTAAATATATGGGGTTTTTTTAAATAATTGTGAAAATGAAAAGCCAAAAGTATATTGGACTGAATCTAAAAAGCTAAATCCTGATGCTGCTGAATTCAGTAGGTTCAGTCATATGCCCTGTGCCTTCATATCTTGTTATTAAGCAGAAAGAGCCATGAGAATAAATTAGGAGTGCTCCTTTATTGTCTTTGGTTCTGTCTTTAATTTAAATGTATTGAGTCCTCCTTCATGTTTAAAGATAAGAAGTCACAATAATATAAAAGGCTTTACTAAAAGTGACAAGACACTAATAGAAGCAATTGGAATGACTTCTGTATTGCTCTGCCTGCATTCAGTATCAGCAGCCTTTCAAATGGATATTATGTACTACAGGTTATATATAACCAACCAGTTTAATGTGAAGTTTTATGTGTAAAATGGAATTGTCTTTTTTTTTGGCTTTTTGGTTTTTTTTAAAAGATTGTTGCTGTTACACATCACAAAATCTTCTGACCTTGTCGGTAGAGAAAGGATGCAGTGATCTTAAGAAAACATGGTAAGTCTGAGGCTTGTTATATGCAGTGTGTTCAGAGGTATGAAATTGGATTGTGCTGGTAATGCTCTAAGCACTGTAACAGCTGTTTGGTCTGTATGGAGGGAGTTAATAACATCAAATATACAAAATAGTCCAATTCAAATTATGAACAAGTTGTAGTAGCATCTCAGTTGGTAGTGGAGGAAGACTATTTAAAAAAGAATTATTAGCAGCAATATGTGATCTGGGTTTTTTTTGTTTGTTTGTCTGTTTGGGGTTTTCTTGGTTTGTTTGTGGTGTTGTGTTTTGTTTTGTTTTTTTTCCGCTAACTGTATGTTTTTGTTGCAGTGACTGGGGTTTACAAAGTGAGTGTTGCTTATACTCCCTTTAGGTACCTGTTTTTGAAAACCAAGGAAGTTTATCTTGTAAAGACACCTAAACTGTGGAAAATGATTAGAGGAAACCACAAAATGTGACTTGTTTCCAATCTGCTTCTCATATTTTGTTTCCACTGAAGCTTTAGCTGAAGTCTAGAAGCATTCTCTAAGAGCTCAGCAGATATTACTGTGAGACTCACAGGAGAAGGTTTTGTGATCTTTTTCCCTACACCACCATCAAGCAAATCGATGAGAGTTGCTCTCTGTGGGAGTTCTGCACAATGGTTTGCTCCCATCAACTGAACCATCATCAGCCTGCTGTCTCTGTGTTAATTTTTAATGGCAGAGATCATTACAAATAGACTTGTCTACCTTTTATCTGTCTCAAAAAAAAATCAATGTTTTATGAACATCACTCTGTCATGCTGCTTTTCAGTGGTAGAAACTCAGCTTCAGCTGTCAGCAGAAGCACCCCTGTGTACAAACTATAAACCAAGGCAAGAACTAATGGTGCAGCTAACCTGGAACTGTATCTGTGCAGGTTAAGAAAAGAACAGAGTAGAGAGAGGGAAGGAACGAACTTACACCATCTTTTGCTGAGCAGGACAGTCTGCAGGTCAGCCTGGACTCAAGAAGCAGAGAGCATGGAGACTGTGGTGACTGCAACACGAGTGAGCCTCTTGCTTTGGAGTACAGGGCACCTGTGTGTGGGCTACTTGCTCAGCTTGGGTATGTTGGGGCTTGTTTGCATGAAGTAAAATCATGGTGGTGGGGAGGTTGCTGTGATAGTGATTGGGAAGCCACATAAAATGCACACAAGTAATACATTACTTTTACCTTATCCGACACAGCTAAATGCCCCATGGGGGTAAAATTTTGGAAGATAATTGCTCTTTTAAATACCACACTGTCCTAAGCAATTTCCCAGAAAATACAGAGTAGCTCATGCATGAGAGTGAGAAGACTGCAGGAAATCAGCAGAGACACCCACCCCCACTTCACCCCGCAAAATCTAATGAGTGAGAGTGAATCTGTCAAATAATGCAGGTCCAGAAAAAGGTTAGTTATGGGTGTAAAGGAGATTGTTCAATAGGCTGTGGGTTGGCAAGTCCAGCTTTGTGCTGGAAATTGCCTTTAAATCAAAGCACACAAAATGTCACTCTGAGCTGAGACCTGCTGTTGTAAGCAAGGTAACTTTCTCTATGAGCTTGATGCATGCTTCCAGTCTGCAGGAATGGCTGCAGTCAGCTTCCTGGGAAAACACAGCTCCATGGTCAGCTCTCTGCTCTAAGTGACAGCGGCTGAGAGCTCCTCAAATGCTGGCTGAAGGGAGCAGGCCATCTGCATTGCTGTTTGCCTGTTCCCTGCTGTGTCCTTTCCCTGGGGTGCTTCAGCTTCTCCCTGGCACACATGCACTACCTGGACCTGTTTGCTAGCAGGAAATTATTTGTTTGAACCATAGGACACATCTGATTTTTAACCTCATCACCAGAAGATATGCATAGGAGGGTAACTACATCAATTACTTCAGTTATCAATGATGGCTGTTCCCCAGTTAAGGAAAGTTACGGGTTTGATTTCTGCATATTTCTGTGATTCCATGATATTCTAGAAAGTGTGGATAATATTCTAGCCAGTAGCTAGGTGAAGGAAAATGCATCTGAAAAAGAGCACTGAGAAGTGACTCCAGTTCTAACAGAGACTGATGTGTCTTGGCTGTTGTCAGTGTGCAGCTGGGAGGAAAAAAAAAAGGTAAGCATAAAAGCATCTGAAGTCTTAATAACTCTCAGAAAAATGAGCAATGTGTGAAAGATTTTTCCTCAGCAAGGCAAACTCTATCATACCTGCACATGATGTTATCCCAAAGTAAATTAATGAAATGGTGACATTCAGGGAAGGAACAGCTGACAGCTTTGTACACATCTTCAAGCATGGAAATGAGTGATATTTTTTGGCAGACTTACTTGAAACAGGGATGATAAATAAAACCATAGTAGACTGACAGAGAGAGCCCACTCACAAGTTGTTTACTGAAATGAAGATACAGCTGAAAGTAATTACTTGTTTCCCAGCGGTATAAGTGATAGTGCCTTGTACAAGAAATAATACTTGGTTATTTCAGTTGGAATGTAAAATAGGATAGAAAGGTTTCTTCTTTCTGAGGTTAGATGCTGGGTATTTCACCTCCTTTCAGAAAAGTATGTGTTTATGAATGTAATATATATAACATATGCAGTCAGCCATCTATATGCCACTGGCAATTAGGAAGTGAGGCAATGTCCAATATTGTTTTCCATTAACAGCCAGGATCTCGCTGTACAGGTTGTGATTAAAAGCCTGACTCTGTGGCGCATAAGATTAAAAATATTCCTTTAAAACAATGTATTTCTGAAGATGATCCTTTCCTGGCTACAAAATCATCTTGAGACACTTGGAGGCAGGGCTGCTTGATCTTGACATTTTAGCTGTGTGCAAACTGTAGTAAAATTACAATTGCATTCAGTCCTAGCTACTCTGTACCTTCTTGCTGAAGAACATTTGTTTTCTACATCCTCTCTTCCAGACTGGGAAATGCGGGAAGGCAGCTTTTGCAGAGGTTGCCTCAGTGCCATTTTTTTCCTAACATGGGTTTGTAGTCATCCCCTTGCAAGCAGCCTCTCTTGCTTTGCCACAGGCCATGGAAAAGGAACCATTGCTTTATTGGCTTTCCTCTGCTTGAAGACAAGGCTGCTTCTTACCTGTGCCAGATCAAGTACTGACTTTTTCTTTTCTTCCTCCTTCAGTAAATGGGGTGATTCACAAAATCTTCAGAAAGATAGCATTATACACAGTTTATAGTACAAAGTGGGGGGGGAGGGAGGGAGGTCAGATGAATGAGCATGAAGGAGATTTCTCCTGTGTCCTTTGGAGGAGAAGCAGAAAGATTGGGAATGGTATCTATGCACAGTAGGTGTCTGCCTTGACTACCTGACAATACATGGTCATTGCAAAGGTGAGTCCGAGAATCTAAGAGAAAAGAAACAACAAACAATCGTTTTTGAGTAAGTAAAAAACCCCTATTTATTGAAACAACAAGAAGAAAAGAGAAGAGCATGACACTAGTTTTGTTCACACACAGAAGGACGTCACATACTGCTTTTCCTGCCTTTTCATGTCCTTGTTCTGTTCCTATAATCTGTCTGCCTTTTGTCCTTATCCGTATTGCTGTCTTAGAGAATGAACAGTGAGCGCAGGGGAGAGTTGATTTGTCCATCAAGATCAACCACCAGATACTGGGAAGAGGTATATTGAAAAAAAATTTGGATGCCTTTTGCTTGAAAATATTTTACAGTAGCAATCCACAGCTGTGTGGGTATTCTATGGGTATCCCTGTAGCTGTTGTTTTGAAAGACATCGGGTTAATCCCTGGCCCTACAGATGCTGTGGTTTACTTGACTGTACTTTACTTTTCCAAGTGTGTGTGTGCACAGGTCCCTGTGGGGGAATCACTGGAGACTGAGCATGCATTAATCATGACCATCAATGCCTCATCAACAATGGATGTGTTTCTCTACTCAGCCTATTCAACAGAAGCAGCAGAGAAGTGGGGGTTCTTCTCCCAGCCAAGCACTGACCTGTTGTGCTGCCTCTGGTGGATTAGTTCATCAAAAGGGGATGGGGGAGAGAGTCTTATTTTCCTTCCAGCTGAAGTACTTATATGAATGTACTAAGTGCTTGTTACTTTCCCTTTGCAACCACTGTAAGAGTTGTCACTGAAATGAAGGTCTGCCAGGTAGAAAATTTTAGGGTATGAATTCTGTTTTAAGCACTTAATTTGACCACTTCAAATTTAGTCTTTACATGAATAATAGTTTCTGTTAATGAGTACTTTGAAAGAATTATATTGATGAAGAAAGAAATGGTTATAAAGTTCTTAATCTTCCTCAAGTCTCCCTCTTCCACAGTGAAATCAGATTATTAGGTTTTGGTATGCTGTTTATAGCAAGCACTGGTCTTCTGGAAGTATCCACCTTTGGGAACAGCTACGTAATGAAACGGTGGCTGAACTTTGTTTGTAATTTGAAGCATGCATGATTGAGGAAGATTCTTCTGTTGCTTGTGCTGTTATGTCCTTCAAATTATGTCACTGTATGATTCTATAAGATGATTAACATGAAAAACCGTCACAGGCTTTGGGCTAGAACATAACAGACAGCAGCAAGAGAGGGAGCTCAGTTCATTTTAGGTGGCAGTGCACAGAAACTTTTGTCATCAGGTAGATTCAATTGCACCAGACAGCTGGAAGGCAGACTGAAAATCTGTTATGTTCTGAGGTGTTTTCCCTGCATTGCACAGCATTTACTAGGAATATGAATTTGCATTTTTAAATTGTCTGAAGTGCTTCCTCCCATGCAAACTGGCAATGTACTTCTGTCAGAAAGAGAGTATTGTCTTAGAAATTTATTATATTTAGGGTATTTATGTGAACGATTCTGACCATGGCCTGCTGGGGGGTTTTAGTGTATCCTTTAAAGATACCCTAAATGCTGAATGGATGCTCTAAAGCTGGTTTGTTTTTTTTTTATTCATGGTAATATATTAACAACAGTCATGAATTGCCTGTCTGCCATATGATCTTGTGCTTTTTTCTCTAAGCATATCTGCTTATTATACTGGAAAAAAACCCAAAACTTTACTGAATTTGGGCCTGTGAGGTGTCAGGCATTTGCATTAGTAAGTTGCAGCCAATAAATGACATATGAGAGAGTAAGATATGTGCCATTCTGTCTAATCTGTCATTATTGGGAATGTGAGTGGAATACTGATCCCAGGCTCTCTCCTGCTGCTGCTAGTGGCATACCAGGCAAATTAAAAAAAAAAAAACAAACCAAACCAAATCAAACAACCATGAGTTAATCTGCAGTTACATATTAACTAGCTTAGCAATGTGTTAATTAGCTTAGCAATGCCATCCTTTGTGCTTGCATGTTGAGTATAAGAAAGGGGGAGCTGGAAACTAAGGCTAGATCTTCACTGAATTTAGGAAAGGGACTTTGAACCAGCCTGAACTCCAGCACAACTTTCACCTGTGTATCCTCAAGCTGTGCCACTGGTGCTTAAACTGGCACAACCACAGCAGGCTGGGTTGAGGGCACAGGCACGTAAGAGACAAAGTGGTGGACAACAGATTCTTCTCTGACCAAAGTCACAGTGGAAAGGACTGCAACTCAAAAATCTGATAGGCAAGTCTAGGCCAATCCTAGTAAGGGAGCATAGGTTTATTGGCAGGGTTGACTAATGGGCACCACATCCTGATTTGTAATTTACCCTGGGCCTGAGGGATGAGATTGAAGACTTAAGCTACCTCTAGACTATGCTGAAGTTGGCTATTTAGCTTTAGTCCTCTTTGGAGAATAACTGGACAAATACAGGCACCCTAAAGGCAATTCATCCTACCCTGATTAGATGTCTGGAGTCCAGCCTCCCCTCCCAAGTCCAGTTTCAGTCTTATATAAACCATTTATATAAACTTGATATAGTGCCAGCTCTTTGCAGTGCATCATAAAACACTGTGCAGTATTCCTAGTTCTGTGCCTTGTACACAGTACTTTAACTAAAGTAAAATTCAAAGTACTTAATAATTTTGCATGATGGTAGAGGAAAAGTCTGCAAGATTTAAAACCTGCTTGAGCAGAGTATATATCTGAATCTGTAATTACTTAGTTACAATTAGTTAGGATTTGAAAGTTGATATTAAACTGTACCTGCACCATAGCTGTGCACAATCCAAAGATTCCCACTGCCAGTAAGTTTTCCTGGAGCCATACTTTCACAGTTTCATAGCAAGGCTAAAAAGAAAAACAAACCAAGAATATTGTATTGGCCATAAATACAGCTCTATTCTCCTGGGAATATACAACCAGAGAAAAAATGGCTCTGACCTAGCTGCCAGGTAGCCTGGATTATCATTTCAGTGCTGGAGCAACTACAGTGTATTTTTGGGTTGAAGTTTGAACATGGAGTACTAAGCCCAGTAACACAAAAAAGTGTTACTTTTTTGTAACACTTTTTGTAACTCCTCCAAAATGCAGCATGAGCCCTGCTCTATATAAATTCAGCCAGTAATTAAAAATACTGTGCTGGTTTTGGCTGGAGTAGAGTTAATTTTCTTCACAGTGGTGGGTATGGGGCTGTGTTTTGGATTTGTCCTGAACACAAGGTTGATAATCGGGAGATATTTTTGTTATCATTGAGCAGGGGTTACACAGAGCATGGTATTTTGGTTTCCCTATTGAACTGTCTTTATCTCAACCCACTCTTTTCTCACTTTTACTTTTCTGCTTCTCCCCTTGATCCCACTGGTGGGAAAGTGAGCAAGCAGCTGTGTGGGGCTTAGTAGCCAGCTGGGGTTAAACTACAACAAATAAACAAGCACCGGGTTTGGGTCATCTTTGCCCTCTAAAACTCAACCAGAAACAGTTAGAACCGCACAACGAGGCTTTCATTTTCGCCATGTTTCAGGGAAATATACATTTCTTATAATACATACAGACACATGAAACCAAACAGTCCCAGTGCGAGGGGCTCAGTAGCTGCTCCTGCTGCACAAGGGCCCATTTCATGCATCAACCATTTCAAACTGCAGTATGGGCACTCCTCCACGATTTTCTTCATGCTTTAAATTCTGCAGTATCTGTAGCTCTGTTTTACCGGTCCAGTTTTGGGGAAGGTAGAATTGGCCCAAGTGAAACTTTTCTTTAAATAATAATGACTGTAAGACAACCTTGTGCAAAAACAGGGCCCCCCTGTCTTGTAAATATTCATGGCCAAGAATCATTCAGCCTTCAGTTAGGAGATTTTACATATGTTTAAAGGAAGAAATATTAATGGCCATCAGAAGCCAGAGGGTTAACCTGCACTGATTCTCTTGCTACCCTGAATAAAATAGAAGAGCTTTTCAGTCCTTCAATTAAAAAAATTAGCTGGAGCTACTCAAGACGTATAAGGAAGCTGTGTTTGATGTGAACTCAGCCTCTGTGAATACCAATCCATGCATATGAAATTTCACTAGAAAGTGGCCAAGAGAGCTTTACTCATTGTCTTCACAAACCATTAGAACCAGCAAAACTTAGCTATAATTCCACTTCATCAGGTGGCCTTACTCCACACCCCTCCTGTGTAATTTCACTACTTGTAATTAGCACAAAGAATTGCTGAGCTAATTTCAGAGACATATTTAGGCTCTGACTATCTGTTCCAGAAAGATCTTGCTGAGGCCATTGTAGGGAAATTATCCCATGGAGTTTTGAATTTGATTACAGACAAGTGCAGAAACTCAGTGTAAAACAAAATGCTGCTGGCAACTCAGTGGAACACTTCCCACACTTCTGTGCAGTGCAGGCCTCTGAATGAGAGCTCCTGGTGGGAGAAGACTGCTCAAGGCTCTCACAGTCCTCTTGCCTCAGGACTGTTTGAGCTGTGATAAGCTATAGCTGCTGCTCCAGGGCTTGTGTGTGCATGAACCATTTGCCATTACTGCTACCTGACCCCAGCAGGTGGGACACTAAAAAGGACATTTCTGCCACTTCCTAGCTTGATGTCACTAGTCTGTGCTGCAGATCAGTGTTGGAATGGACCGGTCTGCAATGTGAAACAACAGCTTAGAGCCTACTGAAAGGAAACCAGTTCATAAAAATAACTAAATACGGGGTTTCACTGGAGGTCAAAGGCCACAGCTCAACAAGAGCCTTCTGAAAGCATCTGATGAAAGGTGACTTAGGATAGAATGAGGTGCCCAGCTTATCATCTGTGCAGCCCTGCAAATGACTGCCTGCCTGCCCTTCACCTTGGCTGCAAGGCAGCTGCTGCCATGTGCTCAGAGCTACTCACCGCTTTCCACCAGGTCCCTGGGGAATGGAGCCCACAGTTCTCACTGAATTCTAAGCAGCAGGAGTCTGGCACCCGGGTTGCGTTGTACACTTCGAACCAGTCCGTGTAGTTGGAGACTCCACAGCATCTGAACTGGAAAAAGATGAACCGAGGTGATGCCGTAAGCGTGATCCATCACTGATTTCTGCCTGTTCTGACTTTGCCTCCTGCAGCCTGACACTCAGTGCATTTTGATTATTACCAGCACAGGCTTTAAATTTTAAAGAAATACAGTACTTCCTCAGCTTTATCCAAACAGACCCCTTTCTCCACTCTTTTTTATTACATTTAAACATGGCCTTGTGTGCAGCTAATGTTGATGCAAGAAGCAAAGGCCCCAATTTGAAGTGGGAAGATGCTGCAGGCGCTGAAACTCGAAAACCTCAGACAAGTACTGAGACTGAGTTACTGATTGACCAGAATTGTAACTGTTGTTTGCAGCCTGTCAAGAAAAAAGATACAGGTACAGCACCCAAGAGAGAAAGATACTGGGATCTCTACAGCACACTACTTTTGGGATCATGACTGGAGTAAACAAGGCGAATTTCTCACTAAGCTGTTAATTACTAATTACCTTTGAAAATCTTTGCCAGTCAGCAAAAGGTGTCTTTCCTCCTCTTCTCTCTGTGGTGCAGTTCTTTAATGTCATCATCTGATGCTACTCTAATATTGTGCCTTAAGTGTCTGCCTATAACGACACAGTGTGTGCAGAGATCACAACACTGCTAAATCAAGGTCTGTTTGACTTTGGTAGGCATGAAAGGTACAGAAACACACAGTGGTAGAGGGAATGGCTCTGTGGCCATCTTCCCCTTGGGAACTGGTATATTCCTGTGATAGGAAATAAGCTAGAACTCATTACCATATAGATGTATACACCATCTGTCGCCCTTATGCAAAAGTATGAATTTGTTGGGATTTAGACACTTCAGAACCAATGAGTAAACAAGACAACACTGGGCTGCAGAACTGCTCTCTGCTATTCACAGTACCTCACACTTTTTGGGGCTATGCCAGCCACCTACCTAGTCCCAAAATTACTTGCCAAGATTTTATTTTTTAAATGTGATTTTAGATAACCCTGGAGAGTATTCTTCGCATCTCTATAGAGACCACTTTTCTTGTTTCTGAGAGACTCGTAATCATGCAGACATCTACATCACCAGGGCCAAAGACCTAATTGAGATCATAATTGAGATCCCTCCTGGCTTGAGGGAGAGTTTTCCTTTGTTATGCAATAGTTGTAGAGTTCAGGCTGTAGTAGAGTTGTAGTGTTCAGGTCTTGCTGCACATACAAAATGTGCCTCTCCAGACCCATAGAGGGCAGAGGTGTCACACGCTGCCTCATGCATCTTATGATGCTTCAAGCACTCAGAAAGTACTCCTTGATAGAGACATTTCAGTGTGCTCACAGCAGAGTTTTTCTTCTGTCAAGGAAAAGTCAGAAAACTTTCCTGGACTATCATCTATCCTTCCAAGTTTCTGCTTCGAATTTTGATTTGGTCTGTGGCAGGACTCAATCCTTCACTTGCAAATGTTTGATTTTTAAGTTTACAGGCTTCATTTTCTACAAACTGACATGAAACTAGGAAAAAAAGTTCATGCCTTTTTTTTCCTCTATGTTGCTGCACAGAAGACAGGAGGTCCATGTGTAACAGGTCCCAAAAGCAAGTAGGAGCAGCCTGGAATACATGGCATGCATTTGAGGAAGGCTGGTTTTTTTGGAAATCTAACAAGAAGAAGGTCTTGCAGGCTGTCATCATTAGAGTCAGGAGGCAGCTCTTTGATAGACAGCGAGAAGTGACAGCTTGTAAACAGCAAGCCTTAAAAATGTGGCTCATCTGTGATGTAGAGTGTGCATCGGTAAGGGCTGAAACATTTGAGTGATGTTCTGGCCAAACACAAGTGACACAAGTTTGCATAAATCAGAACTAGACTCCTTCTTCCCATAATAATGCATGGCTGAAGGTGTCAGTCTGACAAAGGAGATGAAGATGAAGCACGGGTTTTGTAGCCAAGTGCTCACTAACAGGTTGAAGACAGCTGCTCCTATGGAGCTTGTGAAGCAGGAGGTGGCTAGGCCATGAGCTAGGATGGGGACTCCAAAGAGTAAAAATTCCTGGTAAACTACAAGGTGAGAATAGGAAGGGCTGCAGTTGCAAAGATGAGCTGCAGTTGGACACAAGGTGCCTGCCCATACAGATTCTCTGTACAAGAGCAAAGCAGCAACAGGAGAATGGGCTAAGAGAAGTTCAAGGTATAAATAAAGGACATAGCACAGGATCAATGGTCTTGGGACTGGAAGAAATAATGTCTGTAACTACAACCAGAAGAAATATCTTTGAAAGACAAAGGAAGGATGAGCAATGGGATTAAGCACTGGATGATCCATAGCCCTAATCAAGAGAAGGTGATGAATACAGCAGAGTTCTAACACCACAGAGACCTGAGAGTGCAGAAGCAAGAGAGGGAGCACTGCTCAATGAAGGCCAAGTCCTGTGACTGGCATCTCTAGGGAGCAGGGGCATTGATCCATGGTCAGAGATGCAGGAATGAGGAAACGAGCAGCAATGGGATTGAATGGGTCACCAGTTCAGATCCGGCAAAAGGGTCCAGCTGGATGCCACAAAGGCAGATAAGCTGAGAGCTCAATAAACTCAGAGACTTCACTATGGATGTCCAAGTAGAAAAGAGAGAGTGCAGGAGTGATTGTGGATCATGTGACAAGCAACTGATTTATCCCAGGTTGATACAGCTGAACAGTAAGCAGCCAAATTGTTGAGGGAGATGAGGGAACAGTAGCAGAAAGGGGAATATGAAGGACTCTTTTTAGATTTGAGACGAATGTTCCCTTGAAAACTGGCAAGGTTTCTAAGCAGAGCTAGTCAGAGACAGGCCTACACCTGGAGGATGGAGAAAGCTCAGGGCACATGAAGGACAATGTGTGTCACCAGCAGTTTGTTGTAGTCAGTTCTACCACAAAGGCTGATGTTCTGCCAATGCCAGGCATGAAACCATTGAAGACTCAATTCTTGCTACAATCACATTCATTTTTTGGTCACATTTACACTCCTGTCTTGTTCCCTTCACAAGTTAAGTGATAAAATTACACAAGTTTGCCTAATTCTGTTCCTACTTTCCACATTTACATTTTTTAGAAATAATTACAAACTAACAGTGCTTATTTTGGAGTACCCAGACTAACACACTTTAAAAGGGAGTAATCTATTAAAAAAGTTTCTCAGTGCAACAGTGCAACTCCTGATAAAGAGTTGGACACTTGTACATATTTTACATTATTCCCAATATTGAAGGCTAAGTAGGCCTTATCTTCTTTGTCAAATTCCTGCAGACTCAGTCAGGCTGGGATAGGGTTCGTGAAAATAAACAGACATTCAATCCTTGTTGCAGACAGTTTTTTAGCAAAGCCTTGTTTTCTGGTTTTGTGAATGGGGCAAAGAACTAGATATAGGGTAGGGGGCCTTCTACACCCCTCTTTCCTCCATCACTGTAAAAAGTGGTGAATAATATAGTTTTGTTCTAAAAATCATGTTTAACGGGTGGTTTGGATTACTTCAGCAGTAATTCTAAAGTATGGCTTGATCTAATAGAATCAATGACTGGGAATAGGGAGAAGGGTCAAATTTCTTTTCAGTTACAGTGGTCTAAACAGACATGAAAAGGCATTACACAGCAGCAAAAGTGACCTGAATTTGCTCACTTTAGTGAAGCTAATAGGTTTTCTGCATGCCTCTCAAATTACTGCCCAGTTAAGAGTAGAAGTGCTCAAATATTGATCACAAAGATGTGGGGGATGAAGCAACATTTTAAAAATTAATGCCTGTTTCTCATTTTCTAATGATGTCCACCTGTGACTTTAACCAGTCCTGGTGGGTAAGGAGTTTAAAGCAGTTCAGGGTAACTTACCTCCTGAACTATCAGAATTTTAGTCATGTTTGAAAATCACTTTGTAAGCTTTCGTAGTCTTCAGTCACAACACACAGAATTCATCTGCTTGTGTTTCTGATCCTTTTAAGGTTTGAAACGCTATTGAGAAAGGCTGAGAGTTTGGTTAGCTGAAGGTATTAAAAAGAAATCAATAGAATGTTCTTATTTGAAACAGCTCCCTGACCTAGAGGCTTACTAGGACTGCAAAACGAGTCCATTGTCTTTCCTCTCAAACACTTTGCAGGTTTGCAGCTTAACCCATCTCCTTTATCAGTAACATGAACAGCTTCAGCATCAGCCAGAGCTGCAACTTCCTCTTAAAAGACAGGCCCTGTTTTCCCCTTGTTTCCCGTTTCTTGAAAATGGTAGGCTTCTGTTAAAAAGAGGACAATCATGTGTCAAGTCACAAAGGCTTTAGAAAAGACAACCTTCCTCAAAAGGTGCTCAGGCCTTTTACACTTAGACAATCACCACTCACAAGTCACTGTGTGTACTGGGCATCCACACTCCCAGTCAAAACTCCCCTCTGATTTGTGACTGGCCTGTCCCACAAGTCAAATGCCATCTAAATGTGGTTCCTTGGAAAAACTTTTTCCTCCTTTTTTCAGCCAAAGCTGCCATATACAGTAGTACCTAATGAATGCAGGATGGGGATGGTCTCTATCTTAAATCTTGGGAGAAATTAAGAACTATGCCAGAGTGTCAAAGCTACTGCTTTAACCACTGCTCAGCTTCTGAAAAATACTTTTACAAAGAAAGGAGTGCAAATGCAGAGAGGACAAAGGCCCATTATGATTTCTGTTACTGTCATGTTTTTTACATGTCACTTTTTTTGTAAGGCTGCTGTTTTCCATCCACATACAGACACAGGCCACGGCTCAACCAATGGCTGATGTTTCCCACCAGGAAAAATGCTGTCCTATATGGCATTGTGGGTTTTGTTGAGAGCCTTAGGAGACAGAATGCAAACAGCAAGCCTGGGCTGGGACTTCCCTTGCAGAAAATCCCCTGTATCACCCTAATCCTCCAATCAGTGATTACACTCTACTGATTAGGGATGTAAGAGATAATGATTATTACACAAAACCCCCCAAGTTGGCATTTAGATAGCTCTATTCAACTGCAAAGTGTTTTACATAATTAACCATGATGGGATTGTCTTTGCTGCACCTCTGCAATGCTCTATTCCCACACAGTTTTGAAAGATACATGTGAGAACCAATTATGCAGAGTGGCAAAAATGGATCTGTGGGAGCTCTTTGCTGTTCTCCTCAGTGTCCAGCATGGGGAGCACAACGACTTTGACACTGTGGTACTGCCAAGCTGGCAAGTGGTAATTGGTCATTTCACAGTGGCCGTGAGAGAGTGATGTCCCCTGGCTGCACAGTGCCCATGGGGTGGCATTTTCTTGTCATCTTCTGAGCTCCTAGGAGTTAGCTAACATGAGTTTCATCTGAAACTTATAAGGCACTCTTTAAACTATAATGGGTTTCAAGACCAAAGGAATTACCAGGACAAATGACCGTGATCTGCAGCACTACACAAACCACAGACTATTGAATCCTGCCTCAAACCCAAGCTGGTCACTGAACGTGACCATTTCCTATAAGCAAAAAGCCAGGTCCTGTTCTTTAGAGAAAAATAATCTACTGTGCTGCTGTACAACAACATCCTACCACCAGATATGCCTAACTTGAGTTTTTAGCTCTTGGATCAATTACAGAGCCCTTTTTTCTCACAACCCTTTTTCCTTCCTGCTCTCTTTTTAAGGACTGCAATCACATCTCTACCTCATCTCTGTCTGTTTATATAAGGTATTTAAAATTTCTCACCAAAATTTCAATTTCCAAAATTACTATTATTTTTTTGCATCTTTTCTGAATCCAATTAACTTGTGAAGATTTTGAAAAAACGTGACTATGTGAACTAGACATTGCATATATTGTTACACCTATTTTGGGCAAAGGAGAGCAGAAGTATGGTGTTCATATCCCATGAGTCCTCCAAAAACTGCCTTTCCCCCCACCTTTGCTATATGCTTTTAAGACTTCTTGGGGTGTCACTGAAAGCAGATTAATACTTGCTACAAATATTTTAATATTAGTAGTTTTTACTACGTTTTTACTACACATAATTAATTACTGTAAAAGAGTAAACTTTCTAATACTGTTGGCTATAAGCAACGATATTAAAAATTTTATCTGTATTTCACATGGCTTGGTCTCAAGCTAGCGCCATCAAATGCATTTTTCTTGTCAGTAATTGATGCCTTCTCATATTTGATGTACTGGAAAAAGGAAAAATTATTGGAAGAGGAAATTATTAATAATATTGCAAGATGCTGAGGCCTTCTAAAGGTAACTGAAAGAACTTTTCATGTGCAGTTGTTGGGATGTAGGACTGAAATTGGCTTGTTTGCTGGACCTGAGTTGTTTGTCTTTCACACACAGGAGTGTTGTAGGCAACCTACTGCACTCAACACAGGTCCTGCAGACCCAAAGATGCACAAGGGGTTTTGCCAATCAGTTCTTTTGTTCTGTTAGTGATCTCAAATTTGTCATTTCTCAGATAATTTCTTAGCAGTCTGTTGCTCCTGTTACCTTGTATTGTCCATAAAAGGAGACTTTGGGAGCACTGGGAGAGGTTCCTGTCTTTGATGCATTTAAGACATTAGGCAAGACTGAACCCCCCCTGTCTGCACCACACTTGCACCTCTGGAGGAGAAACTGAGAAGGCAATGCAAGATTTTTTGAGTGAAGCCAAGGCAGTCCAAGTGCTTCTGCCTAAAGCAGGAGAAAAGCTGGAGCACTTTTTCATTCAAGAAGCAGAGAACATGAAATCAGAAAAATCACCCCCAGGAGAACTGACTGAACTGAGTATGAAACAAGTGCAGAGCTAATAAACCTGAACTGTCAGTGATGGTGTTTCTTCAGACAAGGACAGAGGAGGAAGCCAGCTACAATGTTCACCAGTCCTTAGCAGATGAACATTGGCAGAGGGCTGTCAGGGAATCAGGACAAAGGAACAGCAGTGACAACACAGCAAAAAGCGTTCCCAGTCCACCTGTGATGGAGAATGATTGAATTCTGCTGGGGAAAACATACTGTCTGTAGGAGGAGGTTGCAAACACCATGGTCTGTTTCCATTTTGACTCCCTAATAGGAACAACAGTAGCAGTGAAAGGAGACAGGACAGAAACTAAAAAGTGGTTCTTTGCTATTATGCTATTGCTCTTCATCCCAACATAAGCCAGCCCTTTGACTTTAAAGAAAAGGTACTGCTTGTTTCCTGTCTGACCAGCTCCTTCACACTACACATAGCACTGAACTGCATGATATTTAGGCATCAACTTAGTATAACCTTCTAAAAGGAAGAAGATATTTCCTGTCAAAGGAGGAATAGATAAAAGTTACTGTTGTTACAAAAAGCAGAGAGTCTCTAATGTGCTGACTGGGTGGGAGAAAGAGAGCGACTTGGGATTTGGAGGTTTAATTAGGTTTACGCCCAGAACATGTTGTTACAGAACCCAGAGGGTAAAGAAGAAAAGAGAAAGCTCAGACTTACATCTGTTTGAATGATGCTCCATGCATTAGTGAGGCCAATATTTCCATCTGTCCCATACAAGTGAAGTCCTTTCTTCAGATCCCGCTGAGCATACTTGTCAATCTAAAACCAACAACAAAAGACACAGAACTCAGAATTTGCTGAGTACCACATTTCAGAATCAAAGAGCATGGAGCATAGAGCTGTTGGACAATGGTCCTGCACTGAAATGAAAAAAAGTTTAACCAACATTTTGTAAATAACATGAAAAGTTCCTCTTCTGAGCTTATGTTCCTGTTTCCCATCACAGAGACCTTTAATACATCTTTTCCCTTCTCACATAACTACCAAAGTACTACAGGGAGACTGGATGCAGTTTAACCACTCATTTTTGCAAATAAGCCTATCTATGAAAACATTCATCTACACACAGTGTTTCCTTTTAGTTTAGTATATTTAATAGTGACCAAGTGCATTAATGTGTACTCCTCCATACTGGAAAACAGATAGACATGGTGCATATCTAAAATGATGTAACCAATGCTAATTTTGAGTTAACAAAGGCAGCAAAGGTATTCTGCTTCTGCCATACACTTGGGCTTCACTTCTGATTTGTGCAGTCAGAATTGTTTTCCAACTGCAGCTGCAAAAAACGTGGATGCAAAGAATCTTGCACAGTTTAAAGTAGGAATTTTCAACTCACTACATCATAATTATTATGGGGAAAATATAAAGTTACTCAACAATATGACTACAAAAATACTATGACCTCAAAAGCTCACCATGTCCAGGAAGCCTCTGCTGTATGTGCAAAAGATTGTGCTTGGTCTGTCCAGTTCTTTTGTTTCCTTCCTGAAAGTTTACCAGCATTATGTTGAGCCAGTAATAAGAGCTTTGAGGAAGTACAAGAAACAGCACAAGTTAAGATTAATTACAACTTAATCTCAGCACCTTAACTATCATGCAAGGCCTTTCTCATGGATGCCTTCCTTGAACAGTAGGTGCTGTGATCCCCCTGTAATTATCATGTAAGCTGCTTTTGGCTATACACAGAGATTATACATAGTCACTGGTATGTTAATTAGAGGAGAACACCAGAGCTGAAAGCTGTCATTAAATTTGGAATTAGTTGAGAAAATTACAGGCAATAAACAATAAACTTATATGTGCTGGGGATTCCTAGCATTCATTTAAGAATTAGATTGAACTGTGTTTCAGCTCTGCACTTACCCTCAGCTCCCTGTGTCTCAACTGGACCTGCTGTGGTCTCCAGCAGAGCCATCAATTAGGATGGAAGGGCATGGTTTTGATGCCAGTCTCAGAGAGGCTTGGAAATTTAGTTAATGTCCTACAGAGGCAGTGAGGTAAATTAATTGTTTAAAAACTTATTCAGAAACTGACAGAGGTGAAGAGGAACAGGGTAACTAAGGGCAGGTGGGGACAGAAATCCAGCAAGGCAATCTGCTACCTTGAAGATGAAAGAGAAAGGTTTGTTTTGAATATTAATTTATCTCACCTGAGAATATTTGCCCTGTAGATGGAGAGAGCTACCCACTAGCCTTAGGTTCATATCAGCACTAATATGGAACAAGGGAGAGAACAGTGATTCTTATCTGAAGGGTAAATGCCATGTTAAAGGGATGCAAAATGCAAAGTTTGCACTCCCTTACTCAAGTTTTACTTTGCAATCTTGACTTCCTATTTGAGATGGATACTAACATCATGATAATTTATTAACTTAAGAAGATCAAGAGCAAAGTTTTATTAGTCCATGTGTGCATTAACACGGTCTCAAGAGATTGTGTCACCAAGCATTCCTGATCTTCCTTCCACCTGGAGAAGCCTCACTAGCAAGCAACTTGCTGAGGCTTCCTCATAAAATTAATCACTTTTCCTGCACAAAGAGTGCAAGGCCTTTATACTTTGAACACAGCTGGCATCAGATTTCCGTATTTCAGCAACTGAGTAACCAGCAGAGCTTCAAGAAAACAGGTACTATGTGACCAGTTCTCCCACTGCTATTTCAGAAAGCCTCAACATCAAGTCCTGCACATAGTATGATCCATCATTATTTGTTGTTTTTTATTTAAAAATAAAGTGCTTGCTTGAATCTTGTTTGGAAGAGGATGTAATGTTTTTTAGAATCCCACACCACACGTGTGTCTCACTTCCTTATCTCTCTCATCTCTATGCAGGCTGTAACTTTGAAAGAGGCATACACATGTAGTGGAACAATATTGCCAGATTGTTTTACCTTTTTATTTCATGCCCACTGACAGGGAAGGCATCTGGAAATACCAGTTTTACACACAGTGAGAACTTTATATTGATTTGGGTGATGGTAAAGGTAGGATTTTACACAGTTCTCTTTTAGTAAAGTTTACATCTGACCTTCTAATTAAGTGTGCTGTACATAATACAGTATGCTGCTCTCTGAAGAGCAGCTGATTTAAAATCTCTTTGTCACAGAGCTACTCCTTGAAGCATTCACACTCCTCTGTTTGCTTACACTAGGGTCAGAAGGGTGTTGATCAAATCCTAGGAATAACCTTGTACAGAACAACTGAGTTGATGATGGGTGGTGACTGGGCTCCAGGAGAAAGGGGGAACAGGGATCGGCCCTTGGCCTCCTGGCACTTGTGTCTGCAGCTGAACCATAAGCAGGAAGCCCTCCACCCTCTGTGTCTCCCCTGTTTCCATTTGTTATTAATGTGTTACCTTGCATGAATTAATCAGTGGTGACGTAGCCTTGGACTTCCTAAGAGTCCAGATGAAATTAAACAGGAGAGCTGCTCTCGTTCCCACTGTGAGGAGCTCAGTCTCTACGTGCAGTCCTATTAAAAGCACATTGACCTCTGCTCAAATAACCTGTGTACAAGGTTATAAGATGGGTATTTTTTCCCAGCTGAAGCACTGCTTGAAGCTCTGACATACGATTCCTACTGGCTTTGACTAGAGAGGGGTGAGTAAAACCCAAGGCCTATTTGTGGGACACAGCTGGTAAGTGCTCTTCCAGGTCCTCCTGATTCCTTCTAACCTCAATTCTTTTCCTTCCTCAGAATATTTTTAGAATAACAGGAACTTTTCAATATGCCTTTATTCTAATTGTAACTTTGATTTAAATGAAAACTCACAAAACACCCAGCTGTCTCTTCTGCCTTTAATTTAATTTTTTCAGGAAACGATCTTTCTGAAAATGAAATGCTGCGCCACAGTGATTCATCACATCTCCTGACAAATGATCCTGCCCAATACTCACCAATCTGTCTGCTTCCCTTGTTTGTCTGTGAGCTACCAGTCCTCAGCCAGGCAAAATGTCTATCTCAAATCAGGACTGAAGTATTATATTTAATATTCTGCAATTTGAATCTGCTGCATTCTTCCATACACAAGCCAGGCCCTTAATAAATCACAGCTCTAGTGAAGTAGCACAAAGAAGAGTAACAAAAACTCTGCAGACAAACTGTTGCTCTAAATGAGGTACCTGTTTTTAGACATGTGGAATACCAGATATTTCTTTAGACGAAAGAGTTTCTTAAAAGATTTGGCAGCAAGAACCTTTTATCAATCTGTTAGGGAAGAAGAGAAAAATTCATTTCCTCCTTGGGATTCATCGGTCAACAGATGAGAGGTAAAAGCTTGAAGCTGGCATGCCATCTATGCCATCCATGTAAATTCCTGTGAGCACTGGGTTCAGACATACTGGAGCCTTGCCCATACTTATCAGCCCCATCAGGTTCCAGTGATGTTTCTGGTAGGTTAAATGTGTCCCAGTGTGGTGATCCACTACGATCCATGCCTTCAAGAGAAGCATTTCTCAGAGCAGGGCATGCATATTGCTGCACTTTACCTAAGCTAAGATCCTGTTACTACTGCAAAGAGCAGCAATATTTTCTCACTGACTTTCATTATGCACTAATAGGGCTCTTATGTCTCTCACTGTCCTATTACAAAGACTTTCTAAAAAATATATATACTGATCTAAGGTGGACAAGTCACGTGCAGAGAGTTTCAGGCAATGAAGGAAACTCAGGATATGAACTGCAGAAGGGAAAGCTACAAGAGATGTGGCAGGACTGGAGAGAACCTGCCACAGCAGTCAGGAAAGGTGGCTGAAAGCTAGATGCAGTTAGAGAGAATGGGCAGGGATCCATCTGAGCCTCACCGAAACTACAGCTGGGAAAAAAACATTCCTTAAAAAAAATCTTACTCCAGCCTGCTTATAAATCCAGGCCAAATTAAAGTGTTTCCTTCTTAATTTGCATTCCCTTGAGGCAGGTACTTAAGCTGTAGCAATGCACAGTAAGGCTGCTTTAACTGTCAGCTTTGTCCCTTCACTGCCTCAGAAATCCAGAGCCTCTGAGCAGAGCTGTAGCTGGCTGGCTGACAAGCCCAGCTGGAGAAACCAGCACACTTCAAGAGGACCTGGGGCTGTCAGACTCCACCTTGTCTCCTTGAATAAGACAAGCTAAGAATAATTGAGGATGAGATAAAAACTATGTAACAACAACGAAAACAAACTCCTGCTTAGCACAGACATGCTGAAAGCACTACATGAACATTCTGCACTGCAAACACCCAGGTTCATAATTAATTCCATCTCTGTTTTACAGATGGGGGACTGTAGGGGCCTTGAGTTCCTGGGGGTGGTTTCACAGACCTCTCACTTTCTGTCTAAATGAAAGGCTTTGGAGTTATTGTACTTACTGTTAAGGTATGAAACAGAAGACAAATACTGTTCCCTGAGAAGCCCAGTCCTGTAATTTTTCTGCTGATAAGGAGGAGGAAGTGCTTTGAGCAAAATGTCTTGGGCAAACAAGAGAATTGTGTCTGTGCAGAACAGGGGTATTTTCAGTATTTACAGCTAATATGAGGCACAACTTTGATCAAACTGAAGCTCCAGCAATACTGAAGGCACAAACTCCTTCCCCTGTTCCAGCATACTGAGAGGGAAGGTGGCTTTGCTGGAATCTTCTCTGGAATAAAGGTCAAAAAAAGACTTTGGGGAGATCCTTATTAACTCCTTTTGAACTTGTTGAAAGCATGAGATGCCACTTAGATTGAGCACAGCCTTTAGGAAAAGGCCAGAAGATGCCAACAGCATCCCCAGCTTTCTAACCTGCAGGCAACTGGAGACTTTTAATTTCAAGCCTCAATGCTTTTCTACCACAACCTGAACAAAACCTCTACCCAAAAAGTCCCCTAAACTGGAGAAAGCCTCTCAGCAGTGTTCCAATATAGGTAAACAAACATTCTTGACCTTTCTGGTGATTGCTTCCCCTACCTCTGTGTCTCTCCAGCAGAACAGGAGAGGCTCTAAGGAAATGACAAAATATCCAATAGTTTCCCACCGGGCAAAACTTTTAATTTAATGCCTTGATAATCATTCTCTACAAATAGCAGGCAGTGGGAAATCAAATGTAAACAGAAAGTGCCTAATCTATAAGGTCATTTCTGGGAGCCCTTGCCTGCTAAGAAGAGATGAGATTGATTGTACCAACAGGTAAGGCTTGTTTTAAATGAGATGTTCCCGAACCTGTGTATAAGAAGGTGAGAGCTGTAAACGCTCTCCTCACCACTGAAATCTTCCTTACACAATCTGCCTATAAATAGAAATCTTTTCAGATTTTAGTAATGAAGAGATACTGCGTGATTTTTGGTGATATTTGGCAGTTAATATACTAAATTCTTGCAGGTATCATCAATGTTGCACATCTCCAGAACACTTCACTCAGTGCTGTGGGATTCCCTTCCTCGCTTTTGCCCCAAATGTGAAACAACTTCAGGACTTAATGTTCAGTTTTTTTGTTTTGTGGGGTTTTTTTTTGTAATTGCTTCCTTTAACACAGAAGCTAGTGAATTCTCCTAACTTGACTGCAAAAGCAAACATCAGGCATCACCTTACAGATCTTCTGAACTTCAATAATTTAGATGAAATACTTTTTGCTCTAGCAGTGTTTGATATCAAGGGAGCTGCATTGTCACTGGCTATGTAACTTCAGAAGAGTAAAGAATTCAAGAAGAGAAGATCAAAGGAAATGGTCTGGGAGCAGAAAGAATTAATGTTTCTGAAACCTACTGGCTTAGGTCAGCTGAGATAAGACCTGTCAGCTGTGCCATAGGCTCTCTACAGAGTCTTGAAAAGTCACTGCTCTTGTTTCAGCTATTTGTAAAACATGAATCACCTGACTCTAGTCATGCCATAAAGTTAATAATATAATAAATAATTTGCAGTAGGCATTTGAATACTGAACCCAATGTGGAAGATAAAGCACTTGCACAGAATCTGAGACAATGAATGGAGTTTCTAACCTGAGAGAGAGCGAGCTAGCGAGAAAGAGAGAGAGAGAGAGAGAGAGAGAGAGAGAGAGAGAGAGAGGGGAACCTTCCTGGCACTTAGAGGTAAAAATGAGGTTCATCAGGAAGCAAAAGGAAGGACAAGTACATCTTGCACTGGCCTGTAGGAGGCAATTGTGGAAACTATAAGAGAGTCTCTTATGTGCTCTGGCAAGAACCAAGAAGTTGCAATGGTGTTGTTGGGGGTTGGATCTGTTTCTTTTGTGTTTGTGGATTTTTTTCCTGGTGGTTTTGCTAGGTAACTAATTGCTGGGTACTTATGGGTGCTTGACTGAAACAAAAGGGGGCAGCAGGTTTCTCCTGGGGAACAGCAGCTGAACAGGACAGTTTGGTCCGAGGACACTGCTCCAAAAGGACGTGGGAGTACCAGAAGACCCTGCTTGTTTTTCCTGCACTGGATTTTTCTCCAGAGGAAGACTGGACTCATCTCGTCACCACTGGACTTTCCTACAGGACCATCTCCACTTCAGAAAATGCACAGAACTGCATCTATTACTCCAGGAGGATTTCATCTGGACTGCTTTAACACCCTGACACCCAGGGTGTCAGGTCACATCCCTGACTCTGTCAGGGTATTTTCTGAGGTTTTGTTGGTTTTTTTTTTTTGTTTTCTTTTCTCTTAGTGCTATTACGTTTGTTTTTTTTTTGTTTTTTCTAATATTCCTAGTAAAGAACTGTTATTCCTATTCCCAAATCTTTGCCTGAGAGCCTCCAACTGCAAAATTATAATAATCTGAGGGAGGGGGTTTACATTCTCTATTCAAAGGGAGATTCCAGCTTTTTGCTGGCAGGTATCTGTCTTTCAAATCAAGACAGGTGTTTAATACCAAAGTAATGAAGTCAAAGAACTTGGGTTTTTCAAACCAGTGTTTCCTGGGGCCATGGTTTGTGCATATAATTAATTATATGTTTCAGTCACTGTCTTCTCTGCTCACCATCACCTGCTTGTGCTTGACTGCAGGCAGCAGCAACCAGCTGAGGCTGCAGGAAAGGAGCCACTGAAACATCCCTGTACTTTTCATACTATTGAAATGCCAATGAATGCCACAGCAGCTTTACTTCCTCTGTTTTAAACAGGAGATCACAAGGATGGCAAGTCACTAGAGCCTGCAACTCAAAATTTTTCATGCAAGAGCAAATTCAAATGCTTCCAGCAAACTGCATCTGATTTTGTCCAAATGAGGCCTTTAAAGGTCCAAGGGAAAGACTGGCATTTTATCATTGTTTAGTTTCCTATTATTGCTGGTGTAAGGGGAAATACACTGCTCTGCAGCCAGAGGCCATTGCCATGTAATCTGTTCTTAGGCACAGCAACACCTGAATTACTTGTGCATCAATCCCTAGGTTTGTTTAAATAAAGCACATCATAACAAGCTCAAAGACACAGGCTCAAAATGTTAAGCTGCAGCTTAACATTTTGGCTTATTTAGAGAATGAAACCAGTAGCAGAGCCAACACCTTATTTAAGCTGTCAGTATTGCATCTGAGCACAGGTACTGCCCAATGAGACAGTCCAAGACCGCCTTAAAAAACCCCTCAATCTTCTTTATTTTTACTGAAACTAGGGGTAGAAGCTTTAAATATGAATTCTTGGCTTGCTGCTTCTTGTTTTAAAGGAGTTTGAATGTTGCAGCATACATGGAGAAAGGGCTGGGTGAAACTAGGCAGGTAAATCAAATCAATTGCTTACTCAAAAGCCTGACATTGCAAAGTAACTACCATGTTATTAAGTCAGTTCTTCTTAACAATTATGGATTTTGGTGACAAAAGCCTCACCAGCGTGTTGGAGGAATATCAGGTGAGTGAACACTGAAGTGCATGGTTTTTGTAACATACCTAATTATAGAGCATTCAGGATACATTTGGTGCTGATTCTGCAGAAGGAAACTTTTGTTTACATATAAATAGGCTCTTCAGATTATTAAGCTGGTTGGGAAAATCCATCTGCAACAGCAGTGACACTGGCAAAGCTGTGAGTCACCATGGTTTGACTGTGCCATCTCTTTTTTAGAATGAAACTCCCTCAGGTCATCTTCATATACTTGCTCCAAAGCTGACTGACACAAGAGAGCTTCTGTTCCCTTTCTCCAGTTACATTTCCCACCAAGTGTTGCTCTCAGCAAGCCTTCCCTGCCTTCACCCATCAGCCTCGTGTTCCACAGATCTCCCAACCTACCCTCATCTCCCTCCTGTGCCACCCCTCCTACCCATTTCAGTAGTCCTTCCCCACACATGGGCCTGATTCACTCCCTTCCTTCCTGTCCCAGTAAATGGCAATTTTTGTTTGATCTCTAGTGGCCTCAGGAGCACACCTGTGCCAGGGTGTAAAGACTCCTGAGCTATGCTCATGTATTGAAATCCCATGCACACTGAATCCAAGCCAGTGCAAAAGGAAAACACTCTTTTCAAAACCTATGCTTATGTTGAGCATATTCCCAGGTTATCTGTATTCAGCCTTCTTACCTTTTGTTTTCTTTCTAAATTTTAAAAAAGATAATCACTTTCATTTGTCCTCAACAGTCATCAGTCTAAGCTCAGATAAGCAAAATGGGAAGCATGCTAATTAACATGATGCATGCTGCTGAGCCTTTGTTTGCCAAGAGACATGAAAGGTGGGTTGCATTTGTGTTTCAAGTGCTAACAACTTGTTATCTCCAACTAAGCAGACCCACTTAGAGCACTAACCCCCCCTCCCCATCCACCTAGGGATGCACATGTCAATAGAGCCTTAGATCCAATTAGCTGCCACAAAGGCTTCAGGACTGCAGAGGCAAGTGAAAGCAGGGAGACAAAGCACTTCCCTTGTAGGAATGAATGACCCCCATGTGGTCAGGTACCAGAACAGTGACATCGGACACATAATCCTTTGCAGAGGCTGTGGGCTGGAAAAGGGGAAGGCAGCACTTTGCTCACGGAGATGAAGAACTTGGCCATTTGCCCACTGAGCCATTTGCTGCAGCTGTCCTATGGGATCAAACTTGGCTTCAATTATTTACCATACTCATTTACTTAGCTTAAAGGTGAATGAGAGCATGTTCAAATAAGAGAGAGCACTACTAAAAGAACAGAGGAGGAGAGATAACTAAGGCAAATCATGCCCTGTGCTCCCACTGTGGTAAAGAGAAGATGAATGAGGCCCCCACACCGTGTAAATGTGGGCTATCTGCACATTCATTTATCCAATTAACTTAATTTCCTCATAGATTTATGACTTTGGTAAAAAAATACGAGCCAAAATACAGATTTTTCCACTGCTGTAAGATAAAAACAATTCTGCAAACAACAAAACAATTACACCCTCCCTGTGTTGAGCCTCTGGTGTCACCTGAGCCTTGCTGGGGCCATGGGGAAGGCTATAAGCTCCTCTGGTTATTCACAGGCATGGGCATTGCCACCTCTTGGTGTCAGAGCTGCTCTGATTAACACAGACCTCAGCTCCACTGGCACCAGTAACAACTGGGCAAGCTGCAAAGCTGCTGGGGGACAGAGCTGGCTAATTTCCTCAGGGGTAGAAATTTTCCCAATTCCTTAGAACAAGGAAAACAAATGATTGCTGATAAGCCCTCTTTCTCTGAGCTGGAACTAAAAGACCCATTTAAAAACCAAGCCAAACCCACTGAAGGGTTAAAATCTGCTACTCTGTCTGGAGAAACTTGTCTGGAAAGAGTGATTCTGTGGAAACAGATTGAAAGCTGTGTCCTCCTAGATCCAGGGAACGTTAATCCTTAGGGGAAAGTGAGGTTTGCACACAGCCTGCTTTATTATTCTTAAGATAAGCTTTCTCTGAAATTAGCTTACTTTAAATAAATAATGCTGTGAGGAGAACTACCATCAACTTTGGAGGGAACAGAGCACCAGGCGAAGTCAAGTACACTCCAGTGGGCTGCATTCCTGTGGCAGTGTGATCTCTGCTCGGCCTGGAAGTAGGAAAAGTGCAGAATGCAACCCTTGAGAGAGAGGGCAGCACAAATCCAAAATCCAGGAAAAACAGTGGGCTTTGGAGGAACAGCTGACTACCTGGCAGAAACGTAACAAAACCAGTGCCAGGGTTGCCTGGCCAAAGAGCAGAGAAAGTGATGATCCCCTTACCTATCTTTTCTTCCTTGAAAAAAATGTTATTTTCTTCCAGCCACATGGATGTTTAGTTGGAAGAACAAAGGATCTGCTAAATGCCAGCTCATCAGCTGGCAGGAATCTTCCTGACAATGGAGTTGCTCACATTTATGCAACTTGGCATCCTCACACGGTGTCTCCAGTGGCTCAGACCCCTGTTTCTATGAGGGTACACACAAGCTTGGAAACCATTCCCTCTCCAAACCCATGACCCTGACACCATGGGTGTTCTGACCTTCAGCAACTGGAATTACTGGGTTTAATCCCCAGGTGAGCTTTTCAGTGATGATGTCATAAACTGGTGAATAAAATGTCTTGGAAAGCTGGTAAATAACCACAGCAACAGAAGTGAATAATTGCTATTAAATGCCTCCCTTGTTTTAACAAAATCAACAATTGCAGCTCTTCAATGCACTTCACTGAAAGCTTTAATCATGAATGGAATGATTTGGGACTCAGTCACTGCAAATGAATAAACTACATGGAGATTGCTTTCCATAATAACAGAAAACAAGCAAATAAACAAACTACCAGTCACAACTATATGGCACAAAATGCAGGTTTCCAACACTCTCTCTACTAGTAATGTCAGAACAAAGCCACATTTCTCATTGGAAGTCACATGAGTTGAATGGAGAAGGAAATATGGTTGATACCCCGTATGTTAAACAGATAAGTGACAGTGCCTTCACCAAGTGAGAGACTGGATGTTCCACACAGAACAGAATTGCACGTGCTGTTTTTGCACAGAAAAAGTGGCTTTTACCAAACAAGCAGCAGCCACCCTGCTAAGTGGCACCAAAGGTGCTGTGTTCTCAAACAGGCAGTGTTTGAGTTTAGGACCCCAAACGAGTTCCTGCCATGTGCCAGAGCCCCTTCTAGGAATGGCTCAAAGCAAACCAGGCAGACTGAACCACTGCCCAGGATGGTCTGCCTGTTCAGGAACAGTCTCTCTTGGAGGGGTGAGTTATCCCTTGGAGACGAGCAGAAACCAAAGTGAAAGGTTATATCTGCCACACGTGACAAGAGTCCCAAGAACACCTGTGAGAATGCTCCTCAGCTGCCTCTGGCTTATTTTGAATTTATTGTTCATGCTTCTACCTTTCAAAATGAGCCCCTCTTTCCTAATTAAGAGAGTGACTTTTTGCAAGAGAGAAGCATTAATCCCAAGTGTCTCCTTAAAAGTGGAAATTGTCTGTTCCCTCTCATCCCCCTTGGATTCTCTGATGTTCAGTAACACTGCCTGCAATAGCTCCAAGACAGTTTTTTTCCATAGGGCATTCATTTGGGTCTCTCTACCTGCCTAAACTTAGTAGTTTTGACACCTCTGAAGAGCTCAAATTTGACTGAAATTTTCTATCCGTGTCAGGGGTTATGGGGGCACAACAGGAAAAAAGAAGTCACTGCAGCCACATTGAATGTATTTTAAAAAGTAAAATTTACAAAAAAAACCCCCATTGTTAAAAACAGGAGATTCATTCAGAGGGGTTTTAGTTGGTTTTTGATCCAAAGTTATTTGGTATTTTTCTGATGCTATGGAAGAAAGCATAAAAATCACTCCAAATGAAATTTTGCAGATACCACACAAAACTTGCCATGCATTAAAGAATTTGCTGATATCACTTGTCCTGCTTGGTTACAGAGCCTTAGGCCTTATCCAGACAAATACCAGAAAATACATCTAAGAAAAAACATGTGAGGTCACACTACAAGACTATATTCTGGAAACTTTATTCTGGAAAGCAGGAAACCTGTGGAAGGACTGAGGAAAGGGAGATGTTCATGCTCTGAGGGCAATACTCCCAGCTCACAGAGGAAACAGTCATGGGTTTATTCAACATCAGCTGCATAAAGGCAGACTATTGTCATTACCTCTACACTGCAGAACTGATATCCATGTTTTCAAAAATTCACTGAAAATTTGAAGGATTCTAGACAAGACCTCCAATAAAAAGCCATCACTGAGAAGTGTGCTTTCCTTCACATGACTAACATTCTTGGAAAAACTAATAGACTGACAGGGTCAAAAAGCAGTGTAAATGCAATCTTCAGGTACCCACATGGAGCAGCAGTTCTTAACAGCAGACAGCACTTTATTCTATCACAAAATGACATAATGAGAGTTAGTGGCTAGAACTTCTAAGACAGACAAATACAAGATAGACACAAGGCATAATTTTATCCATGAAGCAAAAATAAATCCTTGGAACAAATAACTGAGAATGAGACGCAGTCAATGATGCCTTTAGACCAAGACTCAAGAATTTTTTAAAATTACAATTCAGATATAATTAGTTTAATGACAAGACTACTCATTGAAGCACTATGGACTACAGAGGACTGTAACTGTCTCATCTGATCTTAAAATTTACAAATCTTCCCAGCAGGCCACAAGTTCTCCATGGATAGGGACTGGGTTATTCATGCCAGATTATGTCACCTATGCCCTGCACTTTGACCTTTGCTTCAAATTTATCCTGAAAGAACAGCCGACAGCAAACATACCAGTCTCTCTAGCACATCCCATCCTGGGACTCAGGCACTGCTCCTTTTAAACTGGCACTTGTGATCTGGGGCACAAATTCTCCTCAGTCACAGCCTGAGTTATCTCAATGAGCTCTCCATCTGCCAAATCCACATCTCCCTTGTCCATGACAACAGTGACTGTCCTCTGGGAGCCGTGTCATCCAAGACACAGAGGCCAGCTGCTCCAGAGCCACCATCTGCAGCAGGCTCATGTGCCCTGCAGCACATTCATGGCATTTATCTAAGAGGCTGCTTTCAAGTGGCTTCCCTGGTTACAGTGTGGGAGCCTGCATGCTCACCCCCCCAGGACTGTGGGGGACAGGGACCCTGCAGGGACAGGCCAAGCCTGAGGAGTCACAGGTGAGCAGCTCCAAGATGTGTTGTTTTAACTCCCCTGGTACAAGCAAGCACATTTTAGTCCCTCTTATATAAAATCAGGACTCCAAGATAAACAGCAAAAGGTGCCTTCAATTTAACTTTCAGCAATGAATGCCTCATGATTATTTTGTAGTCCAAACAACTGAGTTCTTTTGGCTCTTTAATTTCATAGGAACACTCTGTCTCTTACCTGTCCTTTGTCCTTTATCTGTCCTGCCAGCTACTTCCCTGAGAATTTGCAGCACTGGCTTGGCAGGGTATGGGATCACCAGGACCCTCTCCAGACCATACCAAATTAATGTTCATAAAGACATGCATATAAATGCTGGAAAAGGCAGTTTTAGCAATAATGAAAATCTGTCTGAGAGCAGTTCTGCTGTTTATTCATCATTGATCATTTTCCTTTAACACATTTTCTTCCTTCTGTCAGGGGAGTGCAAAACAGCCTGTTTGGTTCAGGATGACAAACAGTAGAACCTAAATATTAAATAGTAAAGAATGTTTTTTGAAAAACCTGTAAGTAATAAAAAAAATCCCAGAAAAGCTCCAAATTAACCCAGCAGCATAAAAAAAATTGCAGGGTGGGATTAGTCTGCATAAGTCATTAAATCCAAAGGTGCAACCTTGTACTTCTACCAATGCTACCAGCTTTTGGGGTACTTTGAGAAGTCCCATAATACGGGCATGGGAGTTTGTAAAATACTCTACATACTGAATCCAGCAATTGTAGTTGAAAATTTTGCCTTTTACTAAAAAAGGATTCATTGTAAGATGTTGAGGGCTTGTGGTTTATGCTAAAAGTTTTAAAATATTAAAAAACAAATGGCAAGTCCCCTCTCCCCAGCTTAGTAAGAAGAGCGAGCTGTATTTGTCATTCTGCCTCGCTGCCATTGTCATCTTGCATGATTTCATCCAGTGAAGGTTGGCAGCTTCCCAGCTCTGGTGAAACTCTGGCATAGCTCCATGGGCTGATGATAGGACTACTTAACAGATGCTGTTGCTATGTAGACTATTTATACTCCTTCAGAATCTCACAAAATGACAAGTACTGGAAATATAGTGCCATCCCCCGAGCATCAAAATGCGCTTTAAAAATTACTATTGACCATTTCCTTCTTATGATACACCTGGGTTTTTTTTCTTTTTTTTTTTTTTTACCCAATCAGATTCTATTTAAATATCTTTTTTTTTTTTTTCCACAAAGCATGATCACTTTAACAAGAAGCAGTGACCAAATCCACCTCAGCTGTGTACCTATGACAAGCAGGAGCTCTCAAGCGGTCACACAAGAACTGCTTCACTGTGTAACAATCTGACAACAGATGGGGAAGTCTTTGCTATGCCAACTTTCACCTTTCTTGGGCTTGACTGCTGGAAAATGCAATAGTCAAAAAATTGTCAGAATCTCTTTATCTATGATAGCTTTTCCAAAGCAGAAAAGAATGATACAGGATCAGGTGTTTTTCCCCATTCCTATACTTCTTGACATAGCATTGCTAAAATGTTTGCCACCACATCTGTGAAGACAAATGGAGAAAAAAAACAAACAACAAAACCCAAAAAAACCACCACCAATGAAACAAGAAAAAGAAAAACACAACAACAAAGAAACAGTGGTTCCAATTACCTTTCTAATCAACACAGAAAACATGTTGACTGTAAGTTCAGAAGACTCTATTCAATCTCATGTTGCTTTGGGAATATAAAAACCTGACATACTCTTCTGAGTGCTGGTCAGGTCAGCAGTCTATCTCTGAATTCTGGAAAATTTGGCAGTCACCAAGAGAACTAACAGTGGTGAAACCCATCAGTATCACTTGGAAGTGCTGCAGTATATTAAAAGTGAAAAGGAAAACCACAATTCTCAAACCCAATTGTGTCAAAAGATCAAGTGGCATCAACTCTGACAGGAGGAAAGACTCAGGAATCACCAAGACAGAATGTGGGATGTAAATGTCACAGGAGTCAGAGTGGCCCTGGAGGATGAAAAGCTTTGGGAAACTGACTATGTGACACCACAGGCAAACATGCCAATGCAGAAATTTCCACTGAAGGAGAAATGTGCCAGTGCTCTCTGCTGCCAGCACAGCCAAGGTTCATCAGCACCACCGAGAGATTCGAGAACCAAACCATGGAGGGCTCCAGCAGCACTGTAGAAAGTCTTGGGACAGGGACTGGATTCCAGTTGTTCTGAAGCTGCAAAGTCACATCCTCGTGTACAGACTTCATTGAGCAGTAATAATTTCTTTGCTAATTTCATATTAGTGGTACCTCTGGCCTTAGAGCCAAGTGCACACAGAAGTCTGTGAAAGAAACATTCAGTCAAGAATCACAAGTGCTGTAACCTGGAGGCTGAGCAATGAAGAACCATATCCACCTTGCCAAAGGGAATGTCTCATCATGTAGACAAACAATTTGTTGATAGATAAATATGCCACAGACAATCTAATCTTGGAAACAGAGCTGAAACCATGCAAATCAGAAGTAACAGATATTCAGCTTTTGCATGAAGCAGCTTTACAGATGAAAAATGACACCCAGCATACATGGAGTAAATGAGAGAACTGAAACAAGCTTCAATTACTAACCCCATTGTGCTCACCATTCCTTCTACAACATAAACAGGACAACAGAAATGTTCAGATTAATCAGCCAGGACTGAATTTCTTCCCACCAAGACAACTTATGCAGACACATGGGGAAGAAAAATAAAATCATTTAACAAATTAGAAAAAAATAGTGCAAAACTGAGACAGCTGTGTGTTCACTGGAGTACTGTTTCACAACAAATGTGTGAAGGCACAAAAACACACACAATTTCTGAAACACCCTATGTAATTGTTAATACTAGAAAAGATGAACACAAATTTTGATGAAAAAAGGGTTCACCTGCACGGTCAATTAAAACAAAATGAACAGATAGGAGAAGAAGTCTATAGACAAGATTATTAAATGAGTAGAAGCATTCTCTGCTCACCCATCCCTTTCTTGGGAAAGGCTTTAACAACTCTTATCTCCTTGGATTTGAGGGAAAAGAAAGGACAGAATCAATAGGATAACTATGGCTCTTCTGGCTATTTTAGATAGGTTTATAACCATTTGCAAATTGCATTAAACATCTGGAATTTAGGACAGGAAACTTTTAATTTTCATTCACAAATCTAATTAACTAAATGAATATGCTCCAAGCAATAACAAATTCCCCATGTGCATTTTTTGAGAAAAGTGATTCTCATGAAACTGCAAACAGCACCAGGCATCCTCTCCTACATAGGCAAAGTGGAGGCCAAAAGGGACACTTTACGTCTGCAAAGGAGACTTGGGGTTATAAAAAAAATAACCTCATTTAAAAATACAATAGCTGAGAGCTTCAGGGTATCATTTTTGTCCACAGCAGACAAGCAGTCTGAGCAGTTTGGTAATGAGGACACAAGATTGGGAAGTGGGATTAGAAACCATCATTCAAACCAATGGGAAAAAAAAACCCCAACAAACCCAAACAGACAAGAAGCAGACTGGCACTCAGAAAAACTAATTGCAGCAGAGATTAATTTTTTTTCTTCAGGACCATGTCACCCATCCCACTACACACCAGTAAGAGAAAGCTCTGGCAGCAAGAGACAAATTGCTATTTGCTATTACTTTCATAATAATGCCTACAGAGCCACCTCTGTTTTGCCCTGATACATAATTTAGAGAGGGGAAAAAATGCCACCCTTGAAATTCCATTGGCCCTGTAGTTCTTAACTGTCAGAGATGATTTCTCTGAGATCTAATTCGAGATTTGCAGGCTTCATTAAGTTTTCTCAAGTAATTTTAAACTTAAATCACCATTGGCAAATCCATCATTTATTGATAGAAACATTAGGACTCTAATGCAGTGTGACTTGTGATGAAACAAGATAGGAAGGGTTTAGGATGGAAAGAACTGCTCCTTTTTGCCACAAAAGATAGCTTCGTCAGGAGAAAAAAATCGGAGAGGGAAAAAATTAGTTTTTCTCTCTCCTGTCACTTTGAACAATCCATGGAGAGTTTTTCAAGTTGTTAAAATTATCTTCTAAAACTGGGGTAAGGCAATACAGCTAATCTCAGGCTGAAGTGTAAGGAGTAAGCTTTCTGTTTTCTTTTTGTTCACAGAGATATTAACAGTGAAAGGAATGGGGTGCAGTAAAACTCCATCCTATGGAAGACAAAGGAATGAACAAAAGCATGCCAAAGCAGGTAAAACACAACAGAGAAGCTCAGATATTTAATCCCTCACCAAACTGAATCCCTTGATTCTGGCTGAGGACATGTTGGAACAATAGAAAGACGATGACTCTATTTTGATTCATATTTAAGGAATTAGTGTATAGTTATTCCAGACTTCACCAAGTAGACAGTTTCCAAACAAACAGCATCCAAGCACACTTTTCAGAGGCCTGTATCTGATCCTACCACAAAGCACCTCCATGCTTTGTAGCCCTCTCCCTTCAGTGCACCTTTCCACACAGACAGGGATTTATTTCTTTTTATATTCCATACAGCAGTTCTGTTTACTGCACTTTATTTACCATACCATTGTTCCCCTTGTCCAGCAATTACTATTTCTGGCCACCCGTTTTGAACAGATGTGATAAATACAGCATTTCACACACAAGTGACATCAGTGCAGCTCCCAAAGAAAACACAACTCCAAATGAGGTGCAAAGCACTGTTGTCATGGAAAGGTGGGTGATGCACAAGCAGAATTCCCTGCATCTTCTTACCTGTGGCAAAGTGAGGCTGTGCCACAAGGGTTAACACTTCCTGCCCACTGAAAAAATAGCAAAAAGGGATGAAACAGAGCTAGGACTCCCTACAGTGCAACACTATGCAACACCATGAAAAATTAGGAATATTTGTTGCAATTTAAAAATAGAGGATAACAGGGTTACTCTGTCTGGGAGATGCTCTCTAACTACAGCGAGGTTGTTTCACTCATGATCAAGAAATGACTGGCTGTCTGCTACGCCAGATTTTACCTATTTTAGGATAACTACCCTCATCACTTTGAGCTCTGGGGGTATTTCTGTGACTTTCTAATTTATTCTTCATCTATAAATAATGAATAAGAATATATGAGAATAAGAATATTAAATAAGCTGACTGTAATGCATTTTAAGTAAACCTATTTCTTCTTTTTTTAACTCTAAATTAAATGCTAAGTAAGCACCTCAAATGCTTGTGGCTAAATTTACCACTGGGAACTTAATGGGTGTGCTGATGAAACATTTACAGGCACCTGTTTTGGCCATAAAGAGAAGAAATTTGCACATTCAATACATTCAGCTTTACATCCAGCCTCTCCTCTGCCATGCCTGCTTAATATGTACAAATGAAAGATTAAATGGGGAAAACTGGAAAGCTTCAAAGTATGGACTTTTTTAAAATAAAACAAACATTTTCAGACACTGTTCAGGCCACCACATATGAGCTGAGATTTATAAAGTTCTGCCATTCACATTTCTATTCTGTTTCAATAAATGCTATTATAAAGTTTTCAGACTAGTAATAAAAAAGCTATTAATGTGTTTCCTCCACACTAATCAATTCAATATGGGGATTGTGATGTTAACACTACTTTACATTACTGCCCTCATCATTTCTCATTCTTCCAATATATAAAATAAACAAAAGGTTTTTGGATTCCTTATAGATTCATTTTTATCTCAAAGTGAAAGCTGTGTGAGATTTGTGGCTTCAGACTCATAGCTGGTGATAAGCTTCTCCTTCCTTCCTCTTCTCAAACTAAATATACAAAGAGAGTTTAACAAAATTAATTGCAGCATTCACTGTTCATGAATTTCTATGCTTGTGTAATTCATTTCCTTGCAGATAGTGAAGCAAAAGGGGATTCTCTTGCTGCCAAGGTTACAGGATTCATGAATCAAGCCTGCTCAGAACTAATGGGGAATAAGTAAAGAATCCCCCTCATCAGTTCTTTCACCAGGGGTGAGTTTTTAATTGCTCTAAATAACTCGGGGCCATGGGATTGCATTCCTGAGGACAGAGGGACAGACTGAACAAATGCAGCCAGGAAAATCCTGAACAGCCATTTCTGCCACAATTTGTGTAATGTCTAGCAAGAAACTTTACTCCCAGCTTGGGGACCAATCATATTCATATTCATCTCTAGCAAAGTGTAAAGCCCTTCATTCAATCCCTTCAACTGCTACTCCAATCTTCGACCCAGGCACAATGCAGGAAAGGCAAAACAGTCTGTGCTCCCTGAGAAAAGGTAGCAGCATAAAACCTTCCCTTTCTCCCCACCTAATCCCAGTGCCCAGAGCTGCTGACTGGAGAGGTCAGAAAAGGGAACTCATCCCTCACCAGGACCATTAATGAAGCGTGGGTGGCTGAGGTGGAGCCACAGAGCACTGCAGGGTCAGTCTGGTGCAGATCACTTTCAAGTGCTGAGTACACTTACGAGAAACAGCTTTATTTGCAGGAAAAGATCTACACAGTCTCCCTTCCCAAATCCTAAAGCCCTTCCTCTATGTTCTGAGACAATCCAGGTCTGAGGAGGGATACTGATACATCAAAAAAGCAATGAGCATTTCCTGAGTTTTCCTGGATTTTTAAGTTAGAGGGTGGAAGGACTGTTAATTCCCTACTTCATAAAATGCAATCCATCTTCCATTCCCAGCTCACTTTTATAAAAATCTGCTGAGATAAAAGCCTTGTTTAATTTATTCTTCCATTTCACCTTGAAATGACCAGTTAAGCCAGCAGTTCCTGATTAAACAAAGGAAGTGATCCAACCCTACACACTTAATAACATGAAGGCATTTTTACACTCCATGTACAACCCTATTCCAAGGGGAATGTGAGAGGCTCAGCACTGTGGTCATAGGACACAAAAAAAGAGAATGTTATGATTCATTCTTACCCAGGGAATTCTTCCCTTGTGAAGCCAGTTGCTGCAGTGGGCAGTGCCCTCAAGCACGTGCCACCACTGTGCTGCTGTGCAGGGTCACTCCACCTCAGAGATGACTTGAAGACATGAGAGGGATTCTGGGCACTCCATATCCCAGCATTTTCAGGAACTCTCAAAATTCAAGCCTCTCTGAATTATCTCCAAGCAGGTCAACACGGAAGAGACACCCAAATCACTCTCAGCTTAAAAACACATTTTTATTATGTAGGATGTACTTAAGCATCTGCCAAATAAAATTTTCCTTTAGCATTAGTTTTTCTCTTTATCAGATTCCACTACCACTTCAAAAAGCACCTAGAAATTGCTTAAAAACAACCTCTGTAACAAGTGTCAAATTCTTGCTTTCTTGACTCCACTTAAATCTGTTCAATCAGAACAAAAGTTATCAGCGTGCAACCTAAAATTCCCACTGGGGAATTGTTTCAAACACTGAAGGTGATCTGATGGGCAAGCCAGAATTGACATGGGGACCTCTCAATGTCCTCTTCTCTTGGTAGGTCAGAGCAACCGGGACATTGCAAGCTTTCAGAGATCAGAAACTTGATCCTCTTAATTCACACTATTTAAATTGTGGATTCATGGTGCTAAGCTGAACAAGGCAGTCTTTGAGCAGAAAAAGAATAATTCTGTGACTGAAGAAACATGCTTCAAGTACTGCATCTCATCAGCTCTGTTTCTCAGTCCCTAAATGTGCCACTTTTCAAAAGAAAATTATACAGAACAGGACTACTCAACACTTCTCTGATAAATTAATCTCCCCTAGAAGAGTTTATATGGGAAAATACTTAGAAAGAGTAATACTGGAATCATTGAATTTAATGTGTTATTAAAATATATATATATATTAATGAGATGTATCAACTCTAAACATAAAAGCTGTGGAATAGATGAGGACTTACCAAATGACCCTCACAGACTATAGCACTGCATGGCATCCTGCTGCGGCCAGAAAAAAGCTCCACACACAATCTGTGATTTAAAATATGTTATTCATCTGCACTGAAACTGCTTCATAAAGACATGGGAAAAAGGTTCATATGTCCACCTCCAAACCTGGCTGTTGGCACCTGCCTGATACACAGAACATAGCAGGGACCACACACAGGCAGATTCACACCAGGACATACCACAAGTCACTTGAGAGTGTCACTCCAGCCTCAGGGGAAAGAATAAAGCTGCCTCAGGCACACAGCAAACAGGTTTATTCCAATTGGCCAGCTACTCCAGCAGAACATTGTTCAAAACATGCCTAGAATGGGTAGAAGAATGCCTTTGGATCAGAAAAGTCTCTCATACCTACTTCTAGATCAAGCAGGGAATAGAGCTGTGCATCTCAGAGCCTGATCCCATCTCCTCAAAGAGCTACACAGTAATGTTGACAGTTCTCAGCTGCCTAAGGAGTGCACTAGGAGCTGCCCTGGAGCAGGAGCAAGGAACCTGAGGAATCCAGAGTCCGACTCCTATGGAATTTGCATGGTCCCACTAATTACGGGAAAGCAAAAATCCAAATTCTGCATTTTAACATACACAGAACTAGGTGATACTTAAAGATGAATACAAAAATATAACCATAACCAATCACAAAATCTAATAAACAAGCATGTGGAAAAAGGATATATTAAATCCTCAGAAATTCCAGCTTGATGTGGAATGAAGTCTCTCCGTGCTGCCCCCTTAGCAGTTTGATATCAAGCATATTCCAGGAATTCGAAGTATTTTAAAAAAGTAATTCCAAGTAATTGACAGTCAAAGCCTAATTGGAAAAGCAGTCATTTCAGTAAGTATCACTGAGGAAAAGCTTGAAGTCGCATGTTCAATTTTAACTCAAATGTTCTCCTTTTGTTTAATCACTTCAAACTTATGGCATGCACCAGTGGGAGCATTTTGTTATTGGAAAGCTTTTGCCATTATATGACTTCAACAAATTACCATAAAAGAGAAAAAATGAAGTCAAATGGTTGGTAGATATGCAGATTTCAGACACACTCAATTTCCATAATTTTTGTGAAAAGCGATGACTAGTTGCAGCAGATGCCCAAAATTAATACCCAGAATGAGACAAAAAGGCTGAAATGAGAGTGTTAACAGATAAATATTTCATCTGCTCCAGAATATGTAATGCTCTGGCAGGCAGCATTTTGGATCTTGTTTTGCCAGCACAATGATGGAAAGTTCTGAACAAGAAATGCCAATATCATATACAACAAGAGAGGACTCTGTCCCATGAGAGGCTGGAGAGTTCTTTAACACTGGAAGAGAGCAAATACCGCTCCTATCTTCAACATGGGCAGTCAAGAACATCCAGGAGCTATGGGCTTGGAATTCTGACCCCCGTCCCTGGGAAGGGGATAGAGCAACCGATCCTGGAGACTCTTTCCAAACTCATACAGGACAGGAAGATTACTGGGAGCAGTCAAAATGGGTTTACAAAGCGGAAATTACGCCTAACTAACGTGACAGTTTTCCAAAATATGGCAACCAGCTCTGGAGGTGAGGGAGGAGCAGTGGATGTTTTTTCCCTTGCCTTTATACAGCTTTTGACACCTGTAGCTCTGCAGAGAAAGACCTTGGCGAATTTGTGGACATTAAGTTGACCATGAGCCGGAAATGAACTCTTGTAGCAAACAAGGCCACTGTGAGAGTTGTCCAACACTGCAACTGGCTGCCCAAAGAGACTGTGGAGCCTCCATCTGTTGAGATAGTCAAAACCCAACTGGACACAGCCCTGGACAGCCTGTTCTCACTGCTCCTGCTTGAAGAGGGGCTTGCACTACCACATCTCAAGAAGTCCCTCCTAAACGAAACAATTCTGCAATTCCATGCCCTTGCATGGATGCTGCAGAGTCACTGAGAACATGGATGGAAAAGCCAAGTTGCCACAGCAGAGATAAGGAAATTAACATCCAGAGAAATCTATATTTCATTAATTACATTTCTTTTATAATGTGTGATCTTTCTGTAGCCAAAATTCAACCAATTTCTTAGCAGACAACAGCATCCCACATATTCTGCATCACAAGATTAAGACATCATGTTTGAGAACAAAACTCCCTGATCATTGCAGCTTCCAGGCAGTGGGATCTCCTACAGCACTGGAATCATTCCACATATTCAAGTAAGCATTATTTGGATCATTGACTTGGGAAGTAGGAAAGAGATTTAAAAATACTAAAATTAAGGATAATAGCTTCATGAAAGAAAACAGGCAGTTCCCACTGACTACGTAGGGCAGGATTTTACCATATCCAAAGTGGTGACACGTGCAATTCATTCTGTGCTGACACATGATACGGTACTATTGGTGTTATTTCGACCCCTGACTGAAGGGAAGAACAATGCATCTGACTCCATGTTATCAGAAGGCTAATTAATTACTTTGTTATGCTATATTATGTTAAAGAATACTATACGAAACTATACTAAAGAATACAGAAAGGATACTTACAGAATGCTAAAGAGATAATAATGAAAACTCGTAACTCTTTCCAGAGTCCTGACACAGCTTGGCCCTAATTGGCCAATAAGTCCAACCAACCATCACCAGAATCCAATTACCGAATCCCCTCAGGTAAACAATTTTCCTAACACATTCCACATGTGCAAAAACACAGGCGAAGCAAATGAGATAATAATTGTTTTTCTCTTCTCTGAGGCCTCTCACTGCCTTTCCGCTTCCTAGGAGAAAATCCTTGGGAAAAGTTGTGCCTTGCTTTTCTCTGTGAAGAGAAAGGCAGCCACACAGCACCGTGCACATAAACTCCTAAAAGGCTTTAAATGGATATGGCAAAACTGTGATATCCAGCGGCAGTTCCAGTGTCCTAGTCTTACTCATCTAATCACCTCTCACTGCAGCTCTCACATGCAAACTGACACCTCCATGAAGAGAGATGAAAGAGAGAACACTTAGGGCAGGCACTGGGAGAAGCAATCCTCACTGCTCTCAGTGATAACAGTTATTATGAAAGAGCTGCCCCTGCCATCTGTACATAAATCAGTGTCATAGGCAGCACCAACCAGGTTTTCAGCAGAACACCCAGTCCCAGGAAGCCACAACTGGCTGCTGAATGGTCACCTGCAGTGGTGGCAGCAGCAAGGGCATTCTGCTGACATTTACTTAAACATCAGTCCCACTTCAAGGTATGCAATACATTCTCCCCATTTTCTTCACAGCCCTCAAAAGAAAAGAAATTTTCTTTTTTTTTTCCTCCCAAGCTGACTGACCTTGAAAAAATTATTTCTTCTCTTTGTTTGCACAGATCCAGCTGCTTTTGTGCCAACTACAATGCATTTCCTATTCATAGAGAAAAAGGTGGACCTGAAATAAATCTATAGGATACTTCCTTCGGTGTACTTGTTGCAAAGAGAGTAATGTTGATTCTCGTCACAGCTCTTAAATATCCCTGCAACCATTTTGATTAATTCAAATCTTGCTGCATCTCCTTTGGTCCTGAATTTTTAAAAGAAAAACTAGATGTCTTGTGTGATAAATCTGACAAACATCTGGTTCTTAATCAAAATCTCACATGCTTTGTGAATTTCTGCTTTCATTATATCTCTGGATAAAGATTTCTAGTAGTTCCTCAAATATCTTCAATGATCTTTTGTATCTTCTCCATTTTGCTTCATTTATGTCATTTACCAATTTAACATGCAATTCAGTTTGCACTTCAATATGCCCTTCAAGGTGACCTCTGAAAAGGTTTCCTAAATGCTGAGGTTAGGACTTTGTCAACAGAGGCAACATCAGCACTGCTGAAGATGATGATATTGTTCTGCTTTCCTGTGGTTCAGAGGCAGGGGGCAGATGGCAAAAACGTCTGGAAGAACAACATCACCCTTGGATTATGGCAGTAAAGTGAAAAATGGAGAAAGCAAGAAAGTAAAAACATATATTGTTGCATAATAATTCCGTAAGCTACCATAGAAATAAACTGATTAAGAAATTCTATCAAAGACAATTAGTAGCAGGAGGAGGGTTTCCACAGGAACAGCCTCTCTGAAAATTTTCTTTTCTCAGGGATGCCTTCCCTGCAATTTAAAGGCATAGAAGAGGGTACACAAAATGACTGCAGTACAATAAAGTGAACTAACATTGTGCCATGTTTAAAACAATTTTTACACAAGCCTCACTCATTGCTAATGCCAGGACACTGCAGCAGAATTGTTTTATATTGCCATCATCCAAATTATCAGAGGCACTGTACATGTCAAGTAAGAAATGTGTGCACTCAGAAAATGTAAAATAAAGCTCTTATTCTGCTCCCTGTCAAGACATATCCCTTTACACAAAATCTACTCTATCTTCCAGCTCAGTCACTTCCTACCATCAAGTCAGTCAGGGATTTTGTTGCACGCAGATTGAGGGAGCCCAAGATCCCAAATGAGTAAAGATTATTATTTCATATTAAACATGATTTCAGCAAGCAGGCATCAGTGACCACTGATTGGTAATCACTATTGATTATGCTGGTTTTGTAAGTCTGGGGAAAATATTTCAAAAGGTACAATGGCTGGTGTCCAGAGAGCTGCTAAACCTCCTTCCTTATGCCTGAACTTCACAGCAAGAATTCAACCCACAAAATTATCAGTGGAAAAGATTTCACCACCTTGCAGTGCAGCAACATTTCCAATGAGAAGCCTTGGACGTATCAGGGAGTTTGGGTAATGCAAAGTCCCTGAGCATGATTTGTGGCCTTGAAGTCAACACACTCCAGCCTTAAGAGAACCCAGAATTGGTAATGGTTTGGGGCTGCTGATCAACAGATCCCTGTCTCAACTAGTTCAGTGCCTACCTCTGCTGAGTTAAATCAAAGGAAGGAGTTGAAGAAACCTCAGCTGCCAATTATGCCTAATAAAGTGGTCAACCTAGCTCATCACTCTTCAACTGCAGCTGACAAATTCAAGACAAGGACTATAAGCTATTGGCCTGCTTACAGTCTGATAACACAAAAAGTCATCTTCCCCTCTCTTTTTCTAATATGTAAAACATGTTAAGCATTTAGTTTACTGTCATTTTCTAATGTTGCCTGATATACATTGTGGCACGTCAAAAATGTTCATAGAATGAATAAAAAATGTTGCTGTCTGTTTCAATATACTACCTCAGTCATCCCTCAGCATTTGATGCCGTCTGTATTTAAATGCCTAAAGCTGCCTTAATTATTTATTTTATCGCCTTTCTAAACCATTCTTTTCTCTTTCTGCTATTCTTCCCTTTGTCAAATAAAATAGTATAAAACCAGTGCCTGGCTTTAAGTCAGGCACAATGGTAGCAACAGCTGTGTCCGATTCATCCATACTGATAGGGGAATTAATATCCCAGTTAGCCAGGGGGGAGGTCAGGACTGAATTTCTCCTGAGAAAAAAACACTATTCCTGTGCAGTGGGACACTGTGGAAAATACTGAACTTACTGCAGTATGAGCAAAAATCCATATTGCCAAGGATGAGACACCCACCTTCATCTTCATTTCTGAACTCAGATGAAGTAGGAAGACAGGAGGCATGAAGAGCTGGCAGGCTGCTGCATTATCTGATCTTTACAAAGGGTATTTGTGTTAGGCCTGAAGCTTAATTTAGGAGAGTTTGATTTTCCTTTCCCTGCACCCATTCCCCTGCTAACATTTTATTCAAGAAATCAATTAGGCCTTGATCAACCATTGATCGAGTGTTCCCAATGGGGGGCCCTAATGCATTTTATCTGCAGCTATTGTTCCTAAATACACCTATTTCTGAGCATGCACTTAATTCTTTTCAGCAATACTGTGCTATCCTTCAACAAGCCTGTTAATAACATTTTGGAAGTGCACTTTCAGTGAAATCCTACTTAGACAAATGAATTAGTGAAACTACTGGGATTTCCTTTGGTGTGTTTTTCAGTTGCACAGGCAACTGAATAGATTCCATGCCCTTCATCTCCTGCCTAAAAAAGGTTAAAGTGATGTGCTGGAGTTCAAGATACTAAATGGAAAGCTGTTCAGAACAAATGGAAAAAGCTAACCAATAATGCTTTAAAGCAAGCATTCATTATTTTTCACCAAATTCCTTATGGAATAAAAGATGTGATGCCTCTTTACACACTCCAGAATTCTTCACTGTCATTAGTGTTTTCCTACCAATATTTCTTTAAAAGACCCATAAGGTGCAAATCAACTTTAACAAGACTCAAGCATATGATTAAATCGGTCACATGGGTTCAAGCATGCACTTAGGTTATGTGCTGAACAGGGAGAGATTTAAACCTATGCCTGACTGCTTTGCTGAAAAGAAGCCAAAGTAAATTTGCTATAATTAAATTCTTTTGATGAAATTTCTGCAACTCCCTATTGTGGGACACCAGTACTGAAATGCTAATAAACTAGTTAAAATTAAGCTTATTACCAAGTAAAATAAACCACAGAGACACTTCAGTCTTTTCTTACTTTATACCACAATTTATATAACATTATTTTGCATGAGAGAAATAAAATACTTGACCAGAGCTAAAACATCTGACTCACAGAGCAGTATTTGCAGTGCATCACCATCCAGAAGGCAATCTATAGATTCCTCCACATCTGCCTGCACTGCTACTGCTGTTGATCCTGAAAAACAGCTTTTAGCTACATCAGCACTCACTGAAAAACCCAAATTCCAGAACACTGCCAGAGAGCAGGTATATGCCAAGAACTTCAATATTTTAAAGGTCTTTTACAAAGAAACCAAATGGAACTTTAACTGGAAAATAAAGCATTAATATACAGACTGCCCAGAAACCATTGCATATGCCAGGACTTGCACATCCTCACAGAAATACCAGAGAGTTCAAATTGCCCTTGTCCTCTAGAGAGCCTTCTCTGCATGATAACAAGTGCACACACTATCCACAGAGATTCTATTCTGAAATTATCTCAGCCCAGTACAGCAGCAGGAAGAGCTCTATTCACTGTGGCAAAGGAGGATACAGGCACCCAATAATTCTACCACCACTCAAGAGTTCCAGCAGTAAGAAGGGGATGGTGTAGGCAAAGTCAAATGCTGATGGAGAAGCATTGCTAGAAAAGGGCCAGTTGACTGAACAGTGGTGCAGTGACCATTCTGCCAGTTTTGCAGGATTTTCCACAGCTTGTTGTTTTCCAATAACTTAAGACCATCTCTAAACAGTTTGGGTGATCTTGTCTCTTCTCCACTCTTCTTGTCTCTGTTTCTCCACTTTCAGCAACGTTAACATGCCCTGTGTGTGCATTTTGGACAGCCCTGTGGGCTGTGCTGACTGGGAACATGAGGCACCTCATTACCAGAGGAGACATTTCTGCTGCACTGTCAAAGGCAAACATGGAAAACTTTTAAGCTCTCTTGACAGAAGCCCAATGAGAACAAGTTTCTGCAGCAGACTTGAACTAAACTTTCTATATGAATAATTCCATCAGGTTTTTCTGAATCCCTCCTCCCTCACACCAGTGAGCAGCTCAGCAGGATCAGATCATTTCTGTGAGCAACTGCACATGAGTGCAAGCAAGTGGAAGAGATTCTGTTTTTCCATTTCCTAAAGCCAAATATGTAAGGGGTTGTGAGGGCTGAGCTATACTTGAAATCATATCCACTAAATTCCAACCTGCTGTCTTTGTACGGGACGAGGCAAAATATCTATCAGAAATTAAAACAATTTTCAATTTCTTTTCAGAAGCAAAGCAAGAAATGCATCAATCTACAGAATATTTTTTTGTAAGATAGCAGCAAAAGCTATATTGGAGCAGCATGGAAAACAAGAACATTTTCACACATTTCATGAAAAACAGAAGTAGCCATTATTTTTCAATCCTCTGTGGGCTATTCTGTGGGCCATTTTCAACACAGCTAAGCAGGCATGGAATTTAGGCTGTAAGTTTCACAGGGACCCAAGCAAGTTAATGGCCTAATCTTCATTGAAAATTCTCATCTTAACTTCAAGTTGCCAATAGCAGTAACTGCTCTCATAATCAAATATCATAGTCAGTGATTCTTCAGTGCTTTTGTTCTTTCCTGACTTATGTTACTTATGTTGCATGTTATGTTTGACATTCAAAAATAAGAAAAACAAAACAAAACAAAAACCCAACAACTTAAGCCTCCCTCCCTCCCCCACCAAACACAACACACACAAAGCCAACCCCACATTATGGTGGTTTAGTAATGCTCTTTCATTTTTTGGGTATAGCTCTGCCTGTAAATCATTTAAAATGCAGACATCTACTGAAAAACCCCCACCTATTATAGCTGCAAAAAAAGTAAATATGGACTTTTCTTTTTCTATGCTTCCAGGAGAACCATCACAGTAAAAATAAATACAGATGCTAAAACCAGGAGGATTATACAAGTTAGAACTGGTACAAGACTGTGCATTTTATTAGCATAATTTACATTTTAGCAGGATCCAATATGGAGAAATATAAGTATCCAACCTCTGACAAGATAGGGCTCTTCTGCTTTCTCCTTATCACAACAAAATTAAGGTTAACCCTTTCAGTACTCTGTGGATCTGTTATAAATACACAGAGAGCCTCATATAGAAATGTCAAATGTATAAAATGCCAAATGCTGCTCTCCACTGATGGAATCAAAATAAAACTTACTAAAGAGAATATTCTGCCTATAGATAGTAGCCATGCACATAACCATCCACATGACTCCAGAAATGTCACTGGACATTCACTGGACACTGGACTGCTTCAAATAGGGGCATAAATGTAGCCTGAAAAAATACTGCACTCAGAGTGATAACAACCTGCCTTAATTCTCATAATCACACCAACTCCATTCAATACCCAATCTCTTGGGCTGGTGCTTCTGACCTCAAAAAATTAAAAGCCACACTTTAGGAACTTTTATATGAATGTGTGCAAATGCCAACAGGAGTTTCCAGGTGCCTCAGGTGCTCACACTGAGCTGAAGACAGCCTGTGAGCCAGTCCCTCTGCTGCTATGGGAACAGCCAGGACAAAACACAAGGGCTATAGGTTTTTCCTGACAACCATGCTATAGGAATGCATTCCATCACAGTCCACATTCACTTCTGCAGAAGTCACGAGATTCATATTTTGCAACACAACTAGTCAGGACAGTTGGAGAAATACTGAACAAGGTGTGAGCTCAGGTCCTGCCAAGGAGATCCACAGCGCAGTTACAAGAGACGAGGCACTATCCCTTTTCATTCCTACACTGTGGATTCCTGAGCTTTCTCCAAGCCCCCCTCCTTTCACAATATCACACTGGATAGCCAGCTCAGAGAAAGAGTTTTCAACTTCAGGGCAGCACTTATCTTATGAGATCAAGATGAACCTTTATACATCAAGAAAAGAAAAGATGACATCCTACGTCATCCCAAGTTGGCTGCTTAAAAGCTCAGAGAAGACCAACTCACTAGAATGAGAGGCAGAGGCAATTTTTTGGCTTCTCCCAAGCTGACAAATGAGAACAGGTCAGCTGAGGCTGTTTTGAGTCCTAGTTCACCTCTACAGCTGCACACCCTTCCACAGTAAGCAAATAAAAGCCCTGTGCCAAAAAACTATCTGTGAATGGCTGTAAGGAACTTTTGGCATGATGCTTCTTAGTAACTAACACAGCACTAAAGCAACAGCCCCAGCAATGGATACAGAAAGGCTGCTTCACTGCCTGGGTGCCTATGCACTGTGTCCACAGACACATGGATGCACACCCACCCTGTGGCTGGTATTGCTCCAAGTGATCATATGCAGAGTCTTTTTCTCCTGCACACAGAACTAACCTTACTTTCTTCTGATGGACAAGTGTCAGAGTAGAATGTTCCTTCACTGATTTTCCAAGGATCTACATTAACTGAATTACTGTGGTGGACTTGTCTGGGTTCACTACTTCCCCATACACGTGACAATATTGTTTTTCACATCAGGAAAGCCAGCACATGAACTCTAAACATGCTGTATGAAAATATTAGTTTTAGGCTGCTGCTGGCTTATTTATTCTGCAGTAGGCAGGACTGCAAGTGTAACACAAACTATTGATTTCCTCAGTATAAGATTTAAAGTCATACAGGAACATTAGGAGCCTCAAATTCGATCATCTGCAATACCCAGACTACAGCAATTTGTTAACTCAGTAAAACTGCACTTGAACTGGAGCCCATATTTTAGACTCTCTTCTGATCTTACAGACAACTGCAGGGTATGTGAGTCAGAAGAAAGTTAATTTTCTGATCTCTTTACTAACAACCAATAAAACTCACGGCAAACCAACAGACTTGCAGTGGAGAGAGGGAATCCTTCCTGATACTTTTTCACTGTTTTAACCTCTGAAGAGTGAGGATGAACATTCTCTGTGACACACCTGTCAACCTAGCAGCCCTGACTGCTTTATGAATAAAAATACTTCATTGGTTTCTTTTCTTTCCTCCATGCCCACACATTTACTGATCTGTCAGCCTCAACACAGCCAACAACAGGAGTTCTACCAGATAATGACTTTGAACATAAGAAATACTTATTTTATTAACCTAATCTGAAACATTTTCATTTATTTCTTCTATGTTTAGGACAGGTCTTTATTTTAGGTCTGCCATTATTTTAGAAATTATTAGAATTACTCTTTGTAACATCTCCTAAGTAGAGTATCTCTTTCATTTCCCAAACTGAATCCAGGTTGTCTCCATAATCCCCTTTCATGACATCTCTCTTCCACCCTTCTTGCACATCTAATCATTTCTGTAACAAAAACTCAACATTATATTCACAGTGAGGCACGTCTGTTATACAATGATATGATAATATTTCTAACTGATTTTCTTTCTAAATATAACCAAGTGTTGTGTTTGGGTTTTGGAGGCTCATTGCATATTAAATAGATTTTAATCTTTACTCCTTGTATGATGTGTAGATCTTTCTGCCAAGAGCTGACAAGTAATTCAGAATCCAATAATGCATACAAGTACTTTCAAATTGTCCCTTCTACTGTAATTACCTGGCAAGTTAATTCCATGTTCCAGCTACAGAATGCTATAGAACCTAACTCTCTGAAGTCCTTCAGAAGTGCATCAGAAGTGCATCTAACAATCACTCACTGATATGACTAATATATAATCACTTGTATCACTAATATACTACTAATTATATTAATAATTTATGTATTAATGAACACAGTGTTTTTTTCAGGTTTTTTTTTGCTATTGTCTTTCCATTCCTAAAGAAAGTGTTTACCACTCATGTACCTGATGAATGTTAATTCATGGTAAAATTTTGTCACCTTCCCTGTGATTATTAAGTTCCCTCAGTCTTCAATTGTAAGGGACTTTTGATTTTGATTGAATAAGCAGGCGGCACACAATTACGCCCTTGTTTCAGATTTATTCAAGCCAGATTTTTTTGAAGAAAAGGATAAAGATAAATCAGATAGGCAATACTGCCCATACAACTTAATGGTCAAACATAAGGAAATGTGAAAGTGCAAACAGAAGCAGTGTTTATTGAACTTTTATGCATTTACCCTGGCTTTCCACTAGACTCTAAGTACACATGTGTTGCAAGGAGCAATGTGGAAAGATAATGAATTTTATGCCTTTGCCTGTGCTGAGGACACTTCCTTTTTAACAGTATCAATGTGGTTCTTAAACCATAAACATATTGTTAAAAATCCTACTCACTCTGATGGGTATCTCTTCCTACATGCTCCTAGTAAGGTTTGTTGGCTTCTTTGCTTTTCTTGTGGGGTGTTTTGGTGTTTGTTTGTGGGCATTTTTGTGGGTTTTTTTGTTTCCTTTTCTTTTGTTAATGACAGATGCACTTGGCAGTATCTGTGACCTTGAGTTGTACACTTGAGCAAGCAAGACAGCCCAGTCCTGCCAGGCTGCTTATGCATTCTGAGAGAGCTCCTTCTGAGAGGAGAGTCTCAAGGAAGACAGAAGCATGATGTGCATACCAAGCCAAGTGTTTCATGATTTATTTATAGGGAAAAGGGGCATATAAATTTGCTGTAGGGGAAAGAAAATGAAGAATTTGACTTACCTTGTCGGTGTAGACGAAGAACAGAATCACAACAGTGAGCTCCAACAGAAATATAATTAACAGCATGATAAAAAACTGTCAAGAGAAGAAAGGACAGGGGATAAAACAAAAGCAAAAGCCATCAACATCTATTTCAGCTTTTTCTGGATGCACAGCAAGTACATTCAGCAGATCATGCAGAATGGGGAGTGGGAGTCACATAGGCAGCAGGATACAAAGCTACTGCAACTGAAAAAGCAGGTAAAGGACTAGTGAGGAAACACCACAGTGTCTGGGCACAAAAGCATGGCTCATTTATAGCACTGGTTGCAGTAGAACAGCCTAAAACCCCACCAAGAGCAAGCCAGTGCTCTCTTTGACAGCAAACCTGGAGGAGTCTTTCCATGCTAGGTTTTCTGTATTTTTTTTTCCACACTGGATATTAATGATGATATCCAATGATATCCATGAAATCCACAGCTTAACTTCCCACAGCAAGAGAAGGTAGCCTGGGCCATAAAGTCACAGCTCCTTTCAAAGGTAATTGTGGGATCAAGGGGGAAGTGAAAGGTGTACCAAGTTAGCTTTTTTACCATAGTTAGCTAACTATGAACAGTTTCAGGGAGCTACACAACTCACCCATGAGTTTCAGGTGAAAGGGGCTGATTTGTACTGAAGACATCAAAGCAAAGTTGGGCCACCTCTCTTTCTTCTCATAAGCCGTGGAACTGCCTAAAACCCAGGAGTCAAAAGTTCAAAGGACTGGATAAAAACTTTTAACTCAGGGATTTCAGGTAGGTTCTCTAAAGCCCTCAGCTTTTTTTTGATTGACTTCAGTGAGAGGAACTGCTGGCAATGCCAAACACTTCTGGGAAACCACATCCTCTACATTTTGTTACCACACTGGATGGGTCTGCAGCAGCATCAACACAGCACTTGCAGACCTTATAGTGAGTGCTATCAGAGCATTAAATGAAACTGAGTTTTGCATAGATAGGTAAAGGAGAGAGTAATTTTGGAAACTTTTTAGGCTGAGGCAAAGGTCCAGCTCCCTGTAACACAAAATTCACACACTTAGCAACCTGTAAGGCTGGAATTCTTATACTGAGCAACACTGACTTAATTGGAATCCCATCCCCAAGAGAAAAACGCAATTACTGTCTCTTCAACCACAAGGCTGCAAACCTATAAAAGTTTAATAGCTACTAAGCCTTTATCAGAATTTCTGCACCGCCTGGTAAGTCAAAACCAAATCTTTGAACCCATGGATTTATGTGACTGAATAGAGGGCAAAAAGTCACAAAGCGGAAAATACTTTTCTTCCCTGGTACAATTACTGTGTCTACAGAAGTCATTGCATTTTGCCCCATGAATCTTAAATTATTTATTTTCAGATTTTCATCACCAGTACTTTTACACCTGCCTGACCCTAATACTGGATCCTATTACTGCCCAGTTTTGAATCACAGACCTCATTTATGCCTATGATCCAAGCTGATTTCCATATCATTACCATCCAACACTGACCTTCTGTATGGCTTCGCAAACCTGTCTTGGTGTAGCTTGATTATTTTTTACAATTTTTTAGCCTGCTGCATAGCATTAACTGAAACAGGACAAAGCATATCCCTCTTTGCAAAGATACAAAGACACTTTTATCTATTTGGCTGTAGAGTACTTTTTTGCTCATCCATAAAAGCATCACTTATCCAAAATGTGCATACGAACACCATTTTCTCCCTGTAAAATTCCCTGGCATAGACAGGATTGCATGAGACAATTTCTACAACAAAGGAGAAAGACTGTTTGTTACCCATTATATACAGTGATCAGCATTTCCTACCCCAGGACCTCAGTTTCATCAGCTTATCATTTTGCTGAACTTTAATTGTCTGTGCTGATATATTCTGTGCTTGTTTCTGTTGAAAGGATAAAAGCTTTTGAAAGAATGTCAAAAATAGCACTCCAATTACTTCCAAGAACAAAGCAGGGCAAAGTATGCTGTTCTTCCCAGGTTAAATTCCTGGTGCTTTAATTTGAAATCCTCTCATGCTGCAGTGTTTAGAGCAGGGACCTGACACAGTGCAGCTCTATTTCAGGCAGAGAAATTTCGGCCTTTTGTCTTACCCAGATATGAGTGGATGGTGTGGGGAAGTTATTCACTTTCAAGAGTGTGTATTTCACACATCACAGAGATGAGAGGGCTCAGCAGCTAAAGCCTGCAAATCGTACACCCACATGCTCACACACGACCAGACAAGCCACAAACCATCCCAAAGATCTTTTCTGCTCCTGTGGTGCCTTTCTACCATCTACCCAAAGCCAACAACCTCCAGCCCCACCTCACAGGACATGACCTGGAACAGGGGGTATGTCCAGGACCCAGAATAAAACAAAGGGATCTGTTTTTCCTGTGTTCTCAATAAAGTTTTTCCTCCCTACTCTGCATGCAGCAGCATGGAGAGAGTAAGATGAAGCCAGGGAGTGACTGCAGGAGAATGGCTACCCCAAGTAAGAACATTTTTAACAGCAGATGGGGAATGGTTTGGTTTAGGATATGATCTGGCTACAAGTTTTAGAAAAACTGGACCTACAAGCAGCAGAAAATTCAGGCAGGAGACACTTGTGTACATGAACACCCAGGAGGAATGAGGTCTTTGAGAGGATGGTGGCCTGGGGAGGACCCCATGCTGGAGCCATAGAAAAAAAGAGCAAGAAATAAAGAGTGGCCATAAAAGAAAAGCATCCTGCACTGATCCCCATGACTGAGTATAATGTACAAGGAATGAACTCGAGATTGGCAAGGGGGGAGGAAAGGTGTCTGGAGAGAATTTTCTCAAAAAGAGGTGTTCTCTCAAGTATGTCATTATTTCTTAATACAAGGATCAGTAATTAAAATTTCATCTTAATTGGTAAAGAATACAGTGAAATTTCATATCTCAAAGAGTATTTTCCCCTACAACACCAACTCTGCCAAAAGCTACCAGCTTCAGACTGGAGCAGGGAGCTGCTCTTGCCAACTGTGCCATTGTGTCCCCCAGCAGAAGGAGGATGGACCTTCTGGCAAGACCCTGACAGTGCTCCTGCCTTCCTCAGGTCATACTAGAGAAACAGGCATGACTCTGACATCAGAAAAAGATGCTAAAATTGTGGAGTCAAGTACTCAAAATTTAGGAAATATCAGAATAAAAATCCTTTCAGCATTGGTTATCTATCATGTCTAAGTTCTTCCCTACACAGACTGAGAGGGTCCTCCAAGCTGGGAATTTGGTTTCATGCACTGCAAATCTTAGAAGCCATACACTGAACCAAAACTAATGTACATTGTTCAGAAAGTCAAAACCTACAAAAGGATTATCCTTTATCCCCATAGAAAAATATTTCGGTTTTATATAAAAGCATAAAGTATCAATCTTTTTTACATTTGGAAGCATTGACATGGCTATATCAGAGATAACTAACAAGTATTAGGAATCCCCACATCTGCAGACAGTAGAGACCCATGCTGTATCTTTTATTACAAACGTTAATTAATTGAGATCAACCTCAACGCAGAGGCTTCACACTCATCACCTGGTAAAAGCTACAAGCACTTGCATGTCAGCTCATCTGTCATCCCCCTTCTAAAGAAGAGCTGCACCTGAACCCAAACCAACACACTGGAAATTAGCAATCAAAGCTTCAGTCTGTGCTGGCTGCAAAGCAAGGCCTGTACACTGCAGCACATCCTGTGATTCACCCGACTGAAATGCAGGCACGGACACATGCACACCTGCTCCTCTAGCCCACAGCACCTTCCAGCAGGTCATTTTCAGTTCCATCCTCATTATCATCCCAAAGGGAATGATGACCAATCTAGGGCCAGACCCAGCTTGGCATATACCATTCAAATTTAGAAGGAAGAAACATGAACTCACTGAAGGCTCACAGCACCTAAACCCCCACCACACTTGCTGGAAACTCTTCACAGTTGCTTTTCAATGGAGTTCTATCACTGTGGTGATAAATACTGAGAAGAACAAAATTGAGTTTTGTTTGGTTCACTGGTGCTGTAGGCTATTGGTATAATAAAGATTTATGCATGGAGAAACAACAATCCCAAAGCAGAGCATTCATGTGAAACTCCATAAAAAAAGATTAATCTGACCTTGTACAGAGAAATGCTTTACCATACTACTCATCAAACAGTGGGATGCAACCCAGCAGAGGTTCCAGTGGAGAGGTCCCTACTGCTCAGCTTTTCATTAATTACACCTGAAATAACCCCATAGAAACTTTGATGAGGAGGGAGGTAAGGTAACACACTTCTGTCTACCACTGCTGATTTCCAACCCCTAAGAAAGCTAAGGCCAGTTTCTCAGCAGCTACCTTTATATTCTACAAAGCCTTTGACTTTCCCACAGATTCTCATTAAAGCTGTATGGAAGAGGAAGTATGCAACTGCTACCAAACCTACATCATGGATATGTATCACCCTCCTACTGTCAGAGAGAAAAGTCTGCTAGAGGAGAGGTGGTCCCAGCTTTCAACTCCATCCCCATTGTATCTGTACCAGGCTTTTGACTCACTTCCAGTTTTATCCATTCAGGCTGTTGATACCAGTTGGAGAATCAAGAACTGTACCCCGTGTACATCACTTAAAGCACATTTCCTTTGCTGCTCACACAGGCAGACAACAACGAGTTAATTGCATTTCTCTCCCAAACAAACAGGATTCCCTGGTTTCTCAGATGCTACAGACACTTGCGTCTCTGCTTGACGACTGACATCACACACTAATACACAGGATTGGGTCATCTTCTTCCCCACTGCCTCTCTCCCAAATCTTTTCAATAGCGTGTTCATGTTGCTCAAATTGCCCATCTCTCCATGTCAGGAGTAGCTGACCTTCTCTCAGTCTTCTAAGGACAAAAGTGACCCAATACAATGAAAAACAAGGTATGATTGTCTTGTTAGCCTCCTAACATTTTGCTCTGAGATTAAATGTGATATAACTGATGGCAAACTCCACACTGCTGTGTTTCCACTGCTTGCTGAAGTAATGCTTTTAGTTTGGTGGAGGTCTGTCTCAGAAGGGGACAGTAGGATTCAGTGTGCCAGACCTATTTCTCAGCTTAGCTCATGACAGGAGACAGAAGCTTCTTGCAAATAATTATTCAGATCCTCTTCAACAAACATGAAAGTAATAGGAACACCCGAGAGCCAGCTGTTTCTTTTGAACAGTGATACATTCCAAAACAATTTTAAAGTTCATGGCGTAGCAAATACATTGCTTACACCAAACTGCATACAAATTAGCATAACCTTCCTAAGAAACTGAACAAATAACTTCAACAGAGCCTGTGCTGTTTTCCACCACATTTGAACAGCCTGCCAGGTGGACAGTTGGCTTCTTTTCTGACAGACAGTATGAAGTACAACACATGAGCAGGGAGGTCACTCCTGGAAAATGCTCCAGCAAGATAACTGCCCTCTACCTACACCAGCTCCTAGGATGAAGAGACAAAAACAAAGGAGAATTTACAGCCAGTCCTTTCTCTGTAACATGAACTGCAAGTTTAGTGCAGTGATGATACAAAAGATACAAGCATTTTGTCTTTTAGTGAGGCTGGATTACCAAATCCTCACTGATCATCTTTAATTTCAGTATTAAATTTCCCTTCCTAATGAATACACACCCCAGCAGAAGAAATGACAGACAATTCTTTGGGGTAAGATAGTTGCTCTTCATAGCCTGGAAGGATCGTTAATTTGTCTGCCTGGTCCTGATGTCTACATATATAACTTTGGTGCTGAAGAATGAACCAGCTCTGGCTGCTAGAGACTCTTAGAATCACAGAAACACATGGGGTGTCAGTGACCTCTGGGTACTGCCTGGTTCAACCCCTTCCTAAAAGCACAGTCAGCTACATGAAGCTGTACAGAGCTGTGCCCAGTCACCTCAGGAGCATCTCCAAAGATGAAGATGGACAGTCATCCACAGACTCACTATCTTTTTCCAGTACTTGACTATATTAATGATAACAAAAATATTAATGATAACAAAAATATTCTGCAATTCTCCAGTATTCTCTAATTGGAATTTCCTTTGGTTTTAACCTGTGCCTGTTATCTCTCGTACCACCCCTGTGAATCCTTCCAAAAGCTCTATTTTCCGTATATTGTACTACAAGGAGTTAAAGACATGAATAAAATATACTCCCTGCTTTAATTTCTTAAGACAGAACAAACCCAGCTCTCTCAGTCTGTCTTTGCACATCATGTGCCCCACAATTATCACAGTGACTCTCCACTGGATCCCTTCCCTTCTGGAATTCATGTGTCTCTTCTAATGGCAAGCTTTAAATTGGGTTAAGCACTTTAGATGTAGCCTTTTCTTATTCTGGAAGAAGGTGCCATTGCTTCTTCAAGTCAAGAAATGTAAAGGAATGTGGGGCTTTGTATGGTTCAGAAAGACCCAGCTACTACATTTATCATTTTATTCTGATTTGAGACAAAGGTATATTTTAAAGATTTCTGCATGATTTTTAGATTGTAATTTGATATGAACAGAAATACTGTCAAACGTAACCTCACATCCTGCAGACATCCCTCCCTTCACTTCTCATCCTATATTTAATACTGAGGGTGTAAATAGTATCTGTCCTTTTTGAATAAATGATGTCAAACCTTTACATACGGTCATGAAAGGAAAATGAGCTCTATCCCTGCTGAAACCAGGACACCTAGAAATTCACAGAGCTCCATTTTAAAATGAGAACTTAATGTATTTTATAGGAGCCACACTTTACCATGCTGCTGAAAATTTAAAGTTTTCCTTAAATTTAATACACTTTGTAATTTTTTTATTATTTTATAATGGATTATATTATTTATATTTAAATATCATTTAATGGATTGAGTGGAGATGTCTCATTACTATGGTTGGCATTGTTAAAATCTTTTCTCTTCCTGCAGAAGTGTAGCATCTCCATGCCCAGCCTAATTATGACAACAGATTCATCAACAAACTTTGATGCATTAGTCAAGCACCAAAAGGGTAACACTGTCAGAGCTTCTGAATGTTATAAACCATTGCCAAATTTACTGCATATTCCCCACTTTGAAAAAATTCAAGCCACCTAAAAAAAAAAAAGTCTGAATCAATGTCACAATTGCCACTGAGATACTGAAAAAAAGAACTCCAGGTACTGGAGAACCACCCGCTCTTTATATAGGTCCTGTATTTTTGCCATTGTTGGATCTGGCTTTATAAGCAGAGCAATATGAAGTTCATCCTCAAGCATTTTCAGACTTCCCAGAATAGCTTTTTAATAACATATTGGTACTTGACTTTTACAGAATAAAAACTCATATGGTACAGATTTTGTCAGCACTCAAAAAAAACCCAATGAAACTTTCTTCCACTTTTGAAAGTGAATGTGTTCAATGTATCAGTAGTTCTCACAAGAAGTTTAACATAATTCCCTGAAGGCATCTTGATCTGATATATTAATAGACACTAGGAACATAACAAAAGATTCTCATTTTTTCTTTTTAAATTTCCTTTGATTTTCTTTTCTAAGGTACCGAGCAAGGAGAGGAAAACAGAAGAGAAAGAGTAGTGGGAATTGTACTTAGAATGGACTTCCTCTGCAGCGTGGAAGACTTGTACGGAAAAAGACAGAGCAGTGAATGAGAAATGACAGGACAGTGCCCAGACTTCAACAATAACTGGAATTACAGTCAACAAAATCCCAGTGTATTAATCTACGACATGAACTTCAGAGCCAAAGGGAGAAGGCAGTTTGTTTTTACCAATTTCCATCACAGTGGATTCTGATTATACATCCCAGTACCAAAGGTTTTGCAGACACTCGGTCTGAACACTCTTTTTGTTAATTCCATGCACTTGCTCCTACTTACCACCCTTTGCAGCACCACTAATGTTTCCTTTCTGTCCACAGCATTTACACTCCTTGAACATTTGAGGATTTATGGTCCCATCTGAGCCCTCTCTCCCCCATGTTGTGCATATTTAGCTCTTTAAGTACTTCCTTGGAAGTAAATCTCTTTAGTCTCACAATCATTTTTTTTTCAGCATAAAAATGATAAGTTTGCTCATAAACTGTAAAAAGGCAGTAATGTATATGAGCAAACTCACAAACAGAAACTCCATTATGAAAACGTCATGTATCTAAATTTGGTTCATCAGCTATTATTCTCTGAAAGCCTTAATGGCTAATTCATTCTGATTGTGACAAAGCCTTTCATGCCTTATGCCTGCTGGATATATAGTACAGCTCTGTTTATGTTTGGACTATATATTTTATGAATGTGCAAAAACTCCTGCTGATCAATAAAGCTCAAAGAAATCTGCAGTAATTATTTCTGGGAAAATATACAACATATGCAGCCTTAGCACATTAACAGTGTTTCATTTTAGTCTCATTACTGCTTTCAGTTGGAATAATTTAGTCTTACTGCATTAGTGAGTGAGAGTTGAGAGACCTGATATTCCCATACTATGCATCAAAGGATTTTAAGTGGTATTTTATGACATCTCTAGTATTTTTTCATCTTCTACAAAAACTGACTCAAAATCAATGAAGTGTCATCAAACAGTAGCCAGGTATCACAACAGAGGGTGGGTGTAGGCCCTTTAGAAGATCACAGATTCCTCAGCACTAACAAAGGTCTCGCTGGCCTTTGACTTTTATAAGGGCTGCTTCATTTCTTCTGCAAACATAATGCAAAGGTGTGACATGATCTAGTGTGATTTTTTACCAGTCAGGAGACAAACTCATCTTACTTGGGAATATGAGTAGATGAAGAAGGAAATAAAAGATCAGAGTAGCTCTTTCAAGTCCCTGTGCCACTCCATTCATGACAAAGCAGCTGCTTGAGTCCATCTAACACAGGTAAGGGATACAGCCAATACAACTAAAAGGCTCTGTCTTAGGTTTAATCCAGCCTACTCCATCTATGGTAATGCCATGCAATGTTCTTATTTCTAGGAGTGTCAAAACAGTGCCTAGAAACTGTGATGTATGTGTAAGTGAAGAAGGTGGTGAGAAGAAGATGGGCAAGGAGAAAATAAAGGACAAGGTAGAGTATTTTGTCTGTATTTAAATCCTACTGCTGGTTTTACTCCCTGTTTGGGGTTCTCAAATGTGCTACACAGAAGCAGCTGCATCAGATCCATGTATGTCAGTCTTGTAGTAGCTTAAAAATTAGGAAGCAGGCAGTGTGGCCTATCTAATTCTGCCTTTTAGCTGGTAATACTGAGGGTCTGAAATATCCGTAACATCAAATCAACTCTGGCTGTACCTTGTGTGGCATCAGTGATTTACACAAACTAGCCTCCATTTCTTTACCTCCAGAGTTACATTTTTCTGAGGTTCAGGTAATTCTACTCCTTATAAAGAAAGAAGTCAATGTTGATCTTCATTTTAGGTTTCATTATTAAGGTGGTTAAAAATAACAAAAGAATGACTGGGAATAAAAGCATACATGCTGCTTTACTAAGCCTATTGCATTCTATCAGAGGAGATAATCTTATTATTAGGGGAAAAAAATAGCAAATGTTATGCTCAAAAGTGACATGAATGTCTGGGCTGGCAAGGAACACGCAGGTTACCTGTCATTTACTTTCAAAATGGGAGTAATTCTGTTGTCTTTCAGCTCTTGCAGGTGATCCTAGGTCTGGATCTGGAAATGGCTCAGAGCCAGGCTTCTTTTGAAGAACCTTTGGCACATGAGAGCTGGTTGAATGCTGAGACAAGAGATGGGGGAAGGGACACTTTGCAGGTGACAGGAGAACTTGAGCCTGCACAGACTGTCAGAGAAACTGATATTGCTAGTAGACTTTAACCAACAAGGAACTAGGAACTCAAACACTGATTGCCATTTAGACATACAGATTAAACCTTCAGCTGATCTAAATTAGTACAGCTCCCCTGACTCCTGCATGTGGTGCTGCCACACTCCATGATGGCCATAAAGCAGTATCTTGGCGCTACAAAAAGAAATGGGGACATTAGGGAAACATTCTTCCCTGACCTAACAGGCTCCCCAGGGAAGTGGGTCTCCAAGCCAGTCAGAGTTCAAGGAGTTTCTGGCTGACACTCTTGGTTGTATGGTTTAGTTTAGTTAGATAGTCTTGCAAGGAGCAGGTAGTAGGACTCAATGATTCTTATGGCTCCCTTCCAACCCAATACTGTGTGATTCTGCAACTCAAAGCACATCAGGCATTAGCGGTATTGCATCAGTCTGTATCAGAAAATCAAATATACCCTATGAGGTAAGCCCTTCCCACACATTGACCCTAGGGTCAAGTCTAAAACCAGGAGGGAAGGAAATTTTATTCTTTCTCTCCTCAGTTCCCAGATCCTTTGATTAAGTGCTCCCAGAGCTGAAGAAAAGAAGGGAGGAAGGGGAGGACTCAGACAGGTTCCATCCCCTCACAAGTTTCTGTACCAGCCAAGCGGAAGAAGCTAAAAACTGAAAGACAAGGAGGAGCAGATTCTTCATAATAGAGACAACCAAACTAGGGGAGATTGGTGCTCTGTACTTCTAGTCCAAGCAGGCAGCAAGCTGGAATTTCACATGCAACACAGCACTACACAGAGAAGTGATATACATCATGTACAATGCTCTCAGGCTGTATGTATGTCACCTGTCTGGTCCTTGCATTACTTGCTTGCTGCTGTGGCTGCAGCCAGCATTTCTCTGATTTTGCTAGTTTGATTGCTAAAACACCAGCTCATGTGCTAAACTGGAATGAGAATCTACTGCTTGATCTGCAGAATTAATTTACTGAGATGAAGTCATTTACAGGCTGTTTCTTTCCCATTTAGTTGCTTTGAAATAAATTCCCTGTCACCAATGAAGTTTCAACTGTCAGCTCTCTGGATCCAGTGATACTATTGAAAACAGTAGGGATTTTTAGTTTCTTTTTCTTCCTACTCATTAACTTTTTTCTTATTTTCTGTATGGCTGTTTCACTTAAAGATGAACTGGCTGGAGCCAACAGCACAGTACAAAACACCATGGGCACTCATTTTCCCCTTAGACTATTCCATAAATGAGAATCTTTTGATGTCTGGATAGTCACACAGATATGTATTTAGCATCAGTGCATTCCACAGCTGGTCCTGACCTAATATCAAGTTTTAATTCTGATTTTATTCATCCCAGCAGCTGTGATGAACTACTTGCTTATTAACACAAAGTTATCATTTCAATTAAACTGAACACACAGATCTGCCTGTTAATGATTATTTTCCTTCCCCTTCTCATTAACCATTGTTTCAGCTGTTCTGCAATAAAAATCAGGGTTATCCACAAATCAGGATATATCAGAATATGGGGAAGTGGGTGTATCTAAGCCATTTTGTTAATCTTGTTAATTAAGAAAATTTTGTTAATCCTTGATGTGATGGAACAAACCCAACCTTGGTGCTTTATAAGAAGGCAGCTGGCTTTGGATAATCAGAGAGGAATCAGCATTTTGTCTGTTTCAAGCCCCTTCCCTTTTCTAATTTACTCTGACGTAGGTCATGTGTGGAGAAGGATCCCCTCATCCTCTACCTCTTTTGACTGGATTATTTGCCATGTTGCATCCCTACCAGAGCAGAAGAATGTTTTCTTGGTACCAAATCATTGGAGGGAAAAAAAAGTGCCAAAAAATCTGAGGGTGAAATGAAGAACTACCTATGAATTTTATTTTCTCATAGGACATGGGTTATTATTTAAGATTCAAGTGTCTGGAAATGTGGTATCTATACATGTGTGCTGTAACAACCAAATAGAGATTAAAATCTTTCCTTAACACAGGGCCCCATACTGTTTTTTACCAGTATTCCTATGATCTCCTGGACCAAAAGTAAGTCCCTATTTGCAAAAACATATGCACTAGACCATGTTCACAGATCCTTTCCAGCAGCTTCTCTAAATGTTCTGTTTCACATTTAACTGAAGGCAGTGTTGCAATTAGGCTGATCAGCTCAGCTGGGACAGCCTACAGTGTTGCCCAGGGAAAACAGCTAAGGCTGCCAATTATCATTTTCAACAAAACAAAAAAATGTGAAATAATTTTGCTTTAGGATACTTCTTTTTCATTTGGACACAATACATATGATAAAAGAAATCAGAATTGTCATTACTATTATGGAAACATGGACTAAATACTTTTTAAAGGTCACTGAAGCACACAGGATGGCTAGATATGTCCTGATGCAATCACAGAAAGATGATGAAGGCACTGAGTTGAGATTTAGATAATCTGGGTTTGCTCCATGGCTCTCTAACAATCTCCCAGTGCAACCTAGGCAAGGCACTTAGTTTCACTTTGCTGCAGCTCTCTGCCTAACGAGAATAATAATATTTTCCATTTGTCTTATCTAATTAGATGGTAAGCTCTACTGGTCAGGTCCCTCTGCTTACCAGGAGTTTTATACAGAATGAGCACCCTCATGGGGTGCCTGCAGGGGATACTGTAATACAGGTAATAAATTACATAACTCATTGTGATTTAACGTCTGGCACTGAGACTTTTAACCTGGACTATAAATGGAATAATGAATGATCTTTTTCAGGGCAAGCATACAAATATAGATATCTGCTAAACGTACAAAAGGCAGAGGATTCACACAATTTAGCTCCTCAAATATAGATCTTAAGCAATTAACATCAAAGATAATGTTTACACAGACCCTTAAGGATCAGCTGGGTCAACATTTGAGCATTGAAGTACTTAATCAGGCATAAATCTCTTTAGCATAGAGAAATGGTCAGTTCAGGTGTACATACAGCACCTGCCTGAAGTCAGCACTGTGATCAAGCCACCACAACTAACTGAGTTTGAGTGGCAGAGCAAAGTGGTGCCTCAGCTCCTGTAAGGACCTGCCCTCAGCAGGAAAGCACAGGCAGTGCAGTGGGGTTAAGAGCACACAAGCCAAACATTTTGTTAAATTTCACAAAGATGATGGATATGGCTCACAACTCTGATGCACATCAGAACTGTATGGCAATTCCAAAGGGAAAAGCAGCAAAGATGGATTCCTAATTTTGTATCAAGATAACCCATAGAGATTTGCAGTACAGCTACATGATCAGCAATGCAGGACCAAATACCTATGAAAAACATCAATGGAGGTCCATAAATTAACCTTCTCAAGTCAGACTCCTGGTTTATTATCTCTGTCACTGGTTCAGGACACTGTCCCAACCCATCAGAAAAAAGCTGCCATTTTCTAACTACAGCTGAGCTTGTAGCAGAGGGACCTCAGTCATACAGAGTAGAGCAACAATACTTGCAGAAATGTTAAACAAATCTTACTGAAGCAGGAAAGCACTGTTTGCCTACTCCATTCAACAATTTGCATCTATATTCAGATAAAAGATTATATATACCAGGTTGCATACTTATCTCAAGAATGCCTGTTGCTTTGATTTCCCTAGGGAAATCTAATAATGGAAAAGTTTATCTTCTTTCACATTGTAGCTGGAGCAAATAAGAATTAGTGCAAATACCCATTCTTTGTTCACTGACATCTTAGAATGACAGCTGTAAAATTCACCCCATCTATGTATTTTTGCAGAATGCATAGAATGGCTGATGTTTCCTTTTATTTTTTTTTTCTTTACACTCTTAGATTTTCATATTATCCTATTCCTCTGAATGTAGAGAAATAGGAATAGGCCTGTTTCTTATGAGATTAAGGAAGCACTGACTTTACATTTTCCTGACTATACATTGCTACTGAGTAAAGAATATCTGCAGTGGACACCAGGTAATTCCTTTCAAGTCAGTAAATCTTGAAGCTTTAGACTATCTAAACTCTCAATTCAGAGACTTAACGTGGATCCTCCTGACTACTGCACACAGCTGTGCTAAAATCTCATTTACAAACTGAACTTTACTTCTGCTTTCCATCTCCTTTTCCCACCTGTCCTCTATTTCTCAAACCACTTGGTCTGTTGTCCCTTCTTTCAAAAGTCATTGGCAAATGCCAGAGGTTAAGTAATTACTAACATTCACACCCAACACCACAGCAGCCTAATACCAAAGAGCTCACAGGTGTGCTCTGACAAACCAATACAAATGTCATATGTGCAGAACACAAAGATACATGATCAGAGTCTCATCTGCTCTGCATCTTAGTGTATGAAATGTAAATAGACTGAAATGTCTCTCTGATACTGCTCACTTTTCATTCACTCAAGCAAATTCTGTGGGAAATCTCACCCCTTGTCACATCATCAAACAGTAGCACTATTCCTAAGGCAAGACCTTCCACAAGTATGAGAACTGAGAGTTCTCAGCTGAGTTCTGAGATCCTGTGTCTACCATCACATAAACTTCTGCTCCTCCAGTGCAGGTGGGCTGAGCTAGTCCTGCTTCCCCTCAGTTCATTTTAGGATCTCCAGAGTGCTCCATGCCTCCTGCAGTATCTCCAATGTCTCCCTCCAAACTGCTCACCCCAATAACAGCAGCACATCCCTTCAGCTAGTAACTGCCACAGGCTTTCCTCTTTCTTCTGCTTTTAGGAAGCAGAGCAAGAAGTGCTCCTGTTGTATGGGAAATTTGTCTTTCCAGTCCTTGCAGATCAGACTCCCAACAACCCCACACAAGGATGAGGTGCACTATGGGAGATATGAGCAAGCTGAGGTCCAATTGCTCTTGGTTAAACCAGGTATGACCATGTAGTTTGTGGGCATAAAATGCCACAAGTGTCTTCAAGGAGATCTTAAGGATGCGATTTCAGATTCAGTTGAAACAGGAATACAGTACAGGCAGAGCATTCACATCATCTTTACTACTGTCTGTGGTCATACTTAACATCCCAGGCTTTCTGTCATGCTTTGTGGAGCCAAGGAAAAGGAGAGGTCAGTGAAAACTGCTACTCACTGAGATACATAGCAATGTTTTGCTCAATGGAGTGATGTCTGATCTCACATACTTAGGCTATAACGTAAGTATCTGCCAGCCCATCACAATAACATCCCTAGGTATTCCCCCAGCTTGGTTTATTCCATGTCCTCTTTTTTGTCCACTCCAAGCCTCACTTCATCAGACTATTGTATACAGACTGCTGAAACACGTAACGTATGCAACATTCCAGCTTCTACTTCCTGCTTTCCTTTTCTTTGCATTTCCATTAATAACTTTTCCATGCTTTAAAGCTCACCACAAATCTGTTACAACTGCCTGCAGGCCTCATCTAACTCCTGTCTATCCAAAATTAGTTCCCTAATTTTGTTTAGTGTTGTGAATAAACCTAGTGAAAGGTGTCCCTGCTTATGTCAGGGGAGCTGGAATTAGATGATCTTTAAGGTCCTTTCCAGCTCAAACCATTCTGGGATTCTAGTGCTGGGGCTCGACAAATATCAGGAGGTGAGGGAGAATTACCCAAATGCATTATCTAGGGACTAGTGCAACACAACCAATCAGCCTCCATCTTCCCCTCTTAAACATCTGTGCAAACAGACTTCAGTTGCTCCATTTCTACTTTCAAAGCTCCTATTTACAAATTGAATAAAACATTCCAAGAATGTTACAAGAAGTTAGCTAAAGCAAATGCTTCACAGGAAGATATGGCAGCTGCATCACACACAAGCTAGACAACTTACTCTATGAGTGGCTGTCACATTTGTGGCAATGCCTTCTGGAGATATAAATTCAGTTCCAAAAGCAACCTCAGCTACTACCAGGAGCAAGGCTGGATGTTAAGTGGCAGCCAGGGAGATGTTGAAAGGAGTGTAAGGACTTGATCCAGGAGCAATTGTTAAACACTGTGTGTGTCACAGACACACAAGGCTGGGAACACTTAGTAGCTTTCCCATTACAATTTAGATGGTAAATCCTATTGTAAGCCAGCTGCAACAAAACAATCCTCTTAAAAAAGCAGACAGGGCATTTTCAGGGCTGTTTAAAAAACCCAGAGATATTCTGGGAAGACAGTTTTCATTGTGGCAGAACACCATGTTGGTAACATCTGTAGAATAAGAAAAGGAGGAAGGAATGTAGCAACCACACAACCTAAGAGAAGCCCTGGTTTGATATTCAGTAATTTATTGAATGAAATAATTTGTTTTGCTATCTGTGTTACCTAGAAAAATGGGAGCTGGCCAAAACCAAATGCCCCAGCTCTAAACTTGAAAACACTATTTCAAACACAGGTCAAATAGAACCAGCAATCTGGGGAAAAGAAGACTAAGGACAAACCTGCATGACAAGGCTTTGCTCCCAGAAACAGGAGCTGCTACTACCATCCATTTCTCTTCCAAAGACACAGGCACAACAAAAACAACTCAGAAGAGCTCAAAAATCTCACTGGTATTTACTGACAGTGAGAAAGTACCAGTGCAATGCAATGTGGAAAGTTACTCTAGACCAAATAAAAACTGAATTCAATGTGGGCTAATGAAACTGTATTTCAACCCTCTACAGTCGAGCTTATTCAGAATTAAAGTAGCTATAATCAGCTCTAACAAAACTCAATTTTGAGGAAAATTGAGTAAAATAGAGGCCACATTGAATAGCTACAGTACAGAAAGGTAAGGACAGGCAGACAGAGTGAAATGCGGGCGCCAAATCAGATCAAGCTTCCCCATTCTCCTGTGCAGAGAGTTCCTAAATGAATTTGGATTCCTTTGCATTACTTAACTTGATCCATCAAGTACAGTCCTTACGTCAGGCACTGAGGGACACTCAGAGGATTCTGAGTGCTGTGCAGTATGTCAGCAGGAGCAGTACCTGCAAGCCTTTCCATCTGCCATGGACGCCCAGCTGGGGGTGGCTGAGTGCATTCACCCTGCTTCGGCAATGATGGCTGATCAAGGGAGTCTCTGCCCTTGCCAAAAGGACAGATGAAGGACAAAGAACCACAAGAGATAAAATCCTTAAACTCCTCCAGTAGTGAGGACTGACTGCCAGATCCTGACCTGATCCTGACACACAAGCAGGCACTGCTCACTGCTGTCACAGCTGGGCTAGGCCTTCAGGAAAGCACAAAGTAGGTGATTAATTTTGCACATATAAGCTGTACAATTAGACTTTGCACCCTGTGGGCTCCTGCTGTATTGGCATTGAAGCTGTAATCCATTACATCTGTCTGGGCACACACTTCCTCCACAAAGTGTGTATTTATAGGACTGTTAAAAATGTCAAGGACTTTCAGCTTCAGGTTCTGACTTCAGCCTTCCCAATTTAGATTTTCACTCACATAACTGCCTTAATTTCCATTAATATTGTTCATTTTCGTTTCAAGCCACATACATAGCCTTGACTGACTAGTTCTGACTGCCTAAAAATCAGCAGAAACAACTGATTAAGGTAAGGGCCTGGAAAGAGTGCTCTATTGAGGCTTGGAACCTCAGTCATTGAAGAGATTTGGGGGCTTGTGTCTCTTAACTCATTCTGTAGCTCCCAGGGAAAAAAAATATTGTGTAGCACAGTAAAGAGTATTGTGAAGCACAGTAAGGAACAGCCTTTTACAGAGACCAGCTGAACTACAGCTCCTCTTCACTCAGAGGTTTGCCAAACCCCATGGTGAAGTCCTAGACCTGAGGAGCAAAATCACCACACTTTCTGGTCCTCAGCTTAACAGGATGCAAAATACACACTAACACCAACTACCGAAGGTATCCACTGCTCCTAAATTTCACCTTTGAGCAGCATCAAACTGAATTTTGATAAAATACACCAGGGATGTGGCTCAAGCTTCTGTGAAATCATGGACAGCTGGCACTTTATTAATCTTTGATTTCACAGCAGTCTCCTTGTGCTGGCACTTTTGCTTCCTGACATCTCAGCTTTTGGAGAGTTAATGGTTGGAAAAACCAATATTGTCAAACCTAAAGGTCTTAATTTTCAATTTAAATCAGAATCAACCATTTCAGAACCAACCTGTTTCCTGCCTACATTGATGTCTCTGCCCAAGACTTCAGATAATCAGTGCCACTAGGGCAAACATTTGGAGAGGATTGCTATCAAAACTGAATGAAAAAGAATTTAAAGATACACTACAAAAGATGTCTTCACAAAACTCTTCCCTGAAGAGTTCAAGGAAACCTACACCACTACTAACAATTCCCTCCCTGCAGGTCTCATCCTCCACGGACAGCATGGTCAGGAATGACCTGCAGCTCCTTGGAGCGATTATCAAAGCCTGTTTCACACACTACTCACATCTCATCTGTGTCAAGTGGGCAACTTCTGTTGAGATACAGGTCACTGCAGCATGCATTGCAATAGCACCAGCATCACAAGACAGCAAACACTGCAGCAGCTCAATACTCACACTCAGCAGGAGGCACTTGTTTTCTTTGATGGCACCTATGCAGCCCACGAAGCCAATGATCATGACAAACGTCCCCGTGACGATCAGTAGGTTGGCAGCTGACAGGGACGGGAAAGAAGAGGAGAGGGTGGCAAAGTTCCCTTGGGTAACAGCCAGCCAGATGCCTACGCCAAGGATTCCACAGCCTCCCAACTGGGAAAACAAAGAGAAACAAAGAAACTCAGTTATTGTATCCAAGCAGCCCCAGATATGAAACCGTGTCAATATGGCAGTGGAGCAAACCAGCAGTCACACCTAATAGAAATTATTTCTCCTTATGACATTTTCAGTAGGAAAAACAAAGGTGAAAGAAAAAAAAATGGAGAAGTCATCAGTAAGATGCAACACTCAAGTTACAGATTTCCTAAATCCAAGACACAACCTCAGATACCAGGTCTTTTGCTCTCTAATGAAAAAGCAGATACTGAGTAAATGATAAATTCCCAAAGGGTCAGCTCTTGAAGGGATTGAAAAAATTCCAGTCCTATTTAGGTACCTTAGAGAACTGCCCAGAATGGCTGATGCATTTTTGATTCCCCATTCTTTCCATCCCAGTACACTGTCTCTCACCCCTGACACATGCCATAAGCAAACCTTGCCAGAGCATCCCCCTGGCAGAACACCTCATACTTCTTAGTTAGTTCCTGTCCAAGGTCAAGCCTCTCCTGGAAGCAAGAGAGCATTTAGAATGTAAGGCAAAGAGGATTTTGTATCATTATCTAGTCACACAGCACAGCATCACTTAGGTTTCTTTCTTTCCTGCTCTCCCTTTAAAATAACCAATTTTTATTGAGTTTATAATTGCACTTTATTATCCAAATCAATTAAAGGCTTGGAAAGAAATTGTGTTCATAAAGTAGTAAGCCAGACATATGCAGGAGCATATCCACTAAATACCTGCATAAAGTGGATGAACGAACATAAGGCAGCTCATGAACCAGGGAAGGAAAAAGACAAAGCTAATCCTGGGGCAGAGCTAAACCTCAGAAATGAAACACAGAGGAGAAACACAAAAGCTAAAGCGATTTCTTATACTAATTACTAAGGTTGTCTCTTAATGCCACTGAATTCCTCCCCAAATAACAGGCAATAAAGGCAGCTGTGTTTTAAGGCAGCATTCCTCACCTCAGCTATAAACCAATCTGTTTTGTTCAGAGCTAAGGAACCAAACTGTACCTCACATCAGTGTACCTCAGCTGCACCAACCTGTGTGTCTCCACTGAGAAAAAGCAAACTCCAAGACACAGGGACTTAAACTGCCTCGTTTAGGAGTCTCCATATTCCAGATATCCCCACATCACTGTACTCAACCTTTCACAAGTACTCTCTTACAAGTGCCCTGGAGGGACAGTCCACGTCCTGACCTGGAACTCTGGAATTACCTCCCCTTTATTCCCACTTACAGGGCATGATCGTTAACTATGTTCAAAATTATTAAAGAATAAGCAAGGGAGAGGAGGGGGAAGAATACATAGAGAAGGTAACCCACAGAAATTCATTTAGGCTAAGGGAGGAGATAGAAAGAAAAGCTATCATCATGGCTCAAGGAAAAAAAATGGAATCATATGGGAACAAATTCCCTAAAGAGGAAATAAAACTCTGAAGGTCTACTGTACAGAACAGCTTTGAAGGAGATGTCACAAACACCTAAGTTAAAACCAAACTGGTCAGAGTGCTGGAATACAGTCAAGAATAGCACTAAACTGGCTGAGGAATGGGATGAAAAGCAGAAGTGCACTTCTGCCTCTTCAACTTGGTGGATGCTTGCCTCAAGATCAGTCTCAGAGCTGCAGGCACAGGGAGGCTGCTCAAACAGCCCAATTAAGCCTAATGAAGGCAGATGCCCAAGAGCAACAGAGCCATGACCTTGCAATACATTTAGCTCTTATCTTCAGTTCTTTGCTCTGAAGCAACTCAACAGCACCAGTAAGAGGCAGCTTATTTCATCACCATTCGTGCTCCCCCTGCTGAGTGGAACCAACACAACAGTCATCACCTGTATTACGGGAGGTGGGTCTCACTGAGGATGCAAGACCTGCTTACCTGCTCCTCCACCCACTAAATTCTTATTGATGCACAATGCTTAATGCTTGAGACATTGTTGCCTGGATGTTTGAACTCAGCATCTTCTGACTCCAAAGTCATTCTTATTTCCAAAAACTGGAAATTCACCAGTGGCATGAAACATCAGAAAACCAGGACACAGTTCATGCAAAATGCCACGACTGGGGCTGTAGCCATTTAGATCAGGGATGAATATTTAAGGTCAGTTGTTCAGCAGGAATATCTTACTACACTGCCCTTGATTCAGAGATACTCTGCTCTCCAGCAACTCATTACATTCCTTTTTTTTTAAGAGATAATGCACAGCTCTTCCTTAGGTTGATTGACCAAACTTGAAATGCAGAAAGGAATCCTTTGAACATTAAACCACCTGGCTCAAACTGGATTTCATAATGTCAGCACACATTAGTGAAGACTGCTCCACCTTTATTCAGCTCTGTTTCTTTTCCACACCAGAGTATCTACTCAGGGTCCCCAAATAAATTTAAAAAGCTGTCACACCAGGCACACCCAGGAAACAGAGTCTGTTCTTAGCTCTAGACTAAACTGCTCTTTAAATCCCCTTTTTTCTCCAAGGAGCAAAGCACACCTCGAAGTCTCCATCCAGTGCCCTTTTAACACTCAAGCACCTGGTTAAAGGAATGTTTAAAGAGCCAACACCCACCAAGACAAGCACAGGAGCCTTTCCAACAATAGCCGGATGTTTTCTATTCCATAACATTCAAAAAGCTTGCTCCTTATCCCCTCTGCCCTCCATTCTGAACTGAACTGCAATGTGATTCCCAGTCTGAGACCTGGGGATTAGAGGCATCACTTTTACTTATTCTGGATCAGAGCCAAGAGAAAACAGTTGTAGTTGGTTCTGTTTTCACTTCCTCCTCTTGGTATCTAAGGCATGGATAATTTTAAATGGTTATTTACGATGTTCCCTCTCCTCCACTTTTTCTCTCCTTACCCCCATCCTCAACCCCCAGCCCTTTTTTTATGTCAAAGAGTATTGGAAGCATAGTGAGAAAATGAAAAGTTTTGACAGTTTTCTGGGCTTGTTGATATGTGAAATTAAACAAAACCATTAAGGGCTAGTTTTGACAATTTGGGGGCTTCTGCACAAACAATGATGCCGTCACAGTTAAAAGAGAAATCATTAAGACAAAAACATTAGAGAGAAGTCTACAGCTTGAGCCTGATCTACTGGCAGCCAAATGAGAGTCTGTATTAACTCCATTTGGTGAGTGCAGAGTTGACTCAAAATTTTAAAATAAAGGTCCCCTTCAAAGATGCCAGGCTATTGACAACAGCACTTTAAAAATTTTCCTTGTGAAATGTTTAGCACATTTTTTGCCAAATTTTTCATGATAATCCACTCTCTTGCAAGCAAGGCAGCTCATGGCAAAACCTGAAACAAAATGCAGCTCTTTTTTCCCCAATAAATGTTGCATATTTTTTTGTGAAGTCTTTTATTCAAAATAGTGAGACACCAGAAGGAATACTGTCCCAGCCTTAAGACATAGGATACTTGAGTAAGGTGTTTGCTTCAGGAAAGACCTCAGTGTAAATCTTGAACGGGCTGTTTGGTGCATCTGTGCCTGAGCTGCAAAACTGTGAGGAAAGGACACAAGCAGTGGGTTCTTTGCAAGCCCTGTACTTTGCAATTGGCTGTGGAAGTAGCAGAATATTCTGCTCAAGACAAATTTCTCACAAATTTATAGAGCAGAGTCAAGCAGTACAGCAGGTGCCTTACTCTAAAAGCAGAGATTATCTGTCTCTTCTTCCCCAAGAGATACACAGACACGTGCACTTATTCTCTTGGCAAAAAGCTGCCTATGGAATCAGATCCTTTAAATTGTTCTAATGGGCTAGAAAATAAATTATTCAGGCTTCAGTGCCTACATTTAGAATTGATCTTACAGTATGATAATCAAAGTAATCCCAAACAGCCCTGGATATATGCTTGTTGGTGGAGAAAATTATTCTGAAGTTACAGCTACACACTTAAAATACTGCAGGAGAAATTGACTCGTTCATGATAATGGTGCTGGCATCTTTAAATGGGGTTCTTTATTGGTTTTCTTACATGGAAAATGCATCTAATTGAGGTTTCTCGTATTGTATCTGATTAGGATCTACTCATCACACTTCCTCTTTTAGCCAAAAAAAGAAAAAAAAAAAATCCTTGTGTGTTAAGAAATACACTGATAACAGAATCCAAGTGGAAGATATGACCAGTTCCCTTGGAGAATTTTTCTCCCCCAGTCTCTACATATTTAAACTAAGAGGGCTCTCTCAATCCCACTTGCATGAATATGCCTCCCCTACCAAGTATGGAGTTAAAGTATACAATGAAAAAAACAGCATCTAAGTATCAACAGTAGTGATGTGAACATTATCCTGCAAATATTCTTGTAATATCAGGCACACTTAAATTACTGCTGCTTTCAGCTAGACACAGAGAGGGGGTGGAAATGGAATACATATGGATATTGACAGGATCAAATGAATCAAGAGTTTTACATGGAGAAGCAGAAGCATGGGTGCAAGTGCAGAGGCTGCACATAAACCCCTGTGAATGATCTATCTGTGCAACTGTTGCCTATTCAGGAGGGAGTGCCCACTTCCGAAAACACCTTCAAACTCATTGGCCACTCGTGGAAAACTCCTTCCAGAGGCAGTTGATGGCCATTAGACTACTGAAGCCCCATAGCCATCCATCTGCACCACACCACCACAACCGAGTGCCAGTGTGCAGCACAACTGAAATTGCAAGTGGTGTCCCCCAACATGGATCAACTCTTTGGCAGAACTCATGAGACATAAACTAAGACTGTCATCTCAGTGTGGCACAAGCTGCATTTCCTTCACTAGCCAGAGGTCTGAAATTTAACATATATGGCATGGTAGAAGGACATTTCTACCCATAGAATATTGGGGCTCTAGAGCTCTGCAGTGTCAAACTAAAGGATATGCACAAATTCCATCCAAATGGCCATGATCTGAGCTGTGTCCTTTTAAAAAAAGCACACTTGAAAAAAGATCAGTTAGTAGGGACCACGCTCCTGGGAGTGAAGAGAGTGGAACAATAGCACTCCCTAAACACCAGTATGGGATAGGAAAGGTGAATAGAGGATCATTATTCATTTTTCTTAAGATTAAAAAAGCTAGAGGTTATTTGGTCTGCAGATTGAAAACCAATAAAGTCAAGTACTTTTCCACAAAACATTTAATTAAATTCTGGAATTCACTGCCACAGAGTTATGTGGATGTTGAGATATATGCAGGTTCAAAAAGGGATTACACAAATCAAGTAAGAGCAAGGTATCCCAGCATTTCTTATAAATTATATTTTACTTGTAGCCCTTACAGGAGAAGACCTTAAACTACTAATTAGAGGAGATGATTAAAATATCCTGTCTTATCCCTCCTTTTTCCTTAATATTCTCTCTAAGCATCCCTGACCATGACCAAAAGTAGAGTAATCAGCTAGATAAAACCTTTTCAACATTATGGGTATTTGTTTGTTCTGCTTACCTCACCCTCTTCCACCACTAATTTAAATGTTCACTTAAAGTTTGAATTTGATTTTTTCTTTTTGCTTGCTTGTTTGACTAGGCATCAGCCTACTTTCAGAGAGAGGGTTATAGATATAGACACCAACCAAGGAGTTAAATCCCTGTTTCTCCTTACCTACATATCCTATCCTTCATTTTGTATCAATGAATACATCGTTCATTTCAATGTAAAATTTAAAGATCTGTTTCATTCATCAAATTTATCTTACTTAGAAACAAATTCAAAATCCCTATCTCCCTCAGATCCACTGGACCTACAAATGATGTATTTCTTTTCCTGTCAGCATGCAGATCCTGTTCAGCTTCTTTTCTCTCAGGAAGGGGAAAGGGAAAGGTAAGTGTGTAACTGAGTAAAGCAGGAAACATTTCAAATGCTATTCTCTTCAGCTCTACATATAAGCAGTAAAAATTTAAAAGCTGTATGAAATTAGTTGTTTGGCCCTGCCATCCCATATCCTTTTCACTTTCCTTAAAAATTATTTCTGAATACAAAAATCTCACATTGCTATATGGGCCATTATGTAGAAAAGCAGCAGCCAAAGACCTCCAAGAGCTGCAGGCCTCCATCCCAAGTTGGTGTCAACAGCACAGCTGATGGGTCACCACTCTGAGCAAAAGCAGCCAAGGATCCAGCCTGAACGTCCCACTGGACATTTCCTCCTGAATTAATGTCCTGCCTGCCTCTCCTTTACAAGCCAGTGTCCTGTCAATAGTGTAACACAGCATGCAGCACTCAATATAATGTCAAAGTAGGTGTGCAGTGCCATCTTCCATGAGCCTGAACTTGATATCCTGCACAACAGGCAAGCAACTGTTACATGAACACAGGTAGCTGAGTGCTACAATCCCAACCTGTGTTTTGCCTGTCAGCATGACATCCATGCCCTCACTGCCCTCTAACTCCACTGTGTCTTGTCAAAGGTTAAAAGAAACACATATCAATAGCTCATGTTGCTGTTTTCCTTCCCTCTAGACCCTTCTCTCCTACAAACAGGCTTTGTTTTAGGATATTCCTCCCAGTGCGTGAGCCTGACAAATGCCAAGTGATTTTATCAAGCTTAAAAGGAGCTCTGAAGTCCTGTTTGTAAACTACATGGGCAAAGAAACGTCACAAGAATGGCATTCCTTTTCATACTGTCAATAATGGAAACATTCAAAATGCTGCCTTTTCAGTTATCCTGGTGCAGATTGAACCTCAGGAACTTAAGCCCCAAGAAATTCAATATTCCTTCTCAGTTGAGTTCCACCACTAAATTGCAGTATCATACAACTAAAGTAAATTTGGGGACAATTGAAGATGTCAAAAGAATCTCATGCTGACACCCCACTAATGGAAAAGTGAATAAAGAGTCATTCAGGTAATCCCTGCTGTTTTATGAGTAGCATTCTCCTACACACTTGTTCCTCCAAATCATAGCCAGCTATCAACTACAGGTACAGAATAACAGAACTGCAACATTTATGAGTTAATACCTCCAACCTAAAACATGATGGCTTCCCTTCATGGGCTCAAAATTCACTGAAACACATAAATGTGCACTCAATTGCATCCTTATTCAGCAATTCAATAAAAGAATGTGGTTAACTGCCACTGACCTTAATTAGGCCCCTTTGTAGAGCATTGAATTGCCCTGTGCTACAAAGCTCTGTCACTGAGGATGTAAAAACTTGCAGAAATAGAACAGTTGAGAATGGCCTATTAAGGCAGTATTGCTAATAAAAGATTAAACATAAAAGAATATTAAAAAGTGGTGATTATCAGTGTCAGAAGCATCTAACCTGGCAACTTGCCTCAACTGTAATTCAAATTAAAGATTATGAGGAAAGCAGTGAGTTAATGACAACTTACTGAAACAGAGCAAATGCATGAGTTAGAAAAGGAAAAGGGATGAATACACTACCACTACTCTTTCCAGGCTCTAGCTTTAACTGCTGCTGAACCAAAAGTGTTAAAGCTTTTTCATCTGCTCCTCAAATATAATTTCTAAATCCACCTGGGATTACTGTAATGAAATAGATACAGTTGTAATGAGGAATACATGCATTAGGTCTGGAATCAGAATCCATCAAATTAAGACAATCATTTAACAAAGAAGCAGCAGTGGAAAAGTGGGTGGGACCAGGAGTCTCCGTTCTGTTCCATTCCCTACAGCAATAAATAACTTTCAAAATTACTTTGTAGCATAAACTGGGAAAAGACCAGATCTGGAGCTCTAGATACAATTGTAGTCATCTGTTGTCACATACCTAGCACTAAATACTGAAAGCAATAGAAGCAAATATAATTGTAAAGTTCGGGGGGGTTATACAACACAAACCCTGTGATTTCGTGAAGGGGATTGCTGACAGAGAATTTTACCTGAGCTATTTGGTGAGATACTGAAAGAAACTAAGAATAATAAGCCTCAAACTACAGAGGCCACAGCTTAGTTCTTTGGTTTAGCACAGATTTCCTGTATTAGATAAAGTTCAGATTATTCAGTATGATTAGTGTTTTTCTCTCCCCTGGAGGTACTGGATGGATTTAGGATAAATGGTAGTGAAATACAATGATACGAGTCCCATAAAAAAACAAAGATAAACAAACAGGCTCCCTACAGAACACAAAGATGACAGAGATGGTCATTTTATTTCATATTACTTGAAAGTTTTTAAAACATGTTGTAAAAAGCACAATCTGCAGAAAAATAAAATGAAACCAAATTTTATATTGCATGTTTAATCCATCCGTAGAGGTATGTAGATAACACAAGACTGGTTGCTATGGAAACATCCATAGTGAACATAGATACTATAGCTGAAATGCAAAATAAGTTGTGCGTTTTAAAAAAACTGCTGATACTGTAAAAAAAAACCCAACTAGATAATAGCTAAGGGTGATGCCCTCCCTCACAAAAGCTTTCAAAAAATAAGTCTCCACTCTATAAACCAATATTTGATTAAATATCCTGTACAAAGAATCTCCTGCAGTGCCCAGTGGCAGAAGCAAAGTTCTGGAAGCTGAGCCAGACCACAAAAAGAGCCTCTGGTTTCAGTCCTGGATTTGAGGGCAGGTAGTATTTCCCAACAAATCTTGCTTTTCACATACCAAGGCTGATTTTGAGCATCCTTTCTCAGGTCCCAAATTGTGCTGATGTATTCCATTGTGAGTATGGCTAATTTTCCTGATGGAGACCTCCACAAACATAGTCTGCACAACAGGTCTTCTCCATTCCTCTGGTAGCAATGCAGCTATGCCATGTTCTCTGCTCCCATTCAGCTTTCTGAAGGGTACTCAGCAGCCAGTGACAGTGTCAGGAAGGATGTATATACATATAGGGTCACTATCAAACACTGCTCTCCATCCCACAGCTGACAGCAGAGGGCTGGAGGTGAGGGTCAGTGGAAACACCAGCACAGCAGCACTCCCCCCTCTCAGTCCCACCATTGCTGCTGTGCCTGAAACCTGCTCTTTCTGCCCAGGTACTGACAACACCTGAGGACAGACAAATATCCTGCATCTCAGGAAGCCCCTTCCCACTACTGTCTCTCTCTAAAAAGCACAGGACTCTCAGGCTGATTTCTGGCTGGTCCCTCTTTTTGAGGAGCTCAAGCCCTGCTCAGGAATTGAACCGAAAGGTTTTGGGAAGCAGTAGGACTTAGACACAGTATCTCATTTCCTGAGGTTTAACTTTTCAAGGGGATGGGGAAAATGACCAACTTGTACACCACAGCTGGCTTATAATGAGAAGTATTTTTTAAACAGTCCCATCAATAAACAGCTCACATGGTCACAGGATTTCTGACATGTTCTGTATCGATCCCCTGATCAATAACAGGCTTGTGAGCAATAATCACACCCTAACAGCCTCACATCACAAAGCTCATCTTCTTTCACTGAACTCCATCATAAAGCTAAGCAAAACACATTCTGAATCTTTTATGGATTCTTTTTAATGGATTGTTAATAATATTTGTACAAGCAAACAAAGTATTTACTACCATCTCAACTGCCTAAATTCCATGTAAGCAGTCCCTTGTAACAAAACCCGTGTTACGTCTGGAATAGCATATCTCACTTCAATAGCTCAAATGCCTTGTCAAGAAAGCTATTCTAATTGGGTAGGAGTACAAGAGAAAGCAAAGACTATTCCCTTGTTTTATGTTAGCAATTTTTAATGATTGTTTATTTATATTAGGCTTTTCTATGCAATAGCACATCTGAGGCTATTATACACAATTACTTGTATCCCAAGCCACTTGCAAGCATGGGCAGTATGCCATCAGTAATGAATGCCACCTCAAATAATCTTTTTTTTCTGCACTAGTTATCCCCTGAGGAAACATTACAGTCCCTTCTTATCACCAACCGAATATCTGCTACAGAAGCACTTCAGATCCTTTGGAATAAACGAATTAAACAGATCTGTGATCAGCAGCTTCACTGCAACATACAGACAGGAGAGACCACAGATTGCCCTGCTTGCACATTTAGTTTGTTTTTTTTCTATTTCGTGGATCTGAGGAAATGAGATTATGACATAAAAATGAATGTAAACATTCCCTCTGAGACTGTCCAAACAAGGAGTTTACACTAAGCGCTCCCTCCACGTGTGCCTCTGGTCACATAAGTACTGTTGACACTTCTGAACTGCAGAAGATTTCGGGACTAAACTTCTTCTTTTGTCAAATGCTACAGGATACAACAAAGGAAGATTGAAAATATTTCTTCTGACCTCTGGCTTATACCATCAGATTTAGACATCTATGAGGGCATTCACGTCACCTGACTTTTGATGCCAATGCTGTTAGGGGTGTCTAGAAATCAACATGGCTCACCATGGTCTAAGCCTGCCTTTGGTCAGCTGAACAGCTCCCTGGACACCACTAACAGCATTGATCAGAATTCCCCTGACTACAAGGGCAGCCCAGATGCCTGGAGTTAGGGCAACTCGTATCTCAGCTCAAATTCACCTGCCCAGTCTCTCTTTCACTTGTCACTGGAAGGAAACAGGCATTTTCAAAGTTCACTCCAGCCTGTTCTAGAATATGCACCCAGGCCAAATGACTCTTTGGGAAACCTACACTGAGCGGTAGCAGGAACGAACACCATGGATGGCAAAAAATCCTTACCCTGTTACCTGAATGAGAGAAAAGATGGTTCTCTTTCCAAAGGTCAGCTCGTGAAGCTTTACATTCCACCCATGAGGTAATTTGGAAATTAACTCATCTATCCTTATTAATTAAAAGTACAAATTGGGTTTTTTTATTCCTTATTATAGAAACATGCTAGTGCATAGATATTAAACCCCCATATGTAGTCAAATACACACAGAGAGCATCAAGAATCAAATTATCTCAGTTTAGCAAGTCCCAGCCAATGCTCATGGAAAGCATTCACATACACTCATTCTTGCACTGCCCCTTATGTGTATTACTGCTTAGCAGCTCTTAACAAAGGCACATGACTGACATGAATTTATAGCTTTTTTATTACTTTGCCCCTTCAGGTTATAAATTTATGAAACAGTTGTAGTTTATTGCATTTTTATGTTTGTCAGTTTTATTCACACACTCTTTCTTGCCATTAGATGGGAAAAAGCTTTTGGGTTTCTGGAGATCCTCAATCATTCTGTGCCAGGACCTGAAATGAGATGGAAACAAAGTCTTCTGGCTCATCTAAAAATAAACGGTCATTTCAAAAGTTCCTCAGCACATCCTTCCACCATAAACCACAACTACATAAATACGACTTCATAAATTATATATCTTAAGGTTTTGCACGCTCACAGCAGTTTACCAATAAATGTTCTGCAATACCTGCTTAAAAAAAACCCTAGACATAAAATCATTTCCAATGATGATAAATGATTACAGCTTAATAACAGTCAAGCTGACAAAACTGAAATGTCCACAGGGTGCACTGCAATTCAAATTCCACAGGTGAAATAATAAAAAGCTTTGAAATATAAATGTTCCTGTCTTCAGCAAAAGGAGGGAATGTAGAGAATGGCCTTGTGACACCAGGGTGTGTAGTCATTCTAGGATGTCCCCCAAAACAAAACACCAGAATTTCATGCAAATTTAGTAGGCAAGAGAATAAATGAGCTTCAGGGCAGAGACGATGGAATGTGTCTGTGCAGGGTAGGACAGGTCTGATTAGAGAATAAAACCAGAGACAGATATGGGAGCAGGATAGAAAAGAAAGGCAAGCCTTGAGAAGCACAACTTTATACGAACAAGAGCAAGAAGATATTTTGGATAGCAAACCATAGTCTTGTGTTAACTACAAAATTAGCTTTTCTGGATAAGAAAGTGGAAGGCAGCAGTGGGACTCTAAGTATCAAATCTCTCAGTGAAGTTCAGGCTAAAAATCATATTTGTCAATCAAGGGAAAAGTCTTATTTAGTAACTCATCAAGAGGCCACTTGGAGTCTGCAGCTGTTCTGTAGAGAACCTGCTCGCAATTAATGACCTGAAGCCACTTAACGCTAAATGACTGATTTCAAACTGTAAATAAGCAGTTCTATACGAAGAAAATGTCTCAAGATTATTTTAGCCACCTTCATTCCCATTCCATTAACAATTTCACAGGCAAAACACAATCAAAAGGGCAGAGAGCTCTCATCTTCAGATGATGAAGTGAATCCCCAAGAAGCATTCACTTCAATATTATTCCTGGCCTTTCTCATTCTCACAAGAGGGAGTGAACTTTACCTCGCAAGTAAGAGCAGGACAAGTTTGTCAGGACAAAAACACTAAGATGAAACCATCCGGTTTTCAGCCCACCTCCTCTCTTTCCCTCATCCCTCAAAGGTTATGACTGGCCAGGAAGAAGATGCTTTCTCACAAGAGGCTTGTATCAAAAGTACACAGCTGAAAAGGGAGGCAAGGATAGTAGGAAGAAGGAGAGTCCTCTAACAGAAGTGGAAAAATAAAGCAGAAAAACATGAAGGAAAATCCTTTGAGTTAACAGTCTAATACTACTTAACTATACTACCCCTCTAGACTCAGTGATCTGCCTGAATACTCCCTCTCTAACCCTGACCTTCATCCTGACATATGACCCTAACCCTAACACTAACCTTATGTCAGAAATTTTTGTTATTCTACAGAAATTCTGCATTTATCCCTAATTTGAAGACTTTATGTGTTCAGTGAACCAAGTCTGCTCTCTGCTCAATGACTCTGGTCTGACTTACCTATGGAGGGGGAAAGAAAGAACTGATGGGCCAAGGAAATACTAAGAGGATTGCAGTAGAGAAGCCAAGGGATGGTACAGCACAGCCAGAGAGGGATGCAATCATAGGGAGAACACGGGATTGGAAACACTTCCCTAGAGGAAAGCTATGGAGGAAAAGGCAGCATTCTCAGACCCAGCATCTGCCTTCCCTTCACTGCAGCAGCACAGGGAGAGTTGATGAAAATATGATGTCATTGTACCCTTTATTTTAAGGGAAAAAGTTGCTATTGGCAAGTTGCTGTCTGGGTAATTGCTTCCTTTTTGGTCTAATGAATCTGAGATTTGTTGTCAGCCTTCCAGGGGCAGTGAAAAGCTCATCTATTTTCTCCATTTTATCTGGATAAAATGGCCATGGGATTTGCTCAGTTAGGCAGCATTAGTGTGAATGATTACAAGGAAGTGCTAAAGCGCCACCAAGACATTCATGGCACTATCAGAGCCCTGTATTAGTCCTCTCTAATAAAAACTAGTTCTTATAAAGAATAATTATCCTCAGTTGTAATCTTTAATAGCTATGTCTGGTGCAAGCAGCTAGAGCTAGTTTCTGAAATACTTAAATAAATACTTCTGTCAGGACCTCCAAGGAGCTGTGCTCAAAGTATGACACTGTTCTCGGTGAGCTCAATGCTGCACCAAGGTCAATTCTCCTCAGGCTTTCTGTGTAAAACATTTTCCTGCTCTGCCAAGCCCAAGGAAAGCACAGTCTACCTTCCCCAACAGCTTTGTGAGTACAATTATGCATGCTCTATATGCTTACAAAAAATTCCCGCATTAGAAGAGACAGAGAAGAAGAGATCTTAAATGGAAAGAGGAAACAGCCTGCTGCACAAAAGTGCCTTCCCAGCCACTGCTGCCACTGAAAGATGGTCTCATCTGGGACAGGCCTGAGTCTGACACACTTGCTTTCATTTGGTACAAAAGTCTAGTACAGCCTTTCAGGCAATGTAACACTTCTCAGACTGAAGAACAACAATCCTGATTAAGGCAGGAATCCTACTACTTTTTATTACTCGAAATAGATTAAAAATCAGGTTATTTCTCTTTCAATCAAAACAAGCCAGCTGCTACAAACAGTTAAAATACCCCCAAAACTCCAGTGCTGCTGATGGCACAACAGCACGTGGTACTTAGCATACTGAACACACTTTGGGGCATTCCCCTAAAAGGACTTTTGACAAGTAAAACTTTTGGCTTCCCTCACTGTTGAAATGACAAAACAAGCATATCCTTACCTTAAAGCCAGCCAAAAATGGGAAAATAACTCTGACAAAGGGGACAAGGGAAACTTTCATGTCTCCTACCCGAGAGCAGCTCTCCGAAAGTCAGGTTTATTGCAGACACAACCTACTCGCAGTAAAACTTTGCTACAGGGCAAGAAAACCAATGGCAGAGAAATAATTTCTCTCAGCAAAGCATCTGCTTGCTGATTTTATTGCCGTTGCCATCTTGAACTGCAGAATTAAACAGCGGCAATATTTGTATGAAAAGGAGGAATGCTCAGCTGCTGATGAGAAAGGGTTCCCCTCTCTAACATCACCTTCCAAATGCCTTCCTTTGTAAAATGAACCTTCAAAGGTTCTACCAGGACAAGAGAGATCAACACTTCTCCAGGTGCCTCTCAAGGTACTGACACATTCAACAGCTCTCCAGAGAAGCTATAGCAGAAGCACTTGGAGGTAGGGTTAAACAGAAACCAAACCCTTCTGCAAAGCCAAGGCATTGCCTTTTGCAGAGCAATGGTTGCAGGGAAATGGGAGGCTGTTCCAGCTCTGCAGCTGGAGTGCTGAGCAAAGAGCACTCATTGCCTGTCCCCAGACCTTAGGGTCATTATGCTCTGGGACACTCAAAGACTGTTTTGCTACATCTTGTGCACTATCCAGCCCCAACCAATAAACTGTACCTCCACAAACGCTCACTACAGTCTGCTCCTGATGGCACTGGCTGACACTTGGGGGCCACAATGGCTTGCCACCACTTGTCCCACAGCAAACAGATTGATGCAAAGCCAGCCAAAGTCCTTCTAGCATAAACTCGGAGAACAATATAAGCCAAGCAAGAGATAGAGGGGATTTGCAGCAATTCCAGCCTCATCTGGCCCATCTGAGACACTTCAACATGTTTAGCTGTGAGGACACGACTTCTATGTGATGCCAGATGGGCAGAGTGAGATGGAAGAGCTACTTTATACATAATGCCCTGCACCAAGACCTGTCATCCACCTTTCTGATATCAGAGCATTTTTTACAAGGATGTTATTCACAGCTAAATTATTCATACGTGCTGCTCATGCCTCCCACCCCCATGGTGTCTTCTGTGGCAAGGGCAGATGAGGAGTTTGTGAAAGACTTTTTACATTCACACACTTTCACATGCTTTGTTCTCTGCTTAGAAAAGCTGCCAGTGAGGCAGGATTAATATAGATACAGAACACAAAGTTTAGAGCTCACTAGGTGGACTTTGGTCAATGAGATTCTCTTGCCCAGATGTGCAGCTGCTCTACAATGAGTTTGTGATAGGATTTGAACATGCACAGGAAAGTTTATTCAATCCTAATTTGCTACTGGTGGCCTCTGCTGTCTGTGTAATAACGGGGTAAACCTGCAGCCAGCAGAGCAGATGAGAGAGAAAGAAATAAACTAGTTTAAGTCTGTCTGGGCTGCAGAAAACATCAGATAAAGCCATTTATGATACAACAGGACTTGAGGGAAAGGGAAGAGAATTGCTACAAGAAGCAAAAGAAAAAAGAACAAATAGAAAAATCTGTGTGCCCTCATACATGCCCATTCACATGTGCATGGTGTATAATGCATACCCCCTAACAGGATATTCCATTTCCAAACCTCTGATGTCATTTAAAATGTTTCAATTGCCTACAGGCACGAGTCACATGACATAGCCAAAACCAGCTCCTACAAACAGTACTGACTTCTAAGCAATTATGCAAACATGCAGAACCTCTCCTGTATAGTTTAAGTCCCCTTTTCACCCAATGTGTAGAGAATATAGCATATAGTAATGCAGAAAAGCAAAATACAGACCCCTCAACTGTCTTCAATTAAAATTCCACCAACTCGTGAACTGTCTGCACATAAGCCAGAAACAAGTCAGCAGAGCATTTGCAGCAAGATCAATGGTTTGGAAAATTTGGTCAACTCATACAATCACACTCTGTAAATGAGAAGAGTCTGAAACAGCCAGAGAGCCTCTCCATGGGGAGGAGCAGCAGCAACACGAAGTGTAATGAAGCTAAAATAATTGAATCCTTTCATTTTGTTTTTAAATTCCACTTTCTGAGTTTGTTGGTGAAGAGTATCAATCCAAAACAGAGGACCAACTTGTAATGCCAAGTGTAAAAGCCACAGCACGCTGGCTATTGATAGGAGTTTTGTCTTTTGAAAGAATCCTGCCTGCATTAGCCTGGTACAAAAGGAAAAAAATAAGGCAGTTCTCCCTCTTTTCTCACCTTATCTTCCCTTGCCGTTTCAAAGCAGGCGTGAAAAACTGACACACCAACAAATAGCATATCTGAGCCAGCCAGGGAGAGCAAGAACTAGGAATGAACCTTTTCAGTGCTTTTCACCAACCGTGCCTCTGGCTGAATTACTGAATCACAACTAGAGGAAGGGATGAAAAGCCCACATTGCTCTTTCAGGTCTCTTTTGTATCATGCGGCAAAACCTTGTAAGGAAAGGCCTTAGTTTTGACTGGCATGGCAACAGTGACATGCTTACAGAAATTATGACTGTAACATTTTATTACGGATATTAAACATAGAGTTTTAAAAGATGGATGCTAAGAAAAAGACTTTTTGTGCATAATTATGTGTCATTCTTACTCAATGCCATACTCCCTGCCCTCTATCTGGCCATGAGCTATTCCCAAACTTCCTCCGATTTCAGAGTTCTGGCTCAGGTTCCCAGCAGTTTAACCTTAGTAATGCTTTATGGTCCTAACAATACTGTGTAGCATTTTCAAAGCAACCATTTTAAAAATAAAAGGGTGACACTGAAGACAGATTTCTTAGTTCTGAAGAAAACTTCCAGAACACCTTTCTTTCTTCCTCCTGTCACTGCAAACATTTTCAGCCAGTAGGGTTGTTTTTCAGATGTAGAAATGAGTTCAGATAACTGAATTGAGACAGTCTCCTCTGAAGATTTTATAACAAATACTCCCCACCACCACAAAAATTCTTGTCACTTTTGAATACAGAACGTACCTGCAAATAAATACACTGTGTTCAAGTGCTTCATGACTATTTACAGCTTGCTATAAAAGTGGACAGGCCCATAAAGGCTGCTGTGCTTCCCCATAGCAGGGCAGAGTCTCTTCAGCCTTGGTCCACCTTCTCGTTTAGTTGAGGAAGAGAGAAAGAAGGAAATAATAATGTGGTTTTATTCCTACCTTGATTTTTCACTATTGTTGATTCTACTTCTTATTTCATTTTCCTTCTGGAAAAAGAACAATTCAGTAAGGGAGGACACAAGGGTTCTTCATTTTATTGCCACAACAATGGCATTTAAAAAAAAAATGAAAAAACCCTCACAGACTACTGCATGAAAATAAAACAGGCAGAGAATTCACCCAAAATTGGAGCTGACGTGCAGCTTTTCTCTGCATGCCCAAATTTAGCCACCTAGTGTGTCCAAGGACAGACACCAGTGTCACTGAGCTGTGAACTCCAAAGACTGAGGCTTTACATGAAGAAAGATCTAAAGCTGAGTGAGTCAAAGGTCCTTTCACAGACTTGGAAAAGTTCTCTGCCATTCAATAAATGCCATGCTCTCAAAAAACTCTGATGGTATAGTATGGAAACCATCAAACCTGAAATAACTCTGATATCCTTCAATACTTAACATACAAATAAAAAAAATCCATCAGATAGGGGACAACAAGCAAGTGAAAACCCATAAAACATTAACCTGATCTTCATGTGCGTGCATATGGGCAAAAGAAAAAATGATATACCTAACTGGAAAGATGTTTCACAGGTATAAATCATGCAGTTCCACAGAGTCATCAAATTTAGGTCTGGTACTGATGTTTATAAGCTGCTCTTCATTAAAAGTTTCTGTTCCAGGCCTGTAACTTTTACCTTGTCCATCTAAATCAGCAGTTACCAGTTGTATAAATGAGTTTTCCCTATTTCATCTTCTTGGCTGTTTCCCTACCATCTGCAAATACAACTGCTACCTCTTGGCTATTCTGCATCCTGTCTGATTCTTTCATCCCACCTGCATCTTCCTTACAGCATCACTCAGTTTCCCCTAATCTGTTGGGAAAGCATAAAAAAAAAAAGAGAGAGAGAGGAAGGGCAGGGGATGGAGGAGGAAGGCAAAATAATCCAAACCTTTGCATTATATTTAATTGCCTTACTCAGTTAAAATCACATTCCTCATTCTGGACAACAGCAATCCTTAAAACTCTGATTACAGTTTTTATACCTCTTCTCAAAGGATTTATAGTGATGGTCTGCCAAAGATGGATGCTTACTTGTTGCTGTACTTCTTAAAATCCCTTTGTCCTGGGTTGTGACAGTCTTCACCAAGTAATCCTCCATATCATACATTTAGGGAACATTGTGTGTCAAAATTACAAAGGATCAAAGCTGACAGCATATGTTCTCCTAACAACAGCTGCTATCAATCACAAGTCTGTCAAGCAAATGCAAAAGATTAAACTCCTGCCCTTCATAGTGAACACATATGATGTAAGGGACTGCTGTCCCTGAAATACTAATTTTTGGGAGTTGAGAGTGACTAGCCCACTGTAGCTGGTCAATGGTATATTTTGACAAAGCACTTCTCCAGACTTCCTTGCTCTGCCCAAAAGGCCACCTGCTGACAGATGCATAAATCAAAGATCACAGCAGAGACATTCTACCAACACCCTGGTCATGCTCACACAACTTGCTCTTTTGTCATTTGAGGGGTGAGGGTGCTCATGATGAAAATCCTCACATCCCTCTTTTCCTGCTCTTCAAGTTTCTCTACTTCTAATGGTTTCATCTGAAGAGGCAAATCAATCTAAGCCCGAAGGATCAACACATCCTGCATGCTGTGCCCTTCTCGATCTATGCAATAACTCCAGCTTTTATAATTGAAAATAGATTACCTTACTTCTAATAAAGCTCCTTTTCTATTAATTATTCATCTGTCTAAAATGGAAGTTACTCAGCTCATGCAGTAAAGCAATCGTATGTGTTTAAACACCATCTCCCTGCTAAACTAATGACTCACTAATAAAGTGGGCATCTGCCAATCAGTTCTAAGACTTAATTAATTGAGGTAAGCCCAAGAGGTTACCTGTCTACAGTTATTGTCTGTTATGAAGTTCATGTTTCAGGTCTTTTAATAATTTCCACTACCTGATAAAATTACAGTGGATGCAAAGGTTAACCCCATGCCTGCCTAATGACTTCAGTATCCCCAGATACTGGAAAATCTTCAGGAAATTATGGTTGTGGTTGTGTTATTCTAGTAGAAGGACTGAAGTGATTGTGACGCATGATGGGACAAAGGAGTGATGAACATGTGGCATCCAACTGTTGGGACAATACAATAATAACTAGACAAGTGAAGGGATAGAGCATGCTGCAGGATTAGAAACAATTTCTCTCATCAGCTTTTTCTGGTAGTATTTGCTCAGGGACATGCAGAAATCAAAAACTGTGATTGTGCTTTCTGAGAAACAGTGGTAGGCACAAATGTATCCTGCTGACATTTCCTATATCCAACCTACCGCCTTTGGGAAGGGTTCAACCCTGGATCCTTCTCTCAAACAATCAGCTAACAGCACAAGATGTCTCAGTAAGGGTTTCAGAGCACCAACATGAAACACAAATTTGCAAACAATAGCATCATATTAGAGGAGGAAGCCCAAATGTATTTTGATGCTAAATAGAAAAGATAGCAGGAAAGGAAAGCCTCCAGCCCACTGCTCCAATAACATTTCTAGTACAGGCCACAAAGAGCTCTCCAAGCAATTTTGTGAAAATGAAATACCACTGTTGTCTTGTGGTTTTGGGAAGGGGGTTGTTGTTGTTTAAACAGAATGTTTATGAAACGCTTTTGAATTGTTATTGCTCATTGTGGGATGACTGCATTTTACTGCAGAGCTGTATGAGATGTGCTTGTTCATTGATGCACAGGGTACATACATTGCCATGCAGTAAGAGACCACAGCAATTACCAAGCTCCCTGTCTCTACACTACAGACACTGGCAGTAATTTAAGCTGAGGGCCATGAAGCCTGATGTAGGGCAACCAATGAATATCACAAAATAGAAATACACTTCACTCCTCAGTCTTTCTACAGGTTAGCAAAAGAAACATGAATTTTAACAGGGTTGTGACCCTGTTTCAAGTCTACAGCTCTTATGGAGACAATGCTGCTTCTGCAATCATGGTCAGCACAGCATCAAAACCACCACACTAGCAGAATTCCTTTAACAGTACATGAAAACTAAGGGAAGAACTGTATCTTCCACAGAAATCACATCCTTATTATCCAGAAGGAATCCTATTTAGCTCTGATGTTTCAAAGGCACTTGCTAAATAATTAGAGGAAGCTTTGTGTGATGACAGGTTTCTTTAGACCAGCCTCATCACTGCAACAGCAGCCCCAGGTTTACATCACAGTGTATCAATAGAAGCAGGGATCACCAACAGGTCAGCACCACTCCAAACATTCAGTGACTACAGTCACCAGTATTCTCATTACCTTTGTAATCACTGACTCTTAAAAAACTTCACCATCACAAATTATTAAAAAAAGCAAATACACCACGTGTGAGATTTGTATCATTGTGCCTATTTGGAGGAGGGAAAAGATAGAAAGATAAAATAGAAATGGAAGAAATAAGCAATGGGCTCTCTTCAATCCTACTCTGGTATCTTGTCTACAAACATCTGCTTTCAGAAAGCTGTAGCTACAGGCTTTCTCAGCATGAAACAGGCTGTCTCCAGCACACTCTGAGCTGAGTAAAGATCTGCACAATATAAACTTAAGGGAGGAAAATCAACCTCTAAAATCCTTTTACCAATGAAGATTATGTAAGCTCAAGACAACATTATGTTGCAGAGGTTTGCTAGCTATCAACTGGCTGGAAGCTGAATGGGAAGCAAGCTAGTTAAACTGACACAGACGATGCCAAACATTGATTTTTTCACTAAATTGTTGTTCACATAAACCCTGGTATGGACATTCTTGAATTGATTTAAAATTGACTTATAATGATTGGGCATACGTTGAGTCTCTATTGACTCAGGGTTGCGGCCACAGCAGAGAAAAAAAAGAAAAATATTTGTGTCAGAACACAGCAACACATCCTGTGAAACATCATGAGAAGAAGAACGAGGTTGTTCAATACACGCTCTTACCAACATCAAGGTTTGAAGATTAGTCAAAGACAAGAGATAAAGCCAAGTGGATGCTCATATCCAAAAACCTCACCATTTTATTTTAAAGAAAATCACCAATTTCATCCAGATATTACTTCTCCTAAACTAGAGCTGGGAAGCCAAACATACACTCAGCCTCAGCTATTTGCTTCATTTTGTCCACTTTATTCTGTATTTACTGGATAATCAGTGCTCATGCTGGCAGCTAACACACTCAGATGAAGGACAGGGCTTTGTACAATGCTGTATTCCAACTTTGTGAAATGCTGTATTCTAACTATTCCGAGTGTTGAGACACCAGGATACACTAACACTGACTTAATGTGCTTTGACTGGCAGTTGTGCTGTAATGGACAAAGTCCACTTCTATCAGAACATAACACCAAAGCCAACTTTACAGCTCACTTCCAGTGTGAGGGCAGTCAACACAAAACACCTGCTGGCTCACATCAGGCTACACAGTAACCTCTGTTCCAGCACGGGACTCCAAACATGGGCCCAGCATGGAAATGGCACCTTGACTACTCAGTAGTGGGAAGGTGGCTCAGGACCCACAGGGCTACTGCTGCATCCTAGAGCAACATAAATCATTATTGTAATGGTTGTTGGGCACTGGAAAAGGGCTGTGCAGAACCCTGCTCGCCTTCACTGAACTCAGAGCTGGAATATCTGCATTCTCAGAGGGAAGATTTACAGGCAGGTAAAGATAAGGAAGAACATCTTTACTGTGTGGGTGACCGGGCACTGGAACAGGCTGCCCAGAGAGGGTGTGGAGTCTCTCTCAGCGGAGACACTCAGGATCTATCTGGACACAGTCCTGTGCTCTGCTTGAGCAGGAAGGTTGGGCCAGAGGACCCACTGAGGTCCCTTTCCAACCTGACCCATTCTGTGACTCTGTGGTGTGGATCAGTGTGAGTTTACTAACTGATAGACATGCTCTGTGCTGAAACTTCTACTGAAAGGAAAAAATCCAGGAACTTGCATTCTGACAGTGGTAAAACCATTACAAACCTGTGTCTTGACACAGGCCTAGCCATTCAAGTTTGCACATTTCTTTTTGACTTTGAAATATCCTCTATACAGATGTATTTGCCTTCACAATTGCAGATGTGAAATTAAAATCTTCTTCCCCTTCCCTGGACAATAATCTTTTTCCTCTATGCACAGTTTATAGGAGCTCACTCTTTGATTTTTTTTTAATAACTTGTGTTGTGTCTGGCGCTTTGGGGAATGCCTGTGACAGAAAGCACTTTATTACTTCTCTGTTTGAGTTCACTGCAGAGCACTCACCAGGCCTTATGAGTGAAAGGACAAATCTAGGCAGCAATTTAATCAAGCAGTGATTGAAAAATTAAAGGTGGTGGTGATTAATATGGATTTAAGACTTCTTTTGTTTGAATAGGTTTTAGCTAGAGAACAACGCAGTTGGGCTTTTTATGTTTGTTTTTTTTTTTTCTCCTCTGAAAGAGAGAGAGATGATGAGAAGGGAAACACAAAGGAAACCTCTTTAGGCAGATCATTTCTCTCCTTTTAGTATTCAAATAAAAGCCAAGGGAAGAGGTTACACACAGTGCATATTATTATCCTTTGGTAAATAATCAAGTATAATTTCAGCAATCACAAGAACACCTCTGAGTATAAGCAAAGATCCAGCCATAAAAACTCCATTTGGACCAGCACCAGAAGGGAAAATTTCTGCCCAAGAAACAAATGAACTTTGACACTGAATCATCAGCCTGGCTTAGGAAGAAACAGATACCTTTTAGTAACCATGAGCATACACTAAACAGAGTAAGAGTGTTTTAGATTTAAAACAGAGAAACCAATATCTTTGAAAGCTGTTAAGAAATCATGAAGGAATAACCTGCTAGACAGGCACACAAAATGAGTCAGCGTCCACATCTCTGTTTGGTTAAAGAAGGAGGGATCACTAGCTACAGATATATACAGAGATACAGACACATACAGGAAAATTTGGATATGCATTCACTCACCTTGCACCAATTGCAACATTAAAGAAGGTGGAACTGCCATGGTTTAAACCAGATTTCACATCAAGTCTTTGCACAGCAAAACATCTGCATCCCTCACCTTAGCTGAGGTTATAGAGAAGCCAGAACTTTGATAAACCAATTTGTATTGCTCCTGTTTACAAGTCACTACTGTAAATATATAAATTCATATTAATCTGGCTCAAAGCTTTTATGCTTAACTGATTGTAAACAACTTTGTGCATGCACTTCTAAGCAGTTTATAATACTTTAGATCATCTGAGAAATAGGACAAGCCAGGATAAGAACAGAAAATTTTCCTTTTCCTAAATCATGAATACTTAAAACCACAAAAATCTTAGCCAAACTGACATAAGCGGCATATGATACCGGTCTTAATTTCTTCCCTGCAACAAGTAGCTCCCGTCTAGGCACCTTTACAAAAACATCAGACACACCTCATCTTCCATAAAGTGTTGAAAAACTCAAATAGAGAACACAAAAAGCCATAGCAAATAAAGATAATTTGTGGAAAATTAACCTTGTTCTAATAAAAGCCTTGTCTGAAAAAGGATTACCAGAGCTTGCACTTCAACAAATAGACTTATTTCTCCCAAAAGACTTATTTTTTCCCTTTTCCTCTTTTCATGCTTGGCCAGAATAGGTGATAAATATTTCCCCCAGCTGTCTCTTGTCCCCATGCACAGAAGAACATCATCATAAGAAGTTACGTGAAAAGAAGTCTAAAGCCCATATTCAAAGCACTTATATTAATAAAAAGAAAAGTTACCTACAAAATGAAGAAGAGAAGTATGTTTGTTTGCAAGAATGATGATTTTTGCTAGCTAACACTTATACAACAGTGTGGTTCCCAAAGGGTTCACATAATTTAAGTATAGGATGTCTGAAAGAGTGCATGAAAATGGACACCTGATCTTCCAATCCCACATGCCCCTTGGCCCAAGCATAATTGCATTAGAAAGTAGCTCTGCCAAAAATGAAAACAATTAAAGCACAATACTTTTTTTCTGCTTACAGTTAAAAAGGGTGGTTTGATTTTTTGTGTGTACCCACACCAATAAATGTAAAATAAAACAATTCAATGAACACTGCTTGAAAATACAGTAATGAGATACTGCCATGTCACATGTACACTGGAGACACTGCAGAGTCAGAACCAAAGCTTTGCCAATTCATTGGCAAGAGAGCTCCCAATTTGATCAGTGTTCTTAAAGCATTTTGTTAAAACTGTTTAATCAACACTTTTAACATTGAGAAAAGCTGTGAGTTTAAATTTAGGAGGAACCCAGACATAGGCAAAAACTCTCTCTGAAAGTGCTGGGGTTTCTCTTCTCTTCCACACCCAAGTGTCCAGTGAGAGGCTCAAATAAAACATCATCTGTTTGCGCTGCTCGTGGTTAAGGTTAGTCAGAACAACAACTCCAAAATGAAAGACTCAAATACACAACGTCATCATATAAAGGATTCTGACAGAGCCTGGAAGAGATGGAGGCCAAGGCAAACACAGTCACCATCTAAAGAATAAAAAGTATAAAGAACAATCTGTGGTACAGGAGCAGAGAAGTACTAATCACAGCAACAGCCAGGATTCCTTTTGAGCCCTTTAGCCCAAGGAAGTCTCCTAGGCCAGTGTTTTCCAGAGTAGCCTCAAGCTTTGTGCAGTATCAATGCTTTCCAGTTTCACAGACACCAAGCACTTTAGCTGATGTCCAGAGATGTCTTACATGATCAGCATCTCTGAAAATCTTGGGAAAAGTCTGCCTCCTAATACAAGACACTTCTGAAAATGCTGGGCTGTTCTTCTTTTCATGTCAGTCTCCACATGCAAATTGAGAATGAAAATACTCTCCCACCATGAAGGATAAAAGCTTGCTGATTTGATTTAGAGAGAACTAAAAACAGTTACAAGGAAACCCAAGGTCTTACTACTGCCACTGCAAAAACATAACTGTCTTTTAAGTATGCAGTGGCAACTTGCCAGCAAGGGTAGTAATTTCTTTTTGCTGCTGAATCACCAATGCTTGGAAAACTAGGACGTTTAATTTCCTGGCAAATCGCTTGAACCAGTTACCTATAGTGCGTTACCTCACAGCTTCTGACATGCAGGAACTCTACAAGTCTGCTTCACACAGAGCTACAGACCTCACATTACAGCACTGGAGAGTATTACCCCTTTCCTTTTCTGCAGTCAGCCTTCACCTTTAACGAGATTTTTTTTTAACCACTGCTTCCTCCTTCTCCTTCCACCTTTGTTTTGCAGGACAGCAAGCATGGAGTGCCTGACATGATGCTTTAGGTGTTGGTCCTACTGTTCCATTACACAGCAGAGTTTACTGTGCCCATGCTGGGCACAGTAAACTCTGCTGTGTAATGGAACATTATATATATATACTGTGCCCATGCCAACCCAGCAGCAACTCCACTGCCCTTCAGCACAGCCCTGCCAAGAGCTGAGTGTCCTCCCTGCCTTCTCTTGCCTTCCTGCTTTGCTCAAAACAAGCTTTCTGTCCCTGCTGCCCAACAACCCTTCCTGCCTCCACGACTCAAGGAGGAGACATGTTGTTCATCCCCAGCCCAGCAGCTCCCATTACTGCCCCAGTAAGAAAAACTACATCTAATGTATGGCATAGGCTGTTACTATCCCTCCCCTTCTCTCACAAAGCAGGCACTGCCAATACCAGACTGCTGTGTTTCATGCATCATTCATCAGTTCCTTAATGTGCAAACCTCTCTGCTGCAGGTCTTTTCTCTGCAATAAAGTTATGTGTGGGGCAAAAAAGTGTCTGTACAATCTCTGCTTGAAATATCAAAACTATACATAAATTTCAACGTGCCTATTGGCTTCTTCAATTTACCATGAAAACAAAAGCATCAGCAGTGTCCCCATGACCACAAGGTCCAGGAGGGGACAGAGCCACAGGAGGTCACAGGGATGTTAGGCCAAGCTCTCTCAAAGGAAAGCTGTGGTTATACTGCCTGCCACTTAATTCTGCTAAAAAACCAAAATCCTTCATAAAAGCCCTAAGCCCCAAAGTCTTTGCTGTCAAGATACACAGGGCAAAGGAGAGAGAAGTGCACTTTCAGCAGCATGTTCTGTGTTTTTCCAAAGGAACAATGGCATCACGCAGAGTTACTGCATGACTGTCCTGCACACATAAAGATCATCATGATTTTTTGAACTATTTTTAGCCTTTTGTAAAGCCTCAGATTGCTTTTGGACACTTGTTAACTGCTGCTTTCTACCTGCCTGTTCCTCCCCAGCCAAATAGCACACAATCTTTTTGTCTACATGCACAGAGTCTTCCCTTTCCCTTCAACTGTAAAAGCCTGGAGCTTCTTCCTGTTCTTCATTCAAGTCCTCTTTCACATCTCTTCTTCAAATAAATTTTCTCCAAAAGAAATGTATTCCACCTCTCTCCTCCCAGCTGCAGCAGAAAATTTTAGGTTGTGGGATGATGAGAAAAGGGAATCTTTGCTAAGTCCTCTCTCACCCTTACATCACACCTTTAAATTTTCATCACTCCAGGATGAGCATACAATATACTACACTATTTTGTATTTATTCACCATAAATAACACCACATCCCTTACCAGCTGCTGTCAGAAAGTCGTATCTGGCTAGGATCTGTGTCCTCTGGTGCCCAGCTGGACTGACTAGTGGTTAATAGAGCAGCTCTTCCAGACACTAGAATCTAGTAGCACCAGCACCACTCTTTAAACCTTAGGCCACACAGACCCACTGACACTGCTTTCTTGTACCATCCTGTTGCTGAGGCACGGCCAAGTTAAAGGAAATTCCTGCTGGAGATCTGTGGATCAGAAAGCACTGGCAGTTGAGAGAGTAAAGGTATAAAGAGACAAAGGACCCTAAAAAACAGATCAGTGTTTCTACTCCTTCCTGATTCAACCTGTGATAACTAGAAACTGGTGTGCTTTCAGCAGTGCAAACCTTCAAATTACTCTTCTTCAGTCTCCTAATCTGCCCTGGTTCAACCTCCCCTCACCCTTTCCTTTATAATTGTAAAGCTGGGTCATTTTGGCTTGCACTTGACTTTAATATTGATGGGTTTGTTGATGCCAGCTGAGGACAAGAAGCAAGGCTCTTCCCAAGCTAAGACAATTTTTCTGTTTCTGCCTCCTGTTATACAGTCTGTTTCACATTTTCCCTGCAGCAGATAACTGTAAGAAATGTTCACACAACAATAGGGTGGGATAAAAAACCAACATGAAATAATAACATGACACCTATTTCTACACTAATGAGACAATTATTAACTAATCGGAACCAAGTAAACCAAACATGATGCAAATGCAGGGAAACATTTTCTAATAAAGCTACCTGCTCACCCAAGTGGCAAAGAAATGTGCAGCTTTGGAAGGGTAAAACAAACATCGACATTAGGTTGTAAAAGAGCTCACTGGTTTATGAGGTTATGCCCTTGTCAGGATACTTTTAATTCAGGCCATGGTTACAGTCCAGTTTTACGTCCAGAATGCAAGAGCTTGCTGCCTTCTTTGCTCCTCAGTAACCTAACAAATTCAAGGGGGGGAGGCCAGACAAGAGCTTAACAAACAGCCAAACTCTCTTCCCCAAGCTCTCTTGCCTCCAAAGGGTTGAGAGAGGCCCTCCAGCTGCTATAGTGAGCTGTGATGGGACACAGCTACCCCAAGGCACACAAGTGCTGCAGGGTTGTGCTACTCCTAAGAAGAGAGTTTTTCCTTCTTATCTTTGCTTGAACCATACATGTTTCAAGAAGGAACCTCAAGTGAAAACTCCACTTGACAAAAGATTTTAAAAACAGTGAAGTCATGTAAATTATCACAAGGACAAGAAGAAATGGCCTCAAGTGGCACCAAACAAAATTTAGATTGGATGTTAGGAAAAATTTCTTCACTGAAAGAGTAATCAAGCACTGCCCAGGGAAGTGGTTGAGTCGCCATCCCTGAAGACATTTGTAAGACCTGGTGCTTAGGTACATGGTTTAGTGGTGGATTTGATGATCTAAAGGGTCTTTTCCAATCTAAATGATTCTATGAAAGCCATATACACTTGCATGAGGCATAGCAATATTTGAGAGGCTGGCCCTACTGCACAGAGCTGTTCCAGGCATGGGAATGAGCAGATGGGAAGAGTTTGACCCTTTGGATCCACTGAGCTTTGCTCAATACTGAGCAAGCAGGAAATCTTATTTCATTGCTGCCAGCCATCCTGCACCTGAAACATGGAGATGCCACCTAGAAAGTTCCACAGGAAAGGAAAAGTGCTTTATAGGCAGATGGTCTAAGCCTGGGACTGGGTCTAGGCTGAGCATATGGTGCCCATTATATATGTAAGAACTAGATACTGCCTACAGGGAGAAAGGTGACTTAAGCCAGACTAAGAATATTTCAATGCCACTGAGTGATTTTGTGCCCCACGGAGGCAGAGTTCATTTTAGGCAATTATCTCATGTGCTCCCTACCAACTGCTCTCCTCGATGATGATGGGCTACAGTCCATACTAATAAAGACAACGAAAGTGATCTGGACACTGGAACGATTCCAGGAATAAATTCCCACCTCCCCAAAAGCTGGAACAATCTAGCAAAGAAGGGCATCTCACTGCACATATGGCATGCCAGGAGGGGAGAGCTGGAGTCAATCTATTTCATCAGCTACAAAGGATAAAAGGAGCAAGAAGAAGCTTGTTAGAAACACACAAAAGAACTTTTTTAGGTTGTTTAGGATAACCTATTGGGCAATGCAGGTATGAGGTAAGCAGTGTCTTTGCATAACCTCTTTCCACTATAAAGAACTATCATTTTTGGACAATAAGAAAAGTTACCAGTTCCTTCAAGCATAGACTGAAATAGAGATAGGAGTCTGATTCTTAAGAGGAGTTTTGTTTCTGTTGCTAATGGATACTAAGTTACACACATTGCTTCTCTAATCAGATCAGAATTCTTAATGTCAGACAAGGTTCCAGATCTCTACAGTTCTTTTTGCCTCTACCAGGCTTTAAGAAAGTTACAACACCTCTGGCTCTGTCTGAGCACGTATATGCAAGTGAAAACAAGAGGAGATAGTTCATCTGAAACTGAAAGATGTGTGACAAAAGACGCATTAACTTGCTTTGTAGCAAATTGGCCAATTTCCTTTTCCAACATGTCTGAACACATTAATACCAGGAGAACAGCAAGAGCACACAGAGATCATACCAGGCTTAGATGCAGGAGGAAATCAGTGTCCATGTTCTGCCCTGGCCAGCCACAGGGAGCCACGAGAGGCGAAGCGGCAGCCAGCGGGTGAGTGTCCGCAGGGCTCTGGAATCAGCGCTCACCTTGGACCAGAGCTCACTTCCACCAGCTGCTCTGCAATCGTGGGACATCTTGCTCAGATTTACTTTCCTGAGCTATTCTGTGCCCTCACATGCCCAGACTTCTGAATATAATTCTCACCATCATTCTCTTCTACTTACATATGTAAACTCCCATTCCTAGAGCCCTGAAATCATGGGAGAAACACAGCTTAGGATCTGAGCTTTATCTAAATCTAACCTGTTCTGAAGAGGGGCCCTAGCAAGCACTACAGGTTTGTTTCACTGATTTCCCATTGCATTTCCAGGTTTACGCAAAGGTGCCTCAGTGGAAACTGTAATCTAGTACTCCTAAATCCTGACATATAAAGTTCAGTGCTTCATAATTCATGTGCTTTTTTCCCAGAATCCCTCATCTTTTCGTTTTTCTTTAAAAAACCCTAACATGGAAAAGGAATACATTTAGCTGGATCATGCCTAGTTCTGTGAGTTTGGTACTAAGTCTTAAGGGAGAATAGCTTGTTCGTTTTTTTGCTGAGTGTAAGTTACATTAAATATGCTGGACCTCAGGTTTCTGCTGAGATGCCTCTGTAAAACTGAAATTCACTTGTCTTTTGAATGGCTGAAAATGTTCATGAAGCATAAATAATCTCACTTCATCACTGACCCCACAAACCTCATATATTATATAAACATATGCATATTAAAATTATACGTAACTTCAAGTAGCATCTGCCTTTGAAGCACTTGGCAGGTAAATTACTGACTCACAGACTAAGAAAAAAATCTGGGGACCATTAGTTATATGGTGCAATAAACATCAAAACCAAAATAAATTAAAACTGAGGTAATTTTTAAATCTGGATACTGTCCAATTTTGCTACAAGAAAATCAAATAGAACAAGGGCATTGGAACAGTGTCCCAGTGGGAACTGAAAGCAGAAGAGGTTTGGACACAGAATCTGCATTTAATTTATTATTTTCTTGGTACTTACCCTGTTAATGTTACTTGGCTTTCTGCCTCTACATATCAGAACAGCACAACTTTACAACCCTAGTGCTTTGCCCTGTCTCTATGGATCCCTTGCAAACATTTACACCCTCCTGAGATCTAAAAGAACACAAACTTAGGGCATGCAGCCTCTAGAGGTGATGAAGGAAAAAAACAAAAAAGAAAACAAAAAAGGAAACAAAAAAGGAAAATGCAAAGCTTTGTTAACACTGATCCTGTCTTTTGCTAAACTCTTAACTTTACCAAGCAAATGCAAAAACTAATTGAATGGATTTAACGTGTAATGTATTTGCAGTTATATATATGTATATAACTGTATATATATCCATATGCAATCTTGTGCATACCCCATGTTGAGTGTAGGGTCCTGAAGCAAATGGGATGGATGGCATTTAGATCAGGGCACCCTGCCCAGTCCTCTGGTGATGCCCACTGCAGGCACTGAGCTACTAGGACTTAACTGGTCCTTGAGCACTGAACACCATTTTGAATTTCTCTGGCCTCACAGGATTTGCTTGATACTTAACCCTGCACACTTGTATTAATTTTGCTGATTTTTGTGCTTGAGTTGCCGGGGGAATTACTGAGCATAAGGTCAAAGCTGTTTCACATTCTGCAGTATAAGGCGCTTTATCCCTTTCCACCTTGCCCTTTAGTACTGCCATGTGGCAGAAGGCAGGGATGGAGATAAAGATTAACTTTATTTAATGTGTGAAAAGGTCACAGACCTTCTTTTTATAGACAGTTCTGCAAAACAGACCAAAAGACTTTTAAAATAAAAAAGTCAGGCTTTGTTAAAACTTTAAAACAGAATAGTTAGTATGTGAACAAATGAAAAAAAATTAAAAATATCACTGTAAATGGAAAAGAAATGAAGACGGGTTAAAACCAATGCTCTCTTCACCCATGGTCTCCCTAGAAGCATGTCCTTGTCCTCAAACTTTATTCCTGCCATCAGTCACTTTCTGCAGCAAACAGTGCCCACTTTGTAAGAAGTCCTTAAGGAACATGGTCTTTAGGAAGTTTTCTCTGTCCCCTGAGATGCTGCTCTCAGTTCCTTGCAATGCCTCTCCTGCAACCCATACTCAGTGCCTCCCAAAGTCCCTCCCCTCGCTCCTTCTCAGCTGGTGTCCAGGGAATTTGTGCTTTCTCTCCCATGCTCGAGAGTTTCCCTTGACTCAACCACACCATTTACAGGAACATCAGTGAAATAGTTGAGACTAAACAGGTCAAACACACAGCCTGTCAAAAAGCATGATTACAGACTGTTATCCTGAGAAATTAATGGAAAGTCTTGACTGTTTCATTCAAACAAATGTCAAAAGTCCGCTTTGCAGCAGACAGCATTCAGGGGTGGGTTTTTTTGCAAGTAGAAACAGAGTGAAAATCCAAATAAATGTCATCCATGGGATCCAAATACACGATCATCTGATGCCTTCATTTTCAGTGATGTTTATAGCATATGACAACTCTATTCCTGAATGAGCACTTCTTGGGCTTCGCCTCCATGACCTTCTGCTCTAGTTTAATAACTCTGCAATTTATGGCAGAAATAGGTTGTGCTGCTGGCATCTAGCATGGAAACTTAGAAGCCCAGTACTGAGCCCTGCTACCAGATATCCTGGCCCAGAGATGCTGAGGGACTCTGCTAACTAGCTCTGTCCAGCACACAGAGGTCACAGACTGTGACGGTCACAGCCAGCAGCCGGTGCAACTTCATGGTATTCAAAATGCAACCTCACATTGAAACCTTTCTCTTCTTACAAGGCCAAGGAGGAGAGAGGAACAATCTGCCTTTGCTGTGTGTCTCACCATGCAAGAAGCATTAAATGAGGCAATAAAGTAAGCTGAGAAGCCTTTTCTGTGAAAATAATGCCATTTCTGCAATGTGATTGATTTTGTGAGCTACATGGCACCTTTGATTCAAAAAAAGCATTTAAGCAGAGGCAAGGGTCTGGACTGAAGTGATAAGAGAAACAAGTGAGAATGCTTCAATCTCAGCAGTATCTTTATTCTAAATTGCCAGGAGAGGAAAGGAGGACTGTCAAGCACAGTGCTAGGCTCAGTCATATCAGAAACACCTACTGTCTGACCAGGCAAGAGAATCTGTTTACTTTAGGTACTATATTTTCTTCATGTTAGATCGGTATGTAATACTTTGGGTAGGTTAACATACATAATCCAAAACCACTTTTCTCCTCATCTGCAGATTCAGTGAAGCTTATAAAGGATCTCATAAAAGTAATTTTAAATATTCATGCAGTGTTCATCAACCATGCGTCCCAGTAAACCTACAAGGACAAGTTTGGGCTTTCTGTTCAAAAACTGTACTCTTGCATGCAAGCATTCACCTCTGTGCTGCAATGACAGCATATGCTGCTGCTTGCAACATTCAACATCGTTCAAAGGAATAATCTTCATGCTACTAACACAATAGCACACACACTGTTGAACACCTTCTCTCTTCTCTTAGCTCTCTAAGTGGAAAACAGACCTCTGTTATCCTCTTCCCTGAAGCACCTTTTCAAACAGCTTCATTTTAACACCATCTCCCCTTTTGTGCATCACATCCAAAAAACACCCTGCAAAGATATTCCCGGCCTCCTAACAAGACTTATTTTGTCAAGTCTTCATTTTCTGCTGAGAGCTGGAAATGTCAACATTGTCCTGCATCTTATCTCTCGTGCCTTGCTGTAGAGAGAAAAGTATCTCCCTTGTGGACAGAATTACATATTCTCAGCCTGACAGTAACAGATATCACTGTGCTGCATTGAGTAAATTACATCAACTTGAACTAGACAAGAGATGTATCCTGAAATATGAAAAAAGGCAGCCACATCTTTAGACTTTTTTCAAAAATCATTTTCCTTACATCACAGTAGGAACACACAGAAAGGAGACAGAAAATTCAACAGGATGTCAATCAGGAACAATGATTTGGATCTTCTGTTTTGCATTGGACCTGCTGCTGTATAACAGCTGTCCAAAAACTACTTCAGCCCGAAGATTCGCAGTCCTGTATGTCTGGGGTTTAAAATTTTAATTTTATTTTGACACGTCTTTACCATTTTGCGGCTGATTTCTTCTCCACCGGGTCTGGTCATTCTCTGTGGCCTGATCTGAAGCCCAGTGGAGTCTGTCTCAGGATATTAGAAGGTCTGTTAATCAATGAGATGCCAGGGGGGAAGAAACAGCCCATGCAATGTAATATATGGAAATGTTTTGCTGAACTCTCTGTGCACAAAATACAGAACAAAAAAAAATCTAGCAACCTGTTTCATATACTCTATGAATATATTAAACCTCTTCAACTATACTAAAGTCAATTCTTCTCAATTTCTATTGTTAATATCAGATAATTCTTGTTCTTCATAAAGATTTGATAATAAAATCAATAACTTATCAGAAAAAAACCCCAAATCTTACCAAAAAAAATTAAATTGAGAGAAACCACAACCACCAAGATTTCAGAAACAGCTGATTACTGCTTCAGTCTCAGCCTCTATTTTTCTACCCTCCTCAGTATAATAAGATTTAAAGGTGCATTTGGAATTAACTGCTCCTTCTGGTCTTATCTGCAGATGAAAATCTGCTCTTGAGACAGATATTACCGATGTTTAACTCACTACTGAGGAAAAGCATCCATGTATTTTGTGACTGTTCAGAAGTGTGTGGATAAGGCCTCTCATTTCCAACAGCTCATGTTAAAATCAGTAACTGCACCGTTTTCTCTACATCTTCAAAAATACTTGTCTTGTACAGCAAAGAAAATAATGTTCTTTCTCTCCTCATACCAGGAGAATAGAGAAAAAAATTTTAAGAGTGTTTACACATTCAATCACAATTAATAAGGAGGCTTCATATGATAAGGAACATTAATGTCAAGGGCTATTCTGTCTAAATATTCTTGTTCTAATAAGTCACACTTGATTTAATAAGCATTGCTTTAGTACAAGGGACGGCGGCGGGGTCAGCCAAACACACTCCTAAGCAAAGTATAAATGGTTGGGATAAATGAGACTAAAGTTTACTCTTAAAGCAAGCAAAGGAACTAAGACACCATCACAGTCCAACTTGATTCAATCTTTCATCAAATACAAAGAACTTCATCTCAGGCACAGGACATTTTTTAGCACTTAATAAGTTTTCTGATTATTTAAAAAGATGGTACTTCAGGGTTTTCAGTCTGGTTACAATAGCAGCTGTTCCAATGACCAGAAGCTTCAATTAATCTGTTTTCTTAATAACCCCATCCCTTTCCAGCATAGCATAATGGGCCTGTCACTCATCCCTACTACATTATTGAAATGGATGTAGAAAAAAAGAAAAGGGAGTAATTAAAATTAATGTAAAATATTATAATGGAAGAAAGAAAAAAACCACATGCTTCCCTTTTTTTACTCCTCCCCCAATACAGAATTTGAAATTTGCCTGATTGCTTTGTTTTACACCCTCATCACTGATGACTCTGGGCCTGCACAGATCTGGCAATGATACTATGAATTAGCAGTCTATGCCTGTACCAAACTGGAGCTGAGATCTGGGGTGCAGAGACATAAAATAAAGGTGTTCTGGGATATTTTCAATAATACAGTATTGTGGCAGCAAGGAAAATGTCTGTGAAATTTAGCAGACTGACTTACCAAGGAAATATTTTTGGGGACAAATTGTAATTCTCCTTTTGCAAACTCCAGCACTGCCAATCCAAGTCTCCAGGATCTGTGATGAGGTGTTTGTGTGCTTGTGGCTATGTGAACTGTTCCCAAACCATGGTACACAAACAGGAATCAGGATGACCATCTTTTACTCTTGAGAAAACTGAATATTGCCGGAACAACTCCTAAACATCTGCCTCTGCACAGGGCCTGATATGGAGTCAAAAGCTATTTGCAGTCGCTGCTGCTATCACTGCCACATAGTACCCCATAATCTTTGCTTTTGGTATCTCAGCAAGCTCAGTATGCAAAACCCAGGCTGAATTGTTAATACAGTGAGATGCAATAAGAAGATATTGAAGTTTATGAAAGGATACTTCAGGAGCAGCTCCTGACCCTTGAAAGGCAGAATTAGGTTTGAGGAGAAGGTTGGTTGTGTTGACAGGGATGAACAGCAGGATGGAGACAGCTACTGCACACTGAAGTAGCTGCCCAGGCAAATGTGACACAGAAAAATGAGTGTACAGTGATGGGGCATAGACAAGGTCTGAATAGGAGAAGTCCCAGAATTTACAGATGAAGCAGCTGATTCCTCTGCTGCTCTGAAAGGAGTCCCTGTTCCTTCCCCAGCATCAGGAGAAGTCCGTAGCTGCATAAAATAGGATGTCAGTGTCCATTGGAAGCTCACTTGCCCAGATTCTTACCCATCGATGATTAACCAGTTTAGCAGTAGCAAGCCAATGCCTGTACTCTGCAAAAGAGGGTTTACAAGACAATTGATTGTCAATTATTATCCAATGATCCTAACCAGACCTAACCCAGCCCAGTGCTTTCTTTAAGAGAGCAGGGGTTTTATACTCCCTTGGTTTGCCAACAAGGACATTGCACCAAGATCAATAGCAAAGACTGCACTCTTCACAACACAAATCAAATCTTTTGTAGTCCTTGGCCCCAAGACTACAAAATTTGCAGATTTGCAACTCTACTCTTCCCATAAGTGCAAGCAAAGCCAAGACTATGTAGCTCTGATATCTGAAAAACTACTCTTTGCAGTAGTTCAATTGTGTAAATTCCATATCTGCAGGAAAAAATAAAACAACAAAAAAAAAACCACTGTTACCCCACTCCCATCAGAACTGCTGTGGAAAAATGTCCAAGAGCATATACTTACAGCACAACTGAATGTATAATGTCAGATAATAACCTCTCCAATTGTGAGTTATTTATATGTAAAGTTGCCACAGTAAAGCACCACATTATTTCTGCTCTATTTCAGCACTCACCAGCTAATGCAGTGGTGACAGCATCAGAACAAATATCTGAAAAGAGCAGGACTGAAGGAAGTAAAGTTCATATCACTTGGTGCTTTGAGAAAAGCCCTTGCCTCAGCCAAAACAACAGTGAACCAGGGCTGAATTATGACACTGTGTACAAGTTCTTTGAAATTAAATGGTTCTGCCACAAATATTTGGTTGGTCAGATGATTTCAGGCTTTGAAGGAACATTGTTATATAAGAACATAACAGCCCATCGATTTTAGGAAAAGGAAAGGTATTATAGGACAAAACAGAAAGAATCATGCAAACCCTGTGGGCTGAAAGTTTTCAGGGAACACTGGGTTACAACTTAGTCATATTCATATCCTTTGGAAACATTCCATTTAATTAGGAAATCTCTCTAAGCAGTACTTGTTACCACTGGTAAAGGGGAATATATTCACTACCTTTTAAACAAAAAAAGGCCATTTGTTTTACCCTTCTTGAATGCTTTTCCTGTATTGCCATTACAATGAGAAAGCACAATAGCTTTCCTACTGTAAAGCTGCTCACTACTGTCAGTGTGTTTTCAAGGGAAGGGAGAACAGATACAAAAATACAGTGAGTATACAGTAAACTCCACCTCAGGCTCCTATAGACTTTTTAGGCACATACTGATAGGAGATAACATTAAATGGGAGTGCTTTATAAATGGTAATGTAATAGTAACAGAGTAAATATAGGAACTGTTTATTATCAAATCTGCTTTTTTTCCCTCCTGTGAAAGAAATACTGCATTGTCTCTCTCTTCCAAATGAAACTGCCACCACATAATTCTCCTTTTTAAAAGGATTTTTCCCCATCAAGCTTTTTTGATGGGTGTCCTTGAAATGTTGCAGAGGCAAACAACTGCAGCACTAAAATGATCACTTGGCAGCTTGCTGATGTTTGCTGAATCTCTCTCTCTGAGCCAGCTCCTGCTTTGTTTTCCTCTCCCTCTTACAGTGATCTCATATAGCATAGGTGTCTCAGAGACTGACAAGAAACTGCAGTTCCAAGGGTTGTTTTTTTTTTCCTCAAGACAAAGAGGGATATCTGCTTGAGATAAACTTAAATACTCCATCTAGTTCATCTCCACCACAGTTCAGGTGTGAAAGCAGAGGGTTAGGAAACTCCATCTTTGTTTCATACCAGGGTGAAGTCTAGGATTCAAATGTTCCAGAAATCTGAAGTTCTCTTTCACTTGCACTGCACAAGCTCTGACAGTGTAAATTGGGAAAGGCAAATCCTTTGTATTCCTTAAAAGAAAGAAGCACAGAAGCCTTTGCTTCATTTCCTTCACAGTAGCTATGCTTAGGCCTTATAGAAAGCTGATGCACTCTTAATTGCTTACAGGTATTTATCAGGAAATGGTTTTGCCCCTGAAAAGATGTTAATTCTGCTTATGCTATTTAACTGCTTCCTGAATTTACACTGAGCTTTACAACAACAACAAATCTCTTTGACTCTTTGCAAATCAACTGTAAGCAATAACTGACCAAGACAAAAATAGTGCTGGAAAATCTGCCTATCAAATATCATCAGTTTATCTACTTGCCTAGTTCCATCCTCCTACTGGACAACAGAAAATACAACCTCACTTTTCAGAATCCAGCCAGCCACCATGGCATACACTAGTCCTTACCATATACTCCTAGACCTACCAAATACATGAGCAGCAAAGAGAATGGGGAGCCCACACCAGTGTCTTACTCTGGTTTTCACCAGTAGAGCTATCAGGACCATCAGACCAATGTCTTTGTGTTTCCACTGTCTAAGAGGCAATGCAGACCCTAAAACAGAAATGGTCCTGAGGCATGTTCTGAATACATGACAGTGTATGTGGCACAATATACAAGTTTTATTTGTCCTTGTTAAGGATGACATATGTAACTTGGTATGGATATAAACTTTAGCCAATAAAACTTGTGGCCATAAACTTTTGCTAATAAAATCTTTCTATGCTATATTGTCAAATATTTTCTCTTTCTCTAATTATATAGAAATACAGTAATATGACGAGCAGGTAGAATCAGACATGAGGCTAGGCCAGTGTGAGATGTTTCTAACTGCTGTACATCACAACATATAAACCTGTCCAAACCTGACTGGCAGTAATTTAGGAAAGCTTAGAACTTATCATGGCCAACAGATCTATGATTATCACAGAGGAGTTATTGCCTGCAGTGTAATTAGTTTGTTCTCACCGAGCTAGCCCATGGCTTACAGGCATTTTGCTGTGTTGTAAAACACCCTGGAGAAGGATGACTACTGCAGATGGAAAAGCATTCTCCATTGCAACACACGGGCTGGGAGAGCTCCCTTAGCCCTCTGTGCCTAATGCCTTCGGAGCTGAAGAACCTGGTTTGCATCCTGCTGCCTCCACTCGGTGTTTTATGTGCACAGCTGGCTAATGACCGTGTTGTATTATGTATAAAACCATTTACTGTGATATGCTCATGCTGTTAATATGCTGTTGAGTATTTTTGCTTTGTTTAAGGGGCAACTCTGGGAAACATTAATGCTGGATGGTACAAAAACAAGGGTAATTCCAGTCCAGACTGCAAGAAGAAATCCACAAAGTGGCCAAACATTTCCATCTGCTCAGTGAACAAAGAGGCTTTCATGCCTCAATTTATGCCTTCTGCTGTCAGCAGTGAGTAAGGAATCTTCCTGGCATTTGTAAGGGGCCATGTTGCAGAATGCAGCTTAGCAGTGCTTCCCTTTGGTGGCCTCCATGTTCCTCGTCCCTCAGTCTACGCATGAGGCTTCCAGGCTGTTGTGACTTGCTCTAGCCCCTTTGCAACTCACCCCAGAGAAGGTGCTGCTCCACTGCACCAAAAGAAAGCAGTGGTCAGAAGGTCTGAATTAGGCTTTAAGAGTTTGATTCTAACCATTTCACTCTCTTCTCAGATCAACAACTTATCACACACTTCTTGGAAGTGTAAAACAGCAAGAAAACCTTTGCTTCAGCTTGTCCTATACAATTTATCTCGGAATCTCCACGTCCTAAGAGGATGACTGCTCTGGATAAAAACAATTATTTACAGAATATAACATAGACCTGTTACCTTCTCACTACAACTTCTAATTACATCCAGGTATTTTCCCCTTATTTTACTGGTTTTGTACGTTCACTGATGCGTCTCTAGAGTGGCTTGAAGAGCTTGTTAGAGACTTGAAAGCATTGAAAAGCCCCACAAAGGCACCTTAGAAAAGGTTCCTAGTGACCTTATTCCTTAAGATTAACCAAAAAAAAAAAAAAAAAAAAAAAAAAAAAAAAAAAAAAAAAAGTTGGTACTGAGGACTTGTGGGTCTGCCAGCTTACAAATGTAACACAGTTTTCTTGCTCACACTTAACTTCTGGGTGGGAGTTCCAGGTCATTGCACTGTTAGGATCAAGTAACAAAGAATGAACTGCACTTGGTAAAATTTCCTGGCTATTTCCTTGCCTTCCCCTTATCCATATTCTTTCTCAGCAGGATTGTTTTTCAGGACAACAGGAGTGATGGAGGAGCTCTAGCTCCCTGGAGTGGCCAATCTGTTGATCTGTTACATCACTGATATCAGAAAGATGACCCAGTCCACCTCACTGTTTGTTTTCTGTGTCCAGAGTGTTTCTGAACTTAGCCTCAGCTGCTCTGGAACTTGCACCACAATATGGAAATGCACTGCACTGGGTGACTTAACATCAAGGCTTAGTTTATGTGAAATGTTTAAGCCCCTTATTCACATTTTAATGAACAAGAGATGCCCAGGTACTGTCAGATGCCCAGGTATTCCTACCAGCCTTCTTACCCGCTCCTATCCTGCATCCCCAATTACTTTGCAGAACTGACAAGGTCAATGATTGACTACAATAATCACAGAATTTTAAATGTTAGAATGGACCTTAAGTATCATTCATTTCCACCCACCCTGCCATGGGCAGGAATTCCCGCTAGACCAGGTTGCTCAATGCCTTATCCAACCTAGACCTGAACACTGCCAAGGATGGGGCGTCCAAAACTTCTCTGAGCAATCTGTTCTGGTGCCTCACCACCCTTATGTGGCCTTAAATTTCCCCTCTTTCAGTTTGAACCCATTACTCCTTGTCCTATCACTACAGTTCCTAACAAAGGATCCCTCTCCAGCTTCCTTGCAGGTCCCCTACAGATATTGGAACATTGCTGTGAGGTCTCCACACAACCTTCTCTTCTCCAGTAAGAGCCCCAACTTCCTCAGCCTGAGCACTGCAATGTGCTGCGCATGAAGGCCATTCAACAGATTCAGCTCATTCAGAAGGGAGCTATGTGTGAATGTTTCTGCAGAGATAGACAGATTAAAAGGATGGATGGATGGATGGATAGACAGACAGATAGATAGATAGATAGATAGATAGATAGATAGATAGATAGATAGATAGATAGATAGATAGATGCATGCATACACACACACACGCACACCTTCAGGTCCCTGGATTTGCACTGCCTTCCAGATAATTATGCTCTGCTTGGATTAATTTGTTCAATATTTTTTTCTATTGGCTTAGGCTGCTGATAGATCCACTTTGTTCTTGAAAAATATACAGGTAATGCTCTATATAGTTCTGCAGAAGCAGGAGTGGGTTTGCAGACTTGAATCCCAGAAAATACAGTGGGAGATACAGCACACTGCAGCCTGAATCACTGGTTTACAGGTCTGCCACAAAGACGACTTTCTCAGGAAGCTGCAAACAGAGAATGAATGTCTGGCTTGTGTTAATCCTTATCAGGGGAAGACAGGCTTAAATGAGTTTGTTTCAAACAGTGTTCAAGTTTGCTAAAGTATTTTAATAAGTAGGTACAAAGAGGAGGCTGTCAAAAATCTAGTTTTCCTTTGATGGAGGAAGGAGGAGAAAATCTAAGTTAAAATAGGTATGTTTTCATACACAGACTATAACACAGTGTGAAGAGTTGTGATATTTTTCTATGAATAACATTCAGAGAAGCAGGCTACACTTTATGATATTATTTTGCCTCTGAATGTAGTGGAATCAAGTGGAAGCTTGTTATAATTTTTTTTGGTGGTGCAAGCAGTTTTTCCATGGAGTTTCCTCACTCAGCGTTCATAACCTATGTAAGAATCACTATGAGGTTGCACCCATTATCAGGACACAAACAGCATTAATGGACAAAAGAAGTTAACAGACAACAGGTAAGATCTAGAGGGTGGATGCAGTACTTTTTTTTAATGTATGTTTTGTATCTCTCATTATACTTATACACACTGCCCGCTTACATGTACTTTTAGGCTCTGACAATTCATCCCTAAATAAATGAAGATCAATGCTTCAGTTAAAAGTAAACCCTACTAATAGATTTTTCAGGAGATTTTAAAGCTATTTTTCTTGGCAATACTTTATTAATGGAAGCATTCTGGTGATGCAGTTTGAATTTCTTGGCTCTGTATTTTACTATCTCACCTGTGTGAAAGTGGACATTGCTTGTACATTGATTAATTAATTGAAGGTTTTTCCAGTTACACTGCTGTTTAACCAAGCACTTCTCTTTACTCCCTTCTGATGATCCCCAAAGGTCCCCTTAGTAATTCACAAACACCATTGCTACACTGACATTGCCCTCACTGGGCTCTTCCCTCTCTCTTCTACCAGTCCTTAAGAAATGTCAACTTTAAGGTCTATACAGAAGATAGAATCCAGACTAGGTCTGACTTCTACTGGACACCAGACTGAAGAAAAAGCTTTTCTAGAAACAATATGGAGCCTCTACTAAGTGCTAGAATAAGTAACTGACAAAACACAGAACTGTTCATTCCGGTATTTGGAGCTTTTCCCTTTATGTTAAACGGTAACATAAAGACAATCAACATAAAATTTATGGGGCAGTTACCAGCCATTTGGTTTTCTATGTACATACTGTGGATTCAGAATGGTTTTGACAGCAATGGCTGTTACTGCTTGAGAGACACTGCAAGTACCAGGATTATGACACTCTGTAATCCCCAATGCCGATTATTGCACAAGTCAGACAGCTTTTCTACCACACATGAAATATTTTATACAGCCACAGCTGGAAAAGTTACTTTATATTCTGCTATAAATATGAAGAAAATATCACTTGGAGAATCTTCTAAGATAAAGATGCATGAGCTGAAGCAAGCATTTTGAAAGAGCCAGCTGTAAATAGAGGTTGTAACTTACTTGTCTGGTACACAAACACTTGAACTTCCTGCAAGCCATTTGCAAGAGCAGATTAGAACTAAAGGAAGGGCATAGAGTCTATAAAATACATCAATGTTACGGCAGACATTGTTCTATGAGTCCCTAAAGACACTTTCATCTCATATGAGCTGTATTACTTTGTTGTACTTAATACGATACTGTGCTGAAGAGTTTTCTCAAGTGAAGAACATTTGTAGTTTAGGATGCTCCATAAGTAGAACTTTGTGCAAACAAGGAACTAGGTCAGGTCATCAGATTCAGGCTGAATGACATGCTCAATGCACTGTTGTCCTATTCTTTTCAAATTAAATATTTATTTAACTGAAGGATGATAGGGATTTGCTTTTCTTTGATCTTATTTGGAACATGGTGAATGCATACAGTGAAGACACAATTACAGGATGCCAGAGTAAATTACTATATCCTGAAACATTAAATCATGCCCTTAAAATTTGAGTTTTCCAAGGCAACTAGATCTTACCCTCTCCTCTGCATATTTTATTTACATAGGATAGCTAGCATTTATTTTCAGCAAAACATTCTGTGCTAACATCAAGTCAGCTATAGTGTAATGTGTGTGTGTATATATATGTATGTTCAGCGTACCTTCACTCTAGACAAATTCAGTTGTGCTGAGATCCACTGCAGCTGGCATACAAGCTAAGTAATAAAAAGTCTGATCTGATACCTATCAGCTATACTACATTATTTCTGCAAAGTATAAAACACTCTCGGCCCAACAGGCAGATGTTCAAAGTTAACTCCTGAATTAAGAGTCATGAGCAGTTGATGACTTAATTTTATGGTGGTTTATCTTCAGTACCCCATTTCATTGAATTCAATCTGGCTGTGGACAACTATTTCAATACAGATGAACTTAAATGGCTGAAGTTCATATAATGTTTGGCTTTGCTATATTGAGAACCAGGAGCGTGAACCAGCAGACACCAAGTTAAATGTACAGTAATTTCAGCAGGGACTGAATTAAAAGGTTTGGGATAGGAAGTTCAGGTACGAATTCTGATACAGTCTTTTCTCCTTTGACCCACACCCTATTTACAAACTGTGGGCAGCTCCCTTTCTTCATCAGTGACCCATAAAATTAGAAAAACGGGTCACAAATACAGAAATACTGGAGGAACTAATAGTTTAGAAAAGAGATGACTCATGGGAAGACTATCACAATCTATAAATATCTTCAAGGCAATAACAAAATGTATAAATGAAAGATGGGAATTGTTCTGCCTCAGAAGTTGGTAGGTAAGTTGGCAGTGTAAGGAAAAGAATAACTAGTAAGTGAATAGCACCTCCAGGGATGTTGGCTAGGAACAATTACTGTAAATACTCAAGAACTGGTAAAATCGATACTAGTGGGTAAGATGCATTGAGAAGACCTGCATGACCCCTTGGAGCTTGACTAGATGCTTCCAATTTCTGGTGCTGTTTTTGCTATCCATGGCATTATGGTAAGCCCTAGAGAGAGAAAAGATTATACTCACCAAGGTAAATGTGTCTGCTTAAATTCCAATTATGTGCAAGCAGGCATTTCGTTGATTCAGCACCTGACATCTCCTTACTATCAGTGATAGCTTTTATGACATGCTAATGTAGAAAGTACTACACACCACTGATGCAAATTCATAGTTGTTAATTATACTGTTAATAACACTGAACCTATCTGCTCCTAATCTTATTGATATAAATAGTATTATTAACTCCTTGAGGTGTCAGCAGTGATGTAGAGTGACACAGTGTACAGCCATTTCCCTGAATGACTCATTAGGCTCACAGAGAAGGACCTCCTTCCACAGCCACACCTGGCCTGCCTCAGGCATTAATGGCTCAGATGTCTTCACTTCCCAGCAAACAAATAGCTGCTGAAGTGCAGTGACATATTTTTACTGAATTTGAAAAACAAACCAAAAAGCCCTCCAGCACATCAGAGCTAGGACTGGAATGCCAGACAATAACAAGTTGCCTGTTACACTTCAGGTTCCTCTGCAGTGCACGTGCACTGGAATGCACTGCAAAAAAACCCCCATGTTTCTATAGGAATTATAGCTCATTTTGTGACTTTATAGTTACTTGGTAGTTCTTCTCAACCTCCACATTCAGTTCATTGCACCACATACTATTTCAATACACCCTAAACAACTGTATTACACTATCAGCCTTTATTCTTTACACTAGCTAGCACCAGGAAAAAAATTTGTTTTGCCTCAACATTCTTAAAACACTTGGCATTATTACAATCTTTTTCTGGCAGACATGATATTAAAGCTAGCCGTTAGTAAAGCTGGAGCAACCAAAACTCTACATTTAAGAAACAAACTTGAGCCCCCTGGAGTGTGATATTTCTGAAGTACTTACCATTTTTATGGCACCCCACACATGCAGAGCACAGACCCAAGCCTCATGCTTGCAGCTGGGAATGCTCAGCATTTTGCAAATCTGGCCTAACTCACATGGTGTATGAGGAACAAAACAGAATATCAGCACCTAATTCAAGACTGGCATAGTGCACAAGCAGAGAGAGGGTGAGTTAAGACTGCAAAGACAATGAATCAAAATTCCTGTGTCTACTACACAGGAGCACTTCACCCATCAACTTCTTATATGATTGCCATGTTCAAAAAAAGTGAGGTTTATTTTCCTAGGTAATAATGTAAGAAATATCCTCACTAGATTCACAAAAGCATTATCCTACAGTTTCCTACAATTCTTTAGAAACCCACAAGCACTGGATGGCATTGTAAACACAAGAGGATGTGGGGGGTTGGCAAAACCTATATATGCCTCCTGTTCCTTGTTTAAAATTCTGAGATAAGTATGATCTAGCTCAGCCAGCCAGTGCTTTACACTACACCTGTGACCATTCTATCTTACTGTAACACATAAGCACATCAATGATAATGATAATGAGCACATCAAAAAATTCTTAGCACAGATTTTTTTTTTTTTCCTCAGTGTTTACATTAAATCTGACAAACTACATCTCTGCTTCATCACTGATTCCACCAACGTGTCATCATTGCATAAATGATGCTTACAGCTTTGGGTAAGTCAATTTGAGCAGCGATTAATTTTCCTATCTGTTAAACCTTTAAATATTTGATTTGAAAATGAGTTTGACTTTTCATCCCAACTATTTCCCCATTATTTCATCTATTTTTGAAAAGGTACATGTATATCCTGGAAGATAGCCTTACCAAGCATCATGCAAGTTTCTCTTTATTGTCTTATGTGTGTTGCTTTACTTTTCTATCCTTTAATCTCTGCATTTGTCACAGAAGAAACAGAGGATGACCAGTTAAGCCTCACCTAAGCCAGCTGCTAAGGAGCCCTTCTCTAGGCATAGAGGAAAGCAGAGAACTCTTTGAGCCTCATTCTTAGCTCAGCACAGGCTGCTTTCTTGGGCCAGAAACTTTCCCAGTCTGCACAGGATCTTGAGTTCCTGCTAACCTAAATAAATGTCACCATTCAGCATGACCTCAAGGAACACTGTGCCTATGGGAACAACAAATACAACCACACCTGCATCAGGAGAGACTCTCTGCAGGAAGAGTAACTACAAAAACAAAACTTGCTTGTTTTAATAGATAATTATTAGCCAACAACTTGTGAGAACAGCAAACTTATAAAAAGGGTAACTTCAGCCCTAACAACACCCAGGGAAACAATTCCTGTGCACAGCACTGGAAAGAACATTATTAGACAGGAGTGTGCAGTTCTGACCTACGCATAATAATGTGGCTGTGGGCATCTTAAAACAAGTGCAAAGGAGGATCACAGAAATGTCCCAGGAATAGACAAAACCATCCTGACAATGCAAGGACTAAGGGATTTTTGATAAATTTAGTGTACTAAAGAGTAAACCTGGAGTTGATGTGAACAACACGAAACACTGTATTTTCATAGGAAAGAGATCAAATAATGTAGTCTTTCTAATCCTGCTGTCAATAGCATAGCAAGATCCACTGACTGAAAGCTAACATGAGACAGATTGAATCTCAAGGGAAAATTTCTTAGGGAAAGTATAATTAAGTTATCAAAACTGGTTACCAGAAGAGGTGATAGACTTGCCTGGATCTAAAGACTTTTAAAACATGTATTTTAATGCTGCTTCTAGAAGAGATTTTATGGTCTAGACAGCTAGGAAAGAAGAAAGTAAGTCTAAGTGTTCCAGAAGAACCCTCCTGACCCTGACTCTCACAAAAGTGGACCAAATTTACTCCAGGTCCTGATCTTGTATTTCTCTATTTGCAGCATGGGCAAAGTCAAAACTCACTGCACAGCTTTGGATGCTCTGTGGAGGGAAGCAGGAAAGATTTTTCCATCATCTGCATGTTTGACCAAGCACACTGTGGCTTCTCCTTGGCTGACAGTTCTTGCTAGTCTGAGGCATCAGAGCAGCTGCAGCTGGAGCTGTGGGCACTGTATGGAGAGCCACTGTTGTGCTCTGCAGGAGAGTCCTTCTCCTGTAGAGGAGTCCTCTAGAGGCTGGCTGGGGAGCATTGCTTGGATGCCCAGAAGCATGCAGATCATTTGATGTGATCTTGAAAAGGAAATTTCCAAGGGCCTCAGGGGATAGTTTTTTGCCTACGTCCTTTGCACAATGCATAGCTGGCCTGTTAGAATCATGTGGACATATTTTAATTAATACAGTTCTCATCTCTGCTGCTCTCTGCCAGGAGCACAGTTAAAATTCTGAGAAAAGCAACTCCTCAATCTGCCTGGACTTCAGGCTTAATATAAGGAACCTTGATTGAGCATCTGAGCACAAGATGATTTACCATGATATTTATTATATAATTTTTTCATTAGTGCTCTTGATCACAAAAAACCACTCAATTTACTACACAGAAAGCATAAAAAACAGACAACAGACTGGGCTGAATAGAATCACTGTTTCACAATTCAACTTATCTACCTCCTTTTGAGTACTTTATTTGTTCTCTGTATTAACAAAGTGGGTAGGAAGAGCAAGGAGCAGTTACTCAGATGAGATATACCAGTCAAACAAGCCCAGGAAGTGTATCTGCTTCTGTGGGCTGACAGTCCCTTTTCTCTCCTAAACCATACTCCCAGTCTATAGTCTGAAACCCTGGGACCTTTCTGGTCTACCTGCAGGATTGTTCACACTGTCTGGTTTTAGGCATGCAAGAAAGTTGAGTCTTGTAATCATGTATATCCACCATGATTAACTCCTGCCTGCCCATATAAAATCATCTCACAATAATTACCCTCTGTGCGTGCACATGTGTGTGTTTGTCAGCAATGTGGGCAGTGGGATTGAGGGCACCCTCAGCAGGACTGCAGATAACACCAAGCTGTGAGGTGCAGTCAACACGCTGGAGGGAAGGGATGCCATCCTGAGGGGCCTGGACAGGCTGGAGACATGGGCCCAGAGAATCTTATGAAGATCAACAAAGCCAAGTGCAAGGTCCTGCACTTGGCTTGGGGCAATCCCAAATACAAACACAGTTTGGGCAGATAACGGATTGAGAGCAATCCTGAGGAGAACTGGGGATGCTGGAGGAGGAGAAGCTTAACATGACCCAGCAATATGCACTTGCAGCCCAGAAAACCAATCATGTCCTGCACTGCATCAGCAGAAGCATGGCCAGCAGAGTGGGAGAAGTGATTCTCCCCTCTACTCCACTCTGGTGAGACCCTGCCTGCAGTATTACATCCAACTCTGGAGCCCACAGCACAGGAAGGACATGGACCTGCTCAAGTAGGTTGTAGGAGAGACTTGAAGATTATCAGCACTTCTCCTATGAAGACAGGCTGAGAGAGCTGGGTTTGTTCAGTCTGGGGACAAAAAGGCTCCAGGGAGACCTCAGCGCCCCTTGCACTATCTACAGGAAGCCTACAAGAAAACCCCATCTCCAGAAGTGTTCAAGGCCAGGTTGGAGGGGGGGTGGTCTCTGAGTACCCTGGTCTAGTGGAAGGTGCCCCTGCCCACGGCAGGGGGGTTGGAACTAGAGGATTTTCAACCTTCCTTACAACCCAAACCATTCTGGGATTCTCTGATTATTCTGTGTCATCATTTCCCTTGTGACTGACTGGCAACATTTACCCTAAGTTAATTGGCATCAGGAATGTTCTCACTTGTGGAGACCCCAGAGAGTTGCCTTTGAAAAGCTGAAATTTTCAGAGTGTGGAAGAGCAGGCTACACTCATCACTGTCACAGTACAGGGACTAAAAAGAAAACACATGAAAAGATGGGCAGCTTTTCAGGGAATCCTGGCTCAAAAGATGCAAATCCTGCTCCAATAAAAAATTTATCTGGGAAATTCCTTTCAAGGTGTGGGTGATGGCAAAGATAAACTAGAATGCCAAAGAGCTTAAGTATTCAGGGTCACCTCCAGCCTCAAAAGACATTGTATTTTTTCATTCTTAAAATACAGCAGTAGATATGAGAGGCAAAACCCAGAAGACACAAGCAAGGTTTGATTCTGATTTCTGTATTTGGAGGCCCTTCACTCAGACTTTTCACACAGGACAGATTCTCTCCTGCAAGCACAGGACTTCAAGTGTTTTTCCCTTTTCAAGTCTTTGAGCACTTCTAATGGATTTTTGCTGAGATGCTCAAAGGCTCTCTTCAGTCCCACTGCTCTAGGCACACTTTAAAGAACCCCTTTTTATATGTGCCCATGATCTGCTAAACTTTACTCTTTCATTCTCTTTATTGATATTCATGCCATTTATATCTCCACCTGTTTGTTCCTTCTAGAGACTGAGCCCAGATCTCCCATGCAAACCAGTAGAGGTTTGATGATTTAGTTCACTTAGAACAAGAACACACTTACCAGGAAAAAACCTCAATGACTAAAAGAACACTCTATTACCCAAATACTGCCAAACAGATTACATGGAGGGGAAAAAACAAACAGACAAACAAAACCCCAAAACAAACACCCACATCCCCACCAACCCCAAAAATGGACATTTATAACATTCAAATGCTTTGAGATAGCAGTAGGAAGTAGACAGGCAGACCATTTTCTTATGGGTGGAGAGCAGAAGCTGTGTCTTGCACAGGCAGGTACAACACCAAAAGCTCACTTCATCCACATCCCTGGTTTCAGAAAGAGTTTTACTTCCATTCTACAAAGACATTAAAATTGAGCCAGGGAGAAAATTTGTTCTACCCCACTTGTGTTTCTCCTTTCTAAATAAAAGTTGCACCATCATAGATGATTATTGGCATTTCCCCAAAGACCAACCACATCCCTGGGGTTCAGTTGTCTGACACCTGGCATGCTGCAAAACAGCCATGAGAATCTGACTCAGCTTTGTTATACAGAAATGGTTATTGAGTTGTGAGACAATTTGTAAGCTAAAGACAAGCAAGAAAAAAATGCAGACAGAAATTAAACTATTCAGAGGTTCCAGTCAGTGGTTCAAGACAACAACAGTGACAAAAGAAGCTCTAAAGCCCTAAGGAAAAAAAAAATGGAGAATTAAAAGACAGCAATTTAGCACATTGAATAAGCTTGAGTAGTAGAGGAGAGCCCTTTCCCAGCTGACTGATGCCAGTCTGCCACTTAACCCATCACCCCTTAAGTCTCTGCATCTCCAGTGGAGGGCACATTGATACCATAGTAGTACTCTCATCCTAGTTGACTACTACATGCATTAGGCAACAAACTACCACTGTGTACCCTTAAATTGCATATGCCCTGCTTGCCCAGTCTCTCTGCACACAGAGATGCCCAAACAGAAGTGACCAGAGGGAGGAGTGCACAGAGTCTCTCAGTCTGCAGGAACAATCTGTGAGCACATTAAAACCATAAACATTAAAACCATAAACATCACAACCACACCCTTCCATGGGGCTGCAAAGCACAACACTCCTGATTTTGTTCAGGACTTAACAACACAGAGGCAGGCATTGTGCTCATACAGACACCTGGGAGCAAGTGCATAAGTTCATTCTATGGCTTTGAACAGCATGCCAACAAACATGCTGTTTCTGAATATCTTTCTCTGGATATCCAATATGTATCTGAAAATTATATCCCAAAAGCACAGTAAAAGGAGCTCAAGAGAAATAAAGAGACTGAGTGACAGGGTTGCTGCTGCTACTGCCATTTCTGCTGCTTAATCTGACTGATGACATGAAGAGCACAAGCAGATGACAGCTGCTTTAGAGCCAACACCATCAGATCAGCTCTCTGTTTTCCATAAAGCAGCAAAACATCTGAATTTCTGGGCTCCAGAATGGGCACCAGAGAGAGCACTTCCAAAATTTTCCACTAGTATCCTGTGCTGGGCACCTCTTTAGGTCATTACCCATAAAGGTAATCTATACCCAGTAGGATCAGATTATGCATGAAATCAGCAATACTCATGGAGCCACTTCGACCTGACTGCCCAGATGTCTTCTTTACATCACTGACAAATTTTCATTTCCCTTGTATGATAAGAACTTAAAAGTTTTAAAAGAATGTCAAGCTCATGCACTTGCTTCTGCTACCAGAATATGGACAAACTACAAGCAAATTTACTCTTTTCACCTGTGTGTTGAAAGGAAGGGTAGAAATAATGTAATAGGCAGGTATTAAATAATAGAGTTGATAAAAGGAGCCAGAGTAGACAATGTGAGCACGTTTAAATTACAATTCATACTGATATCCTGTGACAGTACCAGGACTTCAACACAAGGTAAAATGGGGTCTAGGTGAAACTCTATTGCAATTCTGAAGAAATCATGGAATACAGCAATGTTACCTTTAGAAGTGACTGAAGAAGGAGGAAAATAATGAAATGGAAATTATTTCCTCTACTTTTTCTCCTGTACTGAAAATCTGTACCGAAATTTCAGGTGCATCCTCTCTCGTCTGGGTAGGCAAAGAGTGAGGATCTTTAGCAGACACTCTCAGTGGACTTTATTCTTTTTCACATCACATTCTGCCAGCATGATGCTCACAGGGACCAAATATGTCAAAGCCATTAGGAAAAACAGAAGAAAAAACTGCACTTCTTAAAAATGTGTAAATAATTTTGGATATGAACAAAAATGTTCCCATTACTGGGGCCTTTACATTCATGTCCAGAGACAGAACAGCACAATGCATCCCTGAACCCCTAAGAGTGCACCACATCTCTTACCTCAGGAAAGAGAAATTATGAGTTTCTCTTAGTCTCAAGTACCCACTCCTCTATGACCACATTTCTTGGTACTGGAGGAAAGAAAGATTGTATATATACTTTCTAATATACTTGTTACATGATGTCAATAATTATACTGTGTAATAAATAAATGCTGTGAATTAAAACCAGTCTCTTTTTGGTCAGGATTTAACTCTGTCTCCTCCCCTATACCCTGTTGTTTACTGAGGTTTTGCTCCTTTCTGCATCTTTTCTCTCCCAGACAAACAAAACTCAAAGGCCCTGCTCCTCAATTTCAGACCTTAACAATTATCTGTCTCACTTCAGTACCTCCTTCTACCCACATTAACTGAGCTGCTTTGTTACTTTTCTTCCCTTTTCAAGACCAAAGCCTAGTTTTCACTGCAGGTGTTCCTCTAGTTCCAACGTAGTTACAATCCAAAGGGAATGATGACCAGGGAGATATGGAAAACCCATCAGGTTGGGAGACCAAATCCCCAGAGAGCAAGCAGAAGGAAAGGTCTGAGCTGCATCAAGTGCTTTCAGATAGACAACCAGAAGACCAAAATGTGGGGTCAGGGACAAGACATGGAAGACCAGAGATTACATCAGATCTATACTGCTGTTTCAATGTAATAGAAATATTTTTTATTTTTGGTTCTGCCTTCATTTGATAATATGCCATATACAGTCATTAAGAGCTGAGAGGATTTTTATAGCTGCTATTAGAATTGAATTTATCTTCCTCCAAAAAGATTTAATAAATTAAATTTCAAAGGCAAAAAAATCACTTACTGCTATGCACATTCCCCCATTTTCACTGTGAAATAAATTCATCAACAAGAAAGTTTTCACATGATAATCAATATCCATCAACTTCTGAACTTCAGCTTCAAGTCAAAGGCTGATAATCCTTGAATTAGTGACACACATCTCTGTTCTCCCTGGGCCACAGGGCCTAAGTATTTGCATGAATCACTGATACACTGAATTGTTGATTCAGATCAACAAAGCTTTCAAATGCGCTGTCTTGTTGATAGCCTCTATAAAACACACCCATAGCTCAGAAATGCTGATCCACACTAATGCATTTACTTCCAGTATTTGCTATACAGGCTAATAAAAATATTAATGCACCAGAAGCGCTGATGCAGCCCCATTAGAGCAAGATTTCCTCACCATAGAAGCATCCTGGTTTTCTCCCCCATGAGCTATGCTTTCAGTAAATGTCACACTGGAGCATACCAAAGAGGAGAAAATATTAAGCTGTTCTGTCCTCATCAGTCAGACAAGGTCATGGTGATTCAGAAATGATGATGTGTTTCTTGAAAAAAGGCAGGGTGAGAGAAACAGAGAATAAAGTATCCTGACAGATGAAGGAGAGGAGGGACAAATGTTGAGGTAACTATGTTCTAAGACAGAATCAATTTTATTCTGCTTAAATTTGGTTATGTCAGGTTGTCAGGTTGCTTGGTGTGTCAGGTGTAGTTCCTACAGGTTCAGAATTCAATGATTCCCCAGGTATAGGTCCTACAGGTTCAGAATTCAGTGATTCCCCAGCTGAGTCAGGAAAGACCTTGGGGGTTTGAGAACTACTACCAAGGTCTCCAACTGATGTGACACAAATTGGTCCACCCATTCCTCTGGCACAAAAGCTGTATAGATTTGGGAATAAAGCTTTTTACAATCTAGAGCACTGTTTTAACCACCTCTAGTGGGGACTAGAGAGAGCCAGGCACAAGATGCTACACTACAAAAATGGCTCTTATGAGATGGCCTTTATACAGCCTCAGAGATATTAGGAATTGATCAGCTTTTCTAAAGACTACAACTCTCCTTTTGAAGAATGAACAACTTGAAATAGGCAATTCCACTGTTTCCATTTTCAAAGAAACTGTTTATTCATCACCTTGGAAAGTGAGGTCAAAGCCAAATGCAACTGCCAACATCCCTCTTCAGTTTAATGGCATACTTGTGACCTCTGGATGTACATATTTGTAAATAAAAGATATTTAATTAAACAAATAAATACAAGGGTTAATCTAAGCAAGTAAATTGGTTGTAGAAAGTGTCATTAAAGTAATCAAAACTGGTGAAACTGGACAAATAGTAATTTATAAACCCTTCACATATTCTAAACAAGATCTATACTAAAAACTCGTCACTAGAGCACACCAGCTACACCAGCTCTACAGAACACTGAATAGAAACAAACCTAATAACTGCCCAACATGTTCTAATATTCTGGGACAGCTCCTTACACTTAACAAAATTTAGTAAGTTACTACTAATTTATTAATCTACTTCACTTTTTCATGGACAGATGTTTTTGTTGCTATCGCTCTACATATGTGCAATTTGCAATATCACTTTTCAGCAAATGTCTGTCCCTGCTGATGAAGGATAAAACCCTCTCCTGAAGAGCAAAAAAAATTAGTCCTGCACAGATTTAATGTGTTACACTTAGGAAAAGCTCAGAAAGTCTCAGGTGAGAAAAACATGTAGCAGAGTAAGCACTAAGGCCACCACAGCAGGCTCATCTTATGAGCAATCTATCCTGCGAATCCATTCCTGTCTGTGGAACACAATTAAATTTGACTTTACTTGACACTGCTCCACTGAAGCTTCAGAGTAATGTACTTCAAGATGCATCTTTATGGTTGTTAATACAAATTCTTTTTCTATGTAGGTTTTCATTGAACAGATAAAATTTGAGGACAGATCTGTATTTACTATAGACAAAAATATTTTACTCAGCTGAATTTAATGGATTTACTATTGAAACTGATTTATTGACCTTACAATTTGTTTCATTAGCTGATTAAAGGCTAGCATGATGAATCTATATTGTTATTTTACTTTTCTGATGCGTTCCACAAAATGTTAAAAATACAACTACATAATCAGAGATGTGTAGAAGAAAACTTTAACGGCGCTCTCTACTCTTGGGTAATAATGGCACATGGAGAGATACACAGGATTCTGTTGGGAAGACGAGAACCAAAATGGACTGTCCTCCTGGTGCATACTCATCATTAATAATTTCTCCTTCTGAATGCTCCCACAAACACAACTCCTCACTTACAGTCCAGTAGTTCCTTTCAAAGGAAAGCCTTATGTTACTAAAAAAAGTAAATTTTGTAGCTTACATACGAGAATCAGTACTCAATATGATAAAAAACTCAAAATAAGATAACTACAAATCCTAGGCTAAAAATAAACACTGTCACTCTGCAAGCTGGAAGAACTATCAGATTCCAGTAATGGTAAAGCTGAAGAATTCAAGCAGAAAAGACTGCTTGAAAAAGAGGAGAATCTCTACAAAAGAAACACACTGCAATAGAGAAATCAGTAACTAGAACAAATATATGTAAGGATGATGGAAACAGTAAATTATTTCTGAATAGTTATGACTGTCCTCTCTAACTTGGAGATTCTTTATCTAATAACAGCTGTTGATTTCACTGTGAATTGTGTACTCTGGTCAGGAAGCTGCTTTTTAATTTCAGTCTGACTGCTCATGTCCTCTGCAAGACCTCTGCTCTGTTGGGAAAATAAATGTCTTGGGGAATAAAGAACCCATTAAGATCAAAATGATAGTTTCCTGTAAAAGGCCAATGTGCCATTTAGCCTTTCATATTTAGAAAGGTATACAGTAGCATCAGTAACAACTTGAACTAAACAAAATTTGCCCTGTAAAGTTGATTTCTGACAATGTCAGCAGCAGCAAGCTGATGCTGTTTCTAAAGAGCACCCTGTACAGGACAGGACTGTTCCTAGGACTGAAGGAGAAACCCTTCAAACTCCAGAGACTTTGCCATACCGGGAGCATGCCTCTAGCTATGCTGCTTTGGAAAATTTCAGACTTGACAGTTCAACCATTTCCCAGGAGCAGGTTAGAGAAACTCATGCTGTTTTGCTCATGTTTAAAAAACAAAGAAAAATAATATTTTCTTTAAGAAGCTCTACACATACAGTGTGGAAGTGCAACTTGGCAAGGAAGAATAACAACGCACAAGCCATCAGACAAGCTGGAGCCAAGTGCTCCTTAACAAAGTTACTGAAGTTTGCTGCAGCTGACTTTGCCAAAAACTCCATTTCCCCTGAGCAGGCTGCAGCCAGGGCTGTGTGAGGGCAGCCAAGGTTTTCCTACAAATGCAGATTCCTCTCTCAGCATCAAAAGCACATAAACAGTTTCTTGTTCCTCCTCAAGCTCTGGCTGGGTAGGAAAAATGGCACAGGAAGGTGGTCAGAACAGAAAGCAGAGAAGTATCCAAATTTATGGAGATGAGATAAGGAAACTTTTATATACGCTAAAAAAAACTATGGACCTCCAAAGCTTGGAATGGAATCTAAAATTCTAATCTCGGCATTTCAGAAATACCCTTCCTGTTAGTAAATAGCTTTCCAACATATTAAAAGATGTGTGTCTTATTCCTATTTCCATTTAAAACCCCAAGCTACTGATACTTCAGTTACTTCATTAACAAAATTGGTAGAAAATCAACAAATGTGAAGGATCTTTCTCAGTAAGATACGATAGGATCGTCACTATTAGAGGATATAACTACTAAATCTTTACCCTAAGTCATTTAAGAGAAAATGTCAAGTTACTCCAGTTCTGGTGTCTCCTAATTTTACAGCATTTTGCAGTTTTATTAAGATTCCTTTGGGGTTTTTCTGGCACATAAACAGATACAGAGGCTGATGGTATTTACGCACAGTTTTATGACAGTATGAAAGCATCCTCTTTGCCTTTATTCTGAGACAGGGAATATTTACTAAAAATAAATTGTGTCATTCCAATCCAAAGGGTGGGAAATGAACCAGCTAGAGAAGCTAACTAATCCAGCAAATTATGTGGCTCAGAGTTTTTACTCAAATATTTAGAAAACGGGAAAAGTGGCTAATCTGACTTATCTCCAGCTCATCTGCTGACACCCAATGTCTGACACCCAATTCCTTAGGCATGCCAGCCACATGTACTCGAGCATTTACAGTTTTTACACCTAGAGCCAATGTGAAAGATGCAGCTGCTGAAAGCTTTTAAGAGCAGGAGGTGTGAAGCAATGTCACATTCTGAAATTGCTTTTTATTCATTACTTAAAAAAAAAAAATTAAAAAGCAATTCACTAACTTGTAGAGAGGCTTGAAGTCCCCTCTACACCACAGTCAGTCTTCGGACAGCTCTTAGCAGTTTTAAGTACTGTTATGGTTACACACATGCATATAAACACCTGCAATACACTGGCAATTCAGCACTTGAATGTATCTACACAGATACTAATATTTCATAATGTAGACTTTGCTTATCTTGAAACAGAGAGGCTGGGTTAAATGTTCCTACGTATCCTTTGTGCTCAAAGAAGCATGCTTTAACAAAGATCTCCCTAACAGTGCACATAATATTCAAAGGAATATAAATTATTAAAGTGGTTCAGTTACAAACGTGCTTTTGAAAACACCTAGTGTGCCTAAATTACACTCTTTTCTAGTCTCTGCACTCGTACATAAATACAACCGACTTGATTTTCAAATGGAATCAACATCTAAAACATCCCACCAAACCCCGTGGTTTTAAAGCAGGATTTGTTTAGGATTTTTTTACTGTGGAAATACACCCACAGTTGACTATTGGCCAAGCTCCTGGGAAGAAACATTTCTTGCTGTTAAAGGACAGGAAAGATTCTGCTTTTTGATGCCATCCAATGGAGAATGTTACCCAGGAAAAATCTGGAAACTGAAGCCATTATGGTTTGACCTGTGGAGCTTGAGATCACAGCTGGAACCATGGAGGCACCTGAGCTTAGGGAGGAAGGCAGTAAAGCAGAGTGCCCACTGCCAGTCCCACCAGGCAGTTGGTTAAGGGGATATGGACAAAAGCCACCTTTCCTGCAAACACTCCTCTATCCTAAAATGTGGGTATCTACAAGCATGGAAAACGCCCTGCAACTCTTTCTTCCCCTACAGATAAAGTAGGGGATTGCTTACAGAGCAGTCAGACAGCAGTCCTTTGCCACGAACAGGCCATCAGGAAAGAATAAGGACCTTCACTGTGTTCTCAAGAAGACCATAACTACTGCCCTGCACATACAGCAATTTTGGCAAAAACAAAACTATATTCCAGAAGTCAAACCAAACTGTATTCGGGTCAGTTTTACGCTATGACAGCAAACCTGTTCAGAACAGAAGGATCCTTGACATAACTAAGGAGGAAACCCCAAGCTGTAAGACAAGTCTAGACAAAACTCACTGGTCCTCTCCTGATCTCTCCCTCCTTTTATACAACACATTTATTAAAGGCATGGCCCAGCAGTCCAGGTCAATTACTGGGAAAAGGCCAGGGCACAATATATCAACTGAACAACTTTCCACCTCATTAAAGGTGAAAATAAAAGGGATTTGAGCTACAGCAGCCTCTTGTGCACTTGCTGATGGGATTTGTGATTTGCTATTGATTGTCCAAGTGGTGGCACTTAGTTCTCCTTACTTTACAGAAAGGATTTTGTCATTAAAATGAGTGACACAAAAAATCCAACCAAAAAACCTCAGTCATGGTTGGAGTTTTGGGAAATATGTAGTTACCTGGTTTTAAAACTCCTCCCTTATTGACTACTACTTTTACAGGAGTTTCCTTAGCAATTTGCATTGATACTTAAAAATTAGGCAAAGCACAGGGCCCAAAAGACTTCTAACCCTTCAAAGACAACTAAACCTATGAAATTCCTAAAACTAGTGTTTTAGTATCTTAATTCCTGACCTGCCCCAAGTAGATGTGGGATAACAAACACAAAATTTAACCCCTTCTAACTTAAGTAATTAAGTTAGAGCCCATATGCTGAAATGAACAAATATGAAGGGGGAAACACGCACATGAGAAACAATCAGAGGTAATCCTAAGGCAGATATAGGCAAGTAAGTCAGAATTTGAGGGAGAAAAGCAGAAAGATCTGAAGATTTCTTTCCCTGGCCAGAAGCACTGGGCCTTAGAGATCTTCCTCTCTGGCTGTGGTGCACAATGACTCTAACAAAGTTTCCTGTGAAAAACAGAGATAGCTTTATTGTTTCCACAATGTCAGTTTCCATAAACTGGAGCTATTTTCTTTTAGAGCAGTCTCCTTCAATTCAGGACGTGCATATTCCTTAAGTGAGGACAACAGCAGAACACAACATGGTACCATCTATCCTGTACTGTATCTCAGCCCAGCAGCCAAATTGCTGGTCCAAACCAGTAACTGTGAACCCTTGAAAACCTCTAAAAGCAAGACCTCTCTCAGCCCAAACATCCTGGAGCATTTTTCATTTGCATTTATTTTTAGTTTCCTGTTAATTAATTTAAAATAATACTTTTGCTCTGTTAGTATTCAATTAATTAGATTATGAAGTTTCTGGCACAAAACAGCATGCTGAAATAGGAGCTTAGTAACAGATAAAGTACTGCTCTTTCAGGCATTGCTTTGTCACAGACCTAACAAATGAAGACAAATTCAAACAACATCTCAACTTTGGTTTTTAATGGCTAAGATGATTGCAATCTTAAAAGAAACCACAGTATGAGAGGCAACCACTGAGCAGAAATATGCCTGGCTCAACAGGACCCATCAGCTATTTTGGACAGAAAAAGGAAGCTTCCTTGAAACCCTTGGCACTCTCAGAAACCCTGAACACATTTTTTAAACTTGGCTTCCTTTGTCACTATAGAGCTAATTGTAAAAAAGAGGTCAAATGATTTTTGTGGGATTTCAAATTCAGAGCAAAAGCTAGTACCTGTCATTAATCAAGTAAATTGCCAGTGCCTCATTCCACAAAGTAAATTCCTTAAGTTTTATCTCTTTTTCTGTAGGTCTGATTAAGGACAGAAAAGACAAATGAGTTTTCAGCATTAAAGAATTGAAAAATCTATTCTTCATAATTCATGTGTGGCACTAGAAGGGTGGGTTGGACGCTCAGTTGCTTTTTAAAAGGTCATGCATAGAAGGGCGTGCACCAAATCTGGTCCCCTAAAAGCCATCCTACTTCTGAAGTTCAGTTTATAGCAAACGTAGCTCACACAATGCACTATTACTTGAATCTCTACAAATAAAAGCACCAACCAAAATCCACAAAGGGATATTAATTCATACCCTTCACAGCATAGTATGAAGACTCTATTGCCTTTGCAATCAGCAGAGATTTCCAAGGTGGATGAAGAGAACCAAGTGTCCAAATGTTATTGATGTTCTGTAAGAGCTACACATTTTTCATTTTCATGAGATTAGTTGACAAGGCTGGATCTAAAGCAACAGCCTACGAGAAAGCCACACTGTCTCCCAAGCAAGGTAGCTCAAATACTAAGATAACTGAAGGGTGGAAATTTTCTCACTTATCTTTACATTAAACCATGTCTCTTGACCATAGACATATTTTACTTTTGACCAGACATACCTAACAGCAGACAATAGCAAATTTCAAATCTCCAAACATACTCTGATTTACTATTCTAAATTGGCTGCTGGAGGCTCTTAACTTTGACTGATCCAGACTATGGATGAAAGCCAGTCGGTCTGATCATACTTTAATCAGCATTTACACATTTTCAGATCTAATGTAGAATCATAGAACCCCTTCAACCTTCTCCCATTATGAAATCCAGAGGATACCTGTACATAGCAACTTATTCAAATATTTAACACAGGCCCACCATTGCATAAAAAGATTATTCCTCTTCTTCCTCTGGAACTGGAAACACAAAATGTAAATCTGCTTGCTAAAGCAGTTCATCAAAAGACAAAAACCCAGTTTGCACCCAAAGACTTAATGGGATTTGAAGAGTTTACTGTACTCCCAAACAGAAAGAAGATGGGGTAAGAAAAGACCTCCTTCCCCTCATGTCAGAGCTCAGTAAAGAGAGATATCTGTGAGAGCAACTGTCCCTCTCACCAGAGGCTGGGTCTGGAGGGGTCTTTCCTGCTCCTTTAGAGTAATGGAATAAGGCACTTTTCCAAAAACAGCCAAGGTCTCTGCAGCATTAGCCAGGAGCCCGTGCTCAGCAGTGGATGAGCTGTCACTACCCTGAACAGCAGTGAACATGCCGACAGTAGAAGCAGAAGTCTGGGCATCATTTTCTTGTATTACTGAATCTTTCATGGCAGCCTGCTTGCTCCCTTTCTCTCTATTCCTTTGCTATTGGCTACCTCCTCTCCCATGTGGAGGAACTACATCATTAATATAATAGGGCATAGGCTCCCTGACCACTCCCCTCTCTTTGCTTTCATATACTGTCCCATCTCTGGACCAGGCATACTGTCCTGTTCCAACAGAAAATTAACTCTATCAACAGCATCTGACACGAGAGGATAAAACCACTGATGGGAATGTTACTTGCTATTTACACTTGTATAATTTTGGAGAAAATAACTAAAGCCATAAATATATGACCCTTACTGTTCCTGATGGGTCTTACAGCGAGCAAAAGAAGCACATCCTAAGTAAAAAGCAACTTCATAGGCTGAGTGAGATATTGTAAACTGAGTCTTAATATATATATATCAGCTTGCAAGCCTGTTTGGGTAGAAATAAACACCTATTCTACAAGCCCACATTTGCTAACATTTGTAGCCTGATTTGACACTATATGCACATCTCCAGGCACTAACACCATAAAAATAAGTAATTACAGTAATAATACAGAGGTTTTTGGAACAGCAGGAAAGGAATAAGCTGAGATAGATGCACAGGAAAAGTGCTAGAAAGTTCTGCAGCAAAGACTGAGCCACCTGCTGACTGCATAAAGGAGAAACCTCTTAAGAGACTCCATAAGCAAGGTAAAAAACATCAGCAATAAGAGAAAAAGAAAAAATTACTGAAGAAGACAGAGAATTGGAGGGAGGGACAGAGGGATACCACATTCACAGGTTTCAAATGGAATTAATGCTGCCTTTAGCTGGTTTACAGAGGCAGACACACCTGAGCCTTGCTCTCCTCTCTCAACAGAGTGCTTCAAGGTGCCCAGAAATATCTGTCAGGTACCAGACATGAGATGGATTTTATGGAGCCTTGAAGGGAGGTGGAGAGGCCAGGAGGAAATGAGGTGCTAGTGCTGATCATAACAAAAGCTGCTGGAGCCAGCCATAATGGGAGAGTGGGAGCGTGTCTGAAGTGAAAATGAAGGTGTTAAGGGATGCACCACTCTACATCAATGTCAGAGACTGCCTGGTGCCTCTGAGCAACTCAGAAATGGACACGTAGCACAACTGCCCAGGCACAGTTCCTTGTGGTTATGGCAGCTGTCTGCACCCTCTCAAAAATTATAAAGCAAAAGCTTTCATATTAATGAAACACTTGAGTAGCAAGGTTGTGGGAAATACAACCAGAAGACAGAGACACATTTTGTAACAAAGGTATTCTTTCACTTACCAACTTTGTTTCCCACTTTCACTTAACATGAATACATTGAAGGGCAAAATGGTAATGAAAAGCCAGGAGCTGGGTTTAACCTAGCACTTGCCAAGCCTCAAGTGACTCAGCCTTCTTCAGCACTACAGAATCAAGATGAACACTCTCCCACCACTTGTTTTTAAGTGCCCCATCATCTGTATTTACACACAGGTCCACAGCCATTCCCCTTTGGACAGGAGGGTAAGGAGAGATTAAAGAGGCACAATAACACTCTTAAAACATTCTGATTAAGTAGAACGGCTCTCTAAAAGCTTGGGCAGTGATTACTCTTCACTGGCTAACTTCTGTTTCTGTCTAGACTAGCCTATCATTTTTATTATCCTGTACTGATTAAGGGGGCAAAATCTCACTTATATCCTGTCTGCCAGGCCATAGAGGACCTGACCTGGCAGATCTACACCAGAAGGGGCCTCTCTGTGCTTCTGAAGTACTGAACAACAAGATTTAAGAGCTGTACTTCTGAGGGAACACCAGATCTCTGAATCCATGCAGTTTTGCTTTACCCCTTCCAGTGAGTGCATATGACTCCTTACAAGATTAACTATTGCCAGCAGCCAGTTCTTTCTTTTCTCAGGTGGTACAGTGTACTGGGACAGTACCCATAACTTCTTGCAAGGGATTATGTGTTGTGTCCAAATTAGACTATTTTGTCTCATTAGCAGGTTTTTATGCCTGGGAGGAGAGAATAGATAAACACACAGCATTGGTTCTCTGCAATGTGAGGAATACATTTTTTTCCAAGCATGCACACATGGTGCATCCTGCTATCTAACACACAGTCCTAAGGGCCTGGCTCTTAGACACTTGCTGATTTCACTTGCCATTTCCTGCTCACCTACTCACCATGACATCCACCCACCTCACAATGGGACTAGATGCCAAAGAGAAGGGATGCAACCTTATCAATGAGAAATGTTAAGTGCAGCTGAAAAATTATTAAGAGTCAGAGTCTTGAGGTTGCAGTGAAGCAACCAGCACCCTAAAGGTGAGTTTCTAACAGCCCTTTCTCCTTAAACACAGCACACCACTGCACAGGGACTGGCACACCCAAAGCCCTTGAGATCTGGAAGAGAACTGAACTGAACTTTAGCAGCCTGGGCAGAAGCTGTGGCCACTGAGCCCTGGGGGGAAGCACCACCAGCATCGGGCAGTGTTGGATTTCTCTGATGGGGGTGCTCACAGAACTCCTGCCAGATGTAATTTGAGATGTGCCTAGACTATAGTTTTGGTAAGTGTAACTATGAAGTAGGCTATTAAGTACAAAATACTTCATTAGGTAGAACAACATTGCCTTTGTGTCTGTATTTCTAATTTATGTTTCATCATCACACCAACTTTCTATTCCTTCCATGAACTGCCCTTCTTTAATGAACTGAGCCTCAAAATTTGCCCAGGTAGCTACACTAGCTGATTAATGACACTTGTATGAGTGGTGGTATCTAGGATCCTAATGAAGTCTGGAAAATTATTACTTTGCTAATTTGAAGGTGAAGAAATAGTTAAATACGGCTTTTATTCAGAACATTTCCATGCATTTAGATGACTTTAATGCAATTGCCAGGCCGAGCCTTTGTAGTCACGAGAGTTACACTTGTTTATTGTGTCTGAATAAATTTGACACAAGAGTGCTCTCAGGCACTGCCATAAGGTTTATGTATGCTTGGGTGGTACAATCTGCATTTCTGTATTTTGAAATATTTAGGTTCATCAATAAAGCTAAAGGGCAGTGAATTAAAAATCAATACAAAGGCAGACTTCCTAAGGCAACACAGAGGGAGTTCATGGAATACAAAATTGCTAGAATTTGTTAAGGATGGGTGCAGGGAATTAATTTTAAGACAGACCCAGTGTTATTATTATGCAACTTCACACAAAACAGGTAGTAAAAAAAAAAAAATCACACTTTGGAGTATGAAGTGACAGATACAAAGGTCATGAAGTAACTCCTCTGCCTTTTCAACCTTAAGTAAATTACTGCACAGTTGATTAGATAAATTACTGGAAGGAGCTGTGGGTCACCTTGAGCCAGCTCCATCACTGTTACAGGCAGTGTGCTAATACGCCACAGGAGGCAATGAGCTAATTCAATATGGCAAAGCCTGCATTAACAGACTATTGTTTCCTATTATTATCCTAACATAAGGAAGCTTGCAAAGCATCCCTCACTCTTCCCAAAACATAGAGGGAAGCAGTAGGTTTTTGTTTGTCTTGTGAGAGCACTGACCTTGGACAATCTTCAGAAACCATTACCATGTACAAGTACAAGCATATCTGCGACATAATGACGGTGGAAAGAAATTCCTCAGACTTAGCTTTTAGAAGACAGAAAAAATTGAATGAGAAGGAAATCCTCTGCCAACACAGGCAGTGATAACCACATTTCATTTCAGATTAAAGCCCTCTTTAATCTCATCCGAAAATTGGTGTCAGCACAACATTCAAAGACAACTTGAAACAATACTGGACTGCAGTTAGTTAAGGGAAACCTCATCCCAATTACTTATGCCACTCTGAAAAGCTGCTAGGATTATTTTATCCACCATCCCCTGTGTCTGTTGGCCAGTGCCTTGTTTAAAGACAGCTCACAGGCAAAACAAAAGAACTAAAATAAAACAAAACAAAACAAAGCAAAACAAAAACAAAAACAAACCCACAAAAAAAAACAACAAAAAAACCACCCAACAAAACAAAACAAAAACAAACAAACAAAACAAAAGAAAAAAACAAAAACGGAACAAAAAAATTAAAGATATTCCCAAATGCTTCTCATTATACATTCACTGGATTGACTACACTAATACCTAAGATAAGCTGCTTAAGGCTTAACATGAACTAGATAATACCAGATACCTAATCAGATGGCAGCTGTTCTCTCCACACTTCTCTCTAACCAATCTCATGGGCACTCACTACTTTAAAACCTTGACCAGTGCAGGTTACCACTACCCTCACTATCCCTGCACCTTATTCAGCAGGTGTTTTAGATTTCATCTTCCTTGGTTTGACAGTTGTAAACCAAACCAGTATTGAATCTTAGTGACCTGCACATCTTGGAAGGCAATAGCAAAATGCAGAAAGTATTACAGAATCTCTATGGCAAAATTTCATAATATCTGACTGGTATATTTGCACATTCATCAGCAGAGGAAAGATCTCTGGGTTTATTTATTCAGTCAGTGAACAAAACTTCTAGAAATATGAATTTTAGGAATACAAGAGATTGCTAATCAAATATGCAACTTCCCAAACCCAGTATTTACTACTGAATACCAATAATCATTATTACTACCACCATCAAAGGAAATTTCAGGTAAAATACTTCATTCAGAGTTCCTTACCCCAAAAGGTGTTTGTAGTTTTATTTTGAGTGTGATCTAACCAAAAATGTTTCTTTGAACCTGCATTAAGGAATTACTAAACTGCATTTTCCTAACAGCATGTTGATTTTTGTGAACTGGGGTATGGGCCCACATTTTCTAACATAAACTGAATGGCTCAGAAGATTACATTTCCTATAATGTAATGCAGATCTTCCTCTGAGGGATCTGTATGATATATTATAGAAAATGCATAATTTTGAATAATCCCTGGAGACACAGTCCAGAAAAGCAGGCCAACCCAAAAGGGAGAATGGAAAACACATTGTGCTTCTTAACTACAACCCTCATCTTGTATGTAGCTGAAATACTAAACAGGCTCAAAATGAAATACTGCAGAGCCAAACAATAATAGAAATTAAGCATTTTCAACCTGAAAAGTGTTGAAATATTTCATCTTAATTAAATAAAAATCAAATGGAGAATTTTGGAATTCCCACTATGTTAAACTGTCCTATTTCACATTTTAGTACCAACCTGGAAGAAACTCAAATATTGAAATGCAGGCATTCCCACTGTGATGGAAAGTTCAAATTTTGCCTAGCTAAAATCACAACTAATTCCCTCCTCTAATTTCAAAGGCAAGACTAAGTGGTGTGTAAGGACGGTAGTTTGTCCTTCTCCTATGATTTTTTTTAATTATAAAAGCCTCAAATTTTTGAAATGTGAGTGCCTTCAGTGAAGCTTAGACAGCTGCTATTTAGATGCTCATCTAACTTTCAGTTTTGCAGTGTTAAGTCCCATGTTCTATAAAGCTTTCTATCCTCATGGAATCATACCTCACCTTGCTGTCCTGGGTGGCTTTGGAAGTGATGTGGCATTTTAATCTCACCTTGGTAGGTACAGAAAAGGGAGGTGAAAAATATCAAAGACAACTGATGGCCTCAGAGTCCATTCCACAAATACCATCACAGGGGCACTCCAGGTCCATTCCAGTTTCCATATTCCAGTTCCACATGGATATGCTACCTGTATAACATACAGGCAAACTTTGCAAGCTGATGGCAACAATGGCAGATTTTGCCATTGTTTTGTGTCTTTGGCAGAACACAAGGCAAGCTCAAACTAATGAGTCAGGCCTTGCATCTGCTACCCATCTCCTCTTTCCAAGAATTCCCTTGCTAACATCTATAATAACTGCCAGAGCAAAAAGCCAACAAGATCATCCCATCATGACTGCACAAACCACTAACCCAGCTTTCTTCCTCCATCTATCAGGTGTGTGAGCTTCAGTCATCCTTATTCCTGCATCCCTACCCTACCCACACCAGTGTCAGCATGCTGAGTCAGCCAGTGTTGCACTCTTATGCCAAACAGCCCTTTGTAATATTAACCTGTGTGAGAAAGCTCAGCTTGATCCCAGCTGTTAATCAGATTACACCCCAAAGTATTTATTGTGCTACAGTTTGCACTGTATATTGCACTCCGTTTGCATCATCAGGGGACAGTGCCATTAACAACCTGCCAAAAACTCAGCAGGTTAGGGAGGATTTTTCTTCTGACTGAAGCTGTTTCCCCTTTGGGATTTTAATGGCTGTGTGGCAGGTTCCTCACTGCATGTTTCTGCTGACAGGCTCTGCTCAGGAAGCACCTCAAGAACCAGTACTGCTCCCCTATCTCCATTTCCTCGTGCATCACAACTAGCTGTGCCACGCTGACCAATGCTCCTTTTGAGAGAAAACATCGGACATGAAATGGTATCACAGGGGCCATGAGAGGACTGGAGAAGCAACAAACTGAAACTGGAGGCAGTCAACTAGAAAGAGCCCACAGTGGCTCTTACTCTTTCCTACCTTTTTGAAAAGCCAGGAAAGGGGAATGAAAAAGGCTGATAAACATAGGAGCCACTCATCTGCAGGTTACCAGTTCAAACCAAATCCTGAGTCGAAAGCAGCAGCAAGTCTCTGTTAACCCCTGAAGGTTATTTGCTATTTTTTAAGTAACATGTTGTGTAAGTAAATCATACTGTAAGGAGCATTTCCTTAGAGCCAAATAAATGTCCATCCAAAAGAAGCACTAATGCAAGGATAAAGCACATGGAGAGCATCATACCATCATGGTCCAACTACACTAAAGCCATCCCACCAGCAGAACAAGGGAAAAAACAACCTCCCTCTGGAAGAGGCAGCATTACTGCAGGGAGCTTCAAGGGCTGCTGAAATTTCCTTTTTTTCTTTTTACAAGTCAGATTTATAGCACCTCCTGCGTAGTAAGGCGCCTCCCTGAGTCCCTTTGGGGGTCCCGGCTGGCTGTGCACACTCAGCTGTGGGGGAACCTCTCCCGATCTCCAAGGGGCAGCAGGGCGGCTCAGGCTCTCGCCTTGGCGGGTGAGGCAGGAATAGACTGCGGTGGGAGAAAGGAGTGGGCTTCGAATGGAGGGATCAGTCCAGGTTTATTAAGGACCTTGAGCCCAGCACCACCTCACTGCGAAGACCAAGCTCTGGGCTCTCAAGTGTATTATAAAAGGGGAGGGAACAAAGATAGGGAGCCAATGGGGAAACATGGGGGTATGGACATTGGGAAGATGGATCTCTGGGGAGACCAACGGGGGTAAGCTGTGGGAGGAACCCCGGTTCCTGAACCAGTCACTCGATGCCCTTAACAGAAGTTTCTAGGGGAAGGGATGGGCTGCTGAGTGAGGGACAGGACACCGGGGAGGGGTTGAGGGAGGAGGCAGGATGGGCAGAACCACTGAAATGGGGGAGAACTGGGATAAACCAGGGTACAGAACAATTATAAAAAAGCATATTAAACACAATACAACACTCCTGTGTGACTACTTTCTCATAGACTTCTATTTTACAATGCCCTTTCTCCTGCATAGGTTTATTCTGATGTATTTGTAGCCCCCACTTCTCCCCAGTACACGGTCTTTTCTGAGAAACACTTGGAAAAATGCATCTCCTGAAAACATCTGTGCTGTTGTGTAGCAGGCAGTAGGGGTAATCAACATGACAGCCATGGGAGGCTTTCAGCAAATGTGCACTTTTGATGCTGCAACAGCGACACTGATTGCTGACAGGTACCTGAGGCAACAGCTGAACGCAACAGCTATCTCCCCTACCTGGAGATCACAGAAAGTTCACAGCTCAGGGATACAAATATACATATACACCCACAGACAGGAACTCCTGGCAAACTTCATTCTCACCTATTTCTCAAGTATGACATTCATTGAGCACAGCAAAGGTGGTTTGTGGTGCTCCCACTGCAGCAGGAGGCTGGGCAGGGCCATCAGGGCCTCCTGGTGCCCCGTGCTAACCAAAATGCCTTGTGCAGGTGAAGCCTTGTTCTTAAAAGCATCTACAGCATGAGACAGGGAGTAATTTCAAAAGCTTCCCTCCATGTTTTGCACACAGATTGAGAGTGGCCTGTTTAGAGCTGGCAAGAAGTGCAGCAGTAGGACCAGAACTGAAGTTATTGGATTAGAGGCTCACTAATTCTCCTTACTGTCTTCAGCCAGGTCTGAACAAACTTGTCTGCTCCTCTGAAAACTGCATTACATTTTCAGGGCACCAGGCCTCAGCCAGCACATGCTGTGGCTCCTCAAGGAGCCCAGAGTGCTCCTCAAGCTCCTGCCGGGTGATCCCCGCAAGGGCTCTGCCAGTCTCCACTGAGAACCTCTGAAAAACAACATAGTTTTACCTCGCCTTCATTTGAGGCAGACCCATTTCAAAAATCATCTTCTCCCCCAAACACTTAGTAAGAAGAATTCTGCAATAATGTATTGCTGGTGATGCAGATTTTTTTGCATTCATACCTCTAATCAGGTTTCCAAACAGAGTGTTAAACCCCTGCTGGTAACAGCACGCCCCCTCAAAATCCTTTCACAGCCTTTCCTTTCTAACCTTTCCTCCCCTTTCTAACCATCAGGATTACACACAATATTTATGACCATAATTACCCTGTCTCTTAAGAGAGTAGCCGTCTGTGAAAACCACAGTACACTGACCGAGTCTATATTTCAAATTAATAAGTCTCATAAATAAACCTGACTTAATTTACAATAGCTGCTTTCTCAGAAATACGAAACTTACATTCCAGTTTATGATTCCTTGCTGGCTGTTTTAAACATTGGGGTGTTTTTTTCATACTAGTGCACATATTTTATAGCTATTGCTGCTTTATAATGTAAAAAGAAAAAAAAAGGTAGAGAACAGGCTTGATCTCCCTCAATTCAGTAGTAATAACAGTTGAAAGAAAAATAAAGTAACAGCAATGAATATACAATTTCTTGGGAAATTATTCTTGATCCCATTATGCTTTGAAAGACATATTAAAAAAGGTCTTATAGGCTTCACTATTACTCATGCTATAATGTGCCACACGAGAGTAATTTCTAATATTATCTATCTTGTAAAAAACTAGATGTTTTGTAAAAAAATAGACAGTAGTATTATTTTGTAGTTAAAAAGAACTGGCCTGGGGACTCAGAAAATTAAAACTAGGACTCAGTACTTGACTGTTATGTATTTCCTGTGCTTTGTTGGCTATAGAATTTCCTAATTAATTATCTTCTACCTAATTCCTCTTTCATCCTTACCAAGCAGCCATATAGCTGCATACATACGAATGCTAACCAAACTCGCTCTTTGCCTGCCTTCACCAAAGACCTCACCTACAAAATGAAAATGCAGAAAAATGTGTTCAGGTATCTGCCAAGTGCACATTCCCAGCACTGGCACACTCTGGTCAAAAGGCACAGGCACAACCTCTTGGCCTTCCTGAGACCTCATGTGGGACACAGCCTCTGCCTGGCGACCTGCTTGACACAACAGTGTTTCCACAGCAGCTCACAGATCAACACTGCTTTCATACAGGGCTGGGATTCATGTCCAGTACTTCGGATAATTTCAAAAAGCAAGGATTTTCCAACATTAGCTACAATCAAGGAGACACTGGTGAAAACCACTGTTTGCAATACATCCATATGTTGAGCTGTATGTTGCATGTGACTTCAATACATTTGTGTGCAGATCTTGTGGCTTCCCACTGAAATGGGACTTTGCAGAAGAGCAATAGGTACGTAGTGCAGAATCACTATGTGTGATCCAAACAGTAAATTTGTTCTACACCCACACATGATCTATTGATTACTATTAAAACCAGATTTATTTGCATTCTATTCAGTGTGCTACCTGCCAAGAATCTCTAAGACAGAACATTCTGGAGGTGTGTTATTGTATTTCATATTTCCTCCTATCTGAAATAACTCTGCAGTGCAGCATTTTATCTCATTTAAACTAGTTAGCTTATGCCTGTGAGTTTTAATTTTTTTTCAGAACATTTAAATAGCCCTGTGGCACTACATGCACTACATGCAAATCTTTCCTACTCTAATTGTACCTAAACTTGAAAATGCAGGGGTCTGCATGATGTTTTATTCACATTCCCATTGTGTTACTGCATCCAAACAACAAGAATTTCAAGGAAGTCTAGAAATACAGATTCAGATTCTCTCTTAGGTAGAGATGACATGGCCAGCAGAAAACAATATAGCAGCAACAGAGTCATATGTAATAAAGTCACTACAGTGAAAAGATGATGTATGGCTGGCATAGCACTATCTATTAGCACTAACTACAAAATTCCACTGTTTCTAATAATTTGTAAGACTTGCAGCTTATCAGCATTATTAACTGCAATTAGATTGCCAGAATCACAGAGTATTATTTGCAATCTGTTTAGTGTTTCTCTTGCAGTTCTAGCTCCTGGAACCATAGGTAACAGACGAGTCTCTGTTAACAATAAAAACATAGTTGATGGTTTCAAAGAACAGCTAAAAAAGACTTTAGACCTAACAAAATAAGAACAAAAGCATTCAGATCTCTGTTTAAAGTGTCACTGTTTTCTAGCTAGAGACTGGAATGTTTGACTCCCCAGATAAGCTGAGTCCTCGTTCATCACCCTAAGTTAAAGAAACAGCAACATAAGCTTGTGATCAGCCTTGGCAAAATGTAAACTCCATCAAGCTGAGAAGTAAAGAAGGACTTGAAGTTCCACTTAACTGTATCTTCATGTTTCAACATGCATTGTAAATTCTGAGCTGCAGATTGGAATTCAAGAAAGGTTATTAAAGTTCACATGACTAAAAACATTACTTTTTCTCCTCCAGATGAGAATAGATTTTTTCCAAAATACAGTCTATTTCCAGAACTCTAAATAAATTGCACTGTGTTGATCTAGTGAGTCACAAAAATCATAACTGACCCATTAGGTTTTGTTACCTAGACTAAGAGAAGTGCAGAAAGCAAAGCAATAGGGCAATTTTTTTATTGTCCTTTTTTCCAACAATAGCTTAACAACTGCTTGTAATGCAGTCATTCCAAAACCTAAGTGAGTTTAAACAAAATAACCAATAAAAAGGATTTAATATAAGAACTTCCATTTAAACCATCAAAGTTCCACCTAAAATTTAAAGAAACAAGGATGAGAGCTTAGTAATGTGCAACTCTTAGTCTTCTCACTTGCTTCCTTCCCTTCAGACCATCTGCACTTTTTAAAGAGATGCTGAAGTAGCAACTGGGACAGTTAGGAATATAATTATGTGCTTTGCCAGAGGCAGTAAACACTGAAATATCATTAGAAGACATTAAATTATCTGGAAGATGCAAAAATCAGGCACTGAATATAATCCTGTTCTGTAAAGACAATACCATATCTAAAATTATCTCTGCACGTTAAATTTGGTGGAGATGAACAGTCCCACTAACTTCCCTGGTAGTTCTCAAAGGTAAACTTCACTGCCAGGGCTTTGCTAAATGCAAGACTGAGCTCAAACAGAGGCCCGGTAGCCCAAAGACCTGATTCTGATCTCACATCAAGCTGCATAACACAAGCCATCTCTCTGAAGTTGGTGGGCACAAATCTCTTAATTGGTGAATTAAGCAGTAATACTCCTACTCAGTTTAGATAGATCAAATGCCACTCAATGAACATTAAAAGGAGTAAGGGAGACCAGAAGCAGACTTGAAAAATACAAGCTGTTAGTGAATGAAGAAGCAGACAGACTGGAAATAAGTTTTGAGGTTTCTCCCTAATTTCTCAAAGCAAAAATATGAAAGATAAATCAGTCCATATTCTATGACTATAAGGTAAAAATTAAAACAGAAGGTTAGCCCACCCTTAAAATTATTTAGTATTTTATTCTGGTAAGTTGGAAGGTAAGCACTTCTGAATAAATTACCCTTTTAAGTCTTGATTCATGCTTCAGTGCTTTTTTTTTGAACATGTACTTAAGTTCTGTTGATAGGAAAACTTATTTATTCACCTGCTAAAGCACTTTTCTAAATTGCGACCTAAATCAGCATCTGTAAAAGTTTCATTCAAATCAATGGGAATCTTTTTATAGACCTTACTAAGAGCTCTATCAGCCACTAAGTCAAAGGAGAGCAAACCAAGCAGTGGAAAAATCCAGGATGTTTCTCCTGGAAGAAGATGCTCCAAAACCTCTGCACTTAGTAATAACTTTCTTTCATCCTCTAATAGTTAATGACAGCATTAATAATATGCAATATCAGGTTATTAAGCATCTAGTCCCGAGCCATCCAATTAGTCTGCTGCGATGTAATTAAAACAAAACCAACATTAACGCAAAAGTGAAATTCATTTCAGTTGAGGTGAGCACAGCAAAGAATAAAAGTTCATTAGAACCAGATGAAATTCATATCCAGATTGGTGTAGGACTCTAGGTAATTAGCTTGAAACAGCTTAGCATTATCCAAGGAGGATATGGATAATTGGGTTCAACATCCCTGAAGATCTGCTATGTTTCTTGAGACAATAAACCATTTGTGCTTTGAAGCTGCTTCCCATTTTCTCCATCAGCCTTGTCTGACAAGGGCTATTGATCTGATAATTTACTTGTCAAAACTTGTTAGTCAAGGCAGGACAAAAGCAACAAGGCATGTGGGTAATCCAAGAGATGAATTTGTCCTAATGACTTTGAGGGATCCCAACCACTGTAGCGGAGATCAAACAAATCTCTGAAACAGCTGAGTCTAAGCCAGGGATCACAGAGTAAAAGAAAATAAGCTGGCCAAGAATTATATTATTCTATGCAAAGTGGCTACAGAAAGATAAAACCAATGTGTACAAACACACAGCAAAGCATCTGGTCACTTCACTTCAGTCCCAGGTCCTCTGCTTAAAATATTTATTCATGTTAAAGTTCAGTGTCAACTAAGGGCTTCCTTGAATTTATTGTCTCCTGACTCCAACCATTACCCTGCCTGAAGCAGGTTACAGCTGAAGATGGAACTGACCACAGGGATTTGTCATCCTGCTAATGTGTCAAGAAATACGATGTCACAAAAGTGACACAACATTACCCCCACTTGTCTCAACTTCTCTTAATCAAGAGGACAGTTGGTAATTGATTCTGGAAGACTGGACATTTTCTCCTTGAAAGTTTAAGAATATACAGCACCTTCCAATCATCCTTCACATTATCAGTCATGTAGCTGACCCAAAGTGGTAACAAGACAGCCCTGACGACTTCCCATTATACCTGAAATGATCTTTGGGCAACCTCACCACCTCCCACAGTCTCTTCTGATTTATAACTGACTTTGGTTGAGTCAGCTCACTAGATTTCTAGTCTGCTGTAGATACAAAAGGAATAAAATCCAGCTCAATTAAATACTTTTTATCTTATACATAGAGAAATCAGGAATAAAACTCTTAAAACTGTGAGGCTGGATTAAAATTAGGATGCATTTCTTTTGTTGAATGTTGGGAGTCTGAATATTCCAGAACTTTTGAGAGACTCTAGAAACTGTGACATTTGCATGACACCTTTTCCTCTCGAAAACAAAGTTTAAAATGTGCTCACAGAAAAAAATAAAAACTAATATTCTGAAATATGAACATGTAAAAGTTGGGATTTTATGAAAAATAGCTAATACTGCAAATACTACAAGAAAATTCCATGAGGACAATACTGTCATTTTGCTACATTAGTCTCCTAAGACGGATAAGAAAACAATACCTCTTTGTAGTCATCACCTCAAATTCTGATGCCACAAGCAACACAGTCCAAGAAATACAGTCGTGTACCTTTTACACAGCTAATTTCCAGAACAGAAATAAAATTTCAAAATCCTCTCTGAGTTGGAGAACACATTTGGTTTTATCAGCTACACCATCTCCTCCAGTGCTACTCTTGGCAGTAGAGAAGGGAAGGGACTCCAGCACTGGAAATGACCTGGAGTGATTTTTTTCTAGGGTTGCAGCATAGTTTTTTGCATGCAGAATTCAATCCTAATCCACGTCACAATTCCCCCAAGCAGATTCTCTTCCTGCAGCTCACTCTGGCAGCTGAAAATCTGACATTCACAAAGAAGAGGTAGCAAGGGAAACAAAAAATAGCAAACCAAATGAGCAGATATCACCAGTTATAGCAATACAAATGTTTGCTTTCCTGCATGCACATGGGAGAAGGAAGGAAAATTTAATTCCAGACGCAAATCTCAGGAAAAGAAGAAATCTTGCAGAACAGTAAGGGCAGTAGGGAAATCCTAGAAACAAAATAGAGAGAATGCATATATAGAGATCAGAGATAATAGTTCAAGGATTTTTGTTTGTTTTTGTTATTTGGCTTTAATTAAAGATTCTTCATTTTTTTTTACTCACATGGTTCCTTTCTCCCTTCCCATCAGCCAGCAAGAAACCTGGCCCCTAAGTGCTGTTTTTCAGTATTGATAAGGTTCATTCTCAGTTTTTCTCTCTCTCATCTCTGGCTGCGGGTTTCAAGTCTCCATCTTACCAGGAACATTTTATGCTGTACAGGATCACACATAAAATCAACACAATCCTTCTCCATAATAATGCAGGCTTAACACTTTTCAGACAAAATGGTGAATGCTAATGAAGTCATGTTCATCAGACCAAAAACCCAGTAATTCCACAAGCTAAAGATACTGTTAATCAGGCTTAACAAGTAATATAATTAAACAGGTTTGCAAGCAGATCTTGTTTAAGTTGTGTAAAAAGAAAGACCACTTAATGTAAAGTGAAGATGTAAGCAAAAGCCAGAGACTTCAGGATTTGCCCGAGAGTGTGCAAAGGAAGGAGAAAGCGAGTTGCTGAAATGGCTGAACAAGAACAATAAAAAAATGCAAGTCACTGAGAGCATTAGATCAGGCACCCCCTGTTCCTGTGGGTCACTGAGGAACTGCAAATGCAAGACACCTAGAAGGCCTCTCACCATGTTGCCTCAGGCACTTCACAGCTAACTTACAGAAGTATGAGCTCTGATGAAATTCTTCAAGATGGTATATACAGGTGATCAGATTAGATGGTCCACTGTTTATTTTTTACATCAGTAGATATAAAGACAACAACAACTACTTCAAATGAACTCCAAGCAGTGTGACATCCATGAAAAGGCTAAGACATCAAATTCAAGTGATTTGCCCATAACCATGGGAAAGGTTCTCATAGTGTGGAGAATACTTTGCTTTCGCTGATTCTGTCTCACCAGGTATAAGCTGCAAGAGCTTTCTCTCCCTCTCTAAACCCCTATGTGATTCTGTAGAATGGATGGGAAAATATATATTGACTGTAAAAATCACCCAAGACCGTTTCTCAATTCCTTTATCCAGATAAATGGTGATGGAACAAAAAGACCATTTTGCAGCAATGAATTGGTGAAGATACTGTGAATATTGGTGACATTTCCCACTGCCTCATAGTCAGCTTGTTACTACTGGTTTACAGCAGGGAGTGACAAGAGCAAGAAAGTCATTCTGTTTTCATTAGATTTTCAAATGTCTCAGATCAAGCTTTTCCTCTGCACCATTCTTTTGCAGTCATGTATTTACAGAATAAAGACAAATTAATTTGTTAGAGAGTGGTCAACACAGGAAGAGACCCACAGATTGACTGAGCTCCATCTTTGAAGATACTTAAAACTTGACTGGACAAGCATAGGAATAACCTCATCTACTCAGACCTGCTTTCAGCTCACCTATACTATCACCAGAGATCCTTCTGAATCCAGTTGTAATTCTGTAACTGATTATCTTACACTGTTCTTCTGTGGTCCAAGGCAGCTGAGAGCACTTCTTCCTCATGCAATCAGCTTCAGAGTGGCAATGCAACTATTTTGGCAGGGGAATGTCATTTGTGCTGATGGAGGCCCTGAGGTTGCCTTCATTCTTTAAGTTGGATTCGGCTGGAGTCATTCAGTGCCTCACACAGAATTCACAGTTGGATACAGATCTGGCTCCCTGAATAGGAAAGATTATGAAATGTGCTGAAATGAAAATGACAAATGCTGAATGAAATGACAAAACAATTTTTGAAAAGTTGGGTGGACAAATAAAAAATAGCAATACAAAAATCTCGCAGGCATAAGGCAGAATGAAGTGCAACATGTGAAATTAAATAATTTATATATAGTGCCTCAATTATGACTCTAAACTTCAGGCTTCTTACATATACTTTTTGTCTGACAGAGAAAAAAACTGTAGTATTCTGAACCTTCTGTATGCGTAAGAAACTTAATGATTAATATTATAAACTGAAAGATTAAATGCAGAAACCACGAAGACTAGGTGGTTAATTCTCTTAGTCCCTCTAAAAGTCATTCTGAACCACACTACGTAAAGAGTGTAGAGAAAGACTTCATGTGAAGCAAAGCTGTAACACATCATCTGGTTTCAGTAGAAAATGTTTATACTTGTAGTAGACTGACATCTCCTAGACAGATTTCAGTGCATGAAAACTCATGAGAACTCAGGATAAATGCCAAGTGCTAATGTGATGTTTTTGACGCAGCAGCAAGTACCTCTTTGGAGTTTGTGGAAACCAATAAATGTTCTCAGACTGGGACAGCACTAAAGTGCATGTAATGAGCTGGGAGTTATTTTAAGTTACCCAATCTATAGAAGGTAGGTCACAGTGTTCTAGACTGGAAAATGATCTGCAATTATCTTTGCCTCTTCATGGAAAGGCAAGACCCAGTGCCCTCAAGTCAAAAGTCAGAAACAAAGACTCAATTTGGAACTAATTCTTATGTGTAGATGGCAAGGTACACATCTTACATTTGTTTACTCTTCTCTGAGGCTTAACTACTGCCTTCATTTTGAACTTTGCTGTTGAACTCACTTTGCACAAACTATTTAATTCACCTTAAGTGACTTCCCAAGTCCTGTAGAATTGTTAAATACACTTTACCTCTCAGTCATCCAGCTTTATTTTACCATGATGGCACCACCAAGACTTTTGCAGATGAAAAGGAGATTTTTTTTTCCCCAGTAACTCATGCTTTCTAAACTCATTCATTTATGTCTAAAGAATTCCTTTCCCTCTTCTCTATTTTTACCCTTCATGTTATCGTACTTGTTTTCCTTCATCATATTCTACCAGATTCTTAAACCATGCTGCCCACAACTAAAATGTTTTTTCAGACCCTCCAGTTCCTCTCCCATAATTTTACATGCAGTATATGAAAGCCCAGTGGTATCAGAGAGTTCAGCACCAGATTTGATAGATCTTACTTGAAAGGCAGATAAAGGAGGAGTCCTAACCGCTTTATTATGGGATTGTTTATTAGTAGTATTTATTCAACAAACCAATTATCATAAATAACAAATTAATGTATTTGTTATTATAAATAACAAAACAATCATTATTTATTCAACAAAACCTGCCTGCACTGCTCCTTGTGCCTTCTATTACCATATCATGCTGTAGACATGCACCATCTGATTCATCCTTTACCACTTTTGAAATTACTCATTTCCTTCAATCATCAGTGCAAATTATTTTATCAAACATATTCACTTGGATTGTGCCACGATTAATTTTTCTCATTCTTACTCCTATTCACCCATCCAAGTTTCTTAAAAATATTTCTTTACCTTCCTCACTAATGAATGGACCTCAGAACTTCTGTTTTCCTTATCACTTCTTCCAAATACTTAATGGAACTGACAGATAATACTCTTCCAGATATCAAATAATAAAATTATTTATTAAAAAAATAGAGAAACTTAATGGAAAACAACAGACCTAAGACATACCAAGTTTCTGCTTATTACTACTTACCTGCATTTCTCTCAATAATTTTTAATCCAACTTAAAACAATGCAGCAAATTGTTCCGCCTGACAGACTCTAGCAACTGCTCCACAATAATAAAGATATTTATCTGTTCCTCACCATGGCAGCCAACATGCAACAGAGCTAAAAAGAACTAAAAGGATGATGTGATTTGTACCATCATGACCTCACTGAAATCAACCACGCTGTGGCAGTTTAACCAAGCAGAGAATAAGGTCCTATTTATTTTTGTTAAAGATACAATTTTTCTTACAGCACATTAGTAATCTAACCAACTGAGAACCAGTCAGGATAACCAGAAAAACTGATTTTTGCTTCAGCTGAAATTGCTGGTCACAAGCACCATTAAATACTTGAGCACAGCCACACTAAAGCAAGGCAAGACACTCTCTAAACTCCATCACTGAACTAGACAGTCTCTTGGAAGTTTCAAAGCAGCACTGAAATCCAGAAAACTTCAGAGACTGAATAACAGAAACCACAGTTTATCATAGCCAGTGGAAAACACTATGTATCAGCTAATAACTTTGTGCTTTTTAAAGCCCAGAAGAAACTCAGCCCTCTGGTATAGACATGAAATTCTCAGGGCAGGGAGCACGGGAGAGAAGAAATATTTTAAAATATAAAACCCAAATTTAATTAAAAGCAAAAGGACAACTGATGGCAAGAAGTGAAAACAGATGAATCAAGGAACTCTAGATCAGTACAGTCTATTTTTAGCTGAGTTGTTTTTAATGAAGTCTCATCCAGAGGCAGCAACAAGCATGGCTCGTGTCAAAAAAAAAAACAGGGAAATGCCAAGAGATAAACAGAAGCCTTCACCCTTTTACCAACTGAAACCATGGCCCATCTTGAGCAGTTCAGTGCTCATGGGCCCAAGTGACTCCAGTGACACTGCTCACCCCTCCAGCACAGTTCTCTAGATTAGGGGGGGCTGTCCAGGAACTGGGGGCTGCACTGCCTGCAGAGGTGCTGGCTGGCACTCTGCAGGTCTCTGGGCCAGTGGCATTTTTCAAGAGGGACTACTGCCAACACTAGATCAACACAGCCGTGGCTTGGTCTATGTCTTGAAAATGTCCAGGAATGGAGATACACAATCTCCAGAGCTCAGTAGCAATCTGCAGTTTGGTACTATTACAGAGCTGCAGTACTAAACAAATAGAAAAGTTTATCTTAAGTAGCTGAAGCTTCCAAGCTGCCACTTCTGGCCACTGCACCCTTGACCCACCACCTGCAATTACTGGGAAGTTTGGCTCTGGCATTTTTCTTATTCCCTCTCAGTACTCGTGGGTTGTTATTTGATTTGTCCTCTGCTTGACCTCAGCAGAGTACACAAACCCATTCCTCTCAAACTCTGCCCACAATTTATACGTTCAGCCCCTACCCATCCCAGCAGGTTTCTGTGGGTCTTGCTTCAGTATCTTAACATCCTTCTTTTTTAAAGGAGACCAAAAACTAGACCCAGCATGCCAGGCAAAGCCTCAAATGGAGAGGGATATTTTCCCTTGAATCTGGTAGCCACAGTCCCTCAAATGCAGCCCAGCATTTGGTTCACCTATTCACATTTAGGTCACATGTTGGCCAACATTCAGCTTAACATCCCTCAAGGCTTCCAAGGCCCTCACAGCAGCACAACTACTCAGACACTTGGTTTCCAGCCTGTAGCAGAGTTAACCTCCCAAGAAAGTGGAATTTTACATTTCTTGTTAAGAGCTCTCCTTTGGACTATTTTCTGGCTTTTCAAGATGTCTCTGGGCTGAAGCTCTTCCCTCTGGCATACCATCAGACACAAGCACACACTTCTCATCTCTAAGGCATTGCAACTAGAAGTGGTCACACCTATAGTTTCTCCTTTTCCTTTTAAAAAATAGTTCCACACTCCAAAGAAAATAACAGAGCATTATAAATGCCATTCCCAAATACGAGGCAGGTGTTAAGTGCCTCAAGCAGGCTTCTTAGGAGCAAATGTTTGAAGGAACAGTTATTTTCACAAGGGAAAGCAACATTGCTGCTGTATAGAAGGTAGAAAAATATTTCCATAAATCTAGCCAAAGATCCAGCATCCAATTCAAATGACAGGTGCTATAAAGCAGGAAAAGCCAAATACAGCATGTAGTATCTGATATGTGGTTTGGGATGCCTCTGAAGCATAAAGAACCTCTCCCAACAGTATTTCTGTGGATAAACTTAGTTTTCCTTTCAAAAACACCAGACCTGCCTATTAGATCCTGTATCACTGTAGCTCTCCACAACGACAGGGCATCTTGCACTTTGCAAAAGCGAGTAGCATATCCTTCTGAAACCATTCAGACCACGTTCTGTGCAAATAATTTTAACATTACCTTATGTTTTAGAAACTGAAAGAACATCACTGTATATAACCTTTTGCATTTTAGGACACCCTGTCCTACCTGAGGTAATCAACAAAACGAAAACATGCTGATTCCACTTAGTGTCACAGAGACAGACATATTTTACCCATGATGGTCTGAGCTTGCCTGGCATCCTGAACTGGGCAATTTAAGCACAACAGGCATGCACAGGTTAACCATTTAAAAGCACTGACTGATGATAAAAACACTGGACCACAGCAGCATTATTCAGTTAAACCAGCATGATTTCAAGACCCTGAAGCTATAGGGATGGTGAAAGTACAGTTCTTATTTAACATCATTACTATTTAACAGACATTTTTATTATAAATTATAGCTACAGATGGAGGTTTTTTAGCTCTTTATTCCCAATGAATAGCTAAATTAGACTTGGAATGGAGATTCTTATGACTAATGCAACCTGACCTGTGACTGTACCTGTAACAAGACTGCCTTACCAAACATTATTCATCATCAGGTTAGAGCTAACACAAGGCGGACTTCATTGCACAATTACTTTAACAAAAGAAACCCTGTAAAACACAAGAAAACACCTTTCAGACCCACCCATGGTTCCTTCCCAGTTTTCTTCTCCACCTCTGCAGCAGATATCAGGAGACTGGGATCCTCCCCCCTTGAATTCTTGGCAGATGGAGGGTTACTTCCCATTTTCAGCTTCTGACACTGGGCTCAGACAGCTCAAACACCAACTGCTGTGCAGTGCTTATTGTGTGAATGAACTATTGGTTTAGGTCACATTTCTACCTGACAAGTCTTTACTTTCAAAAAAACAAAATAAAGGTGATTTTCTTTGGTAACCCTGAGGATGGATCCAGCAAAGGCACTGAAGAGCAGAGGCTCACAGGCAACAAGCTGTCACTTTCCCCTCAGCTCCTGTATTTGCCCCCTGCCCCTTGATTCACGTGAAAAAAATGCTGAAGACAAGTGAGATTTGTTGAGGATCCCTGAAAGAGTAATGTTTTCAAAATGAAGAGTAGTGAATGTAGTCCAGCCTTTGGCTTGTAACCTTGTCTCTTTCAAGGTTATCTGACTACAGTTTGCTTCCTTTCACCTGAGGCTTGGAAAACCTGTGCAAACAGCTCCCAAGCAAGACACAACAAAATGCAGGTCAGCAGTTCACTCTTGAAGAAGACCAATATGTCTCTGTGCTACAGTGAAACAGTGTGGGTATGGCCCCTGCCTCCTCATGCCCTCGCAATATTCTTCGAAAAATTACGCATAAGCAGCTACTCTGAAAGGAAATCAAGCAATTTATAGCTGATTTTCCTCTGCCACAGACCACACATCTGGAGTGCGTGTTTTCTCTTTCTTAAGATATTGAACAGGAAGAAGATATTGAATGTTAAAAAAAAAAAAAAAAAAAAAAAAATNNAAAAAAAAAAAAAAAGTTAAGCTGAAGCCATCAGCCTTCAGAGTCAGCCAAAACAGTCAACACATACAGCAGCATGAAGCTGCCAGGGATCCCCAAGAAGGCAGCACACACACACACACACACACACACACACACACACAGCTCCTACTTCCCTGCAGCAAACCACGGAAACGCTACTTCAGCTGCTAGATAAATATTCCTATATTTGAAGGAAGGATGAATGGAAATGGAGGAACAACTTCAACTGCTGCAGCAGCAGCACATGAACGCACTTCAAAGCCACACTCAAACCACAAGTGGCTAAAAAAGAGCTCTGTCAGTCCCACTATCCCAGCTGTGGCAAGAGAAGAGATTGGAAGGTGGTTTGTTGTTGGGAGGTTTGTTTTATATGAAAGAAGGAGCAGCTCACTTACATAAATTTCCAATTGACAATTTGAGGTCCATCTCAGAGAGCAGAGCTCTGCCAACACCCTGAGGTGGCCAGCTGGCAGTCCATACAGAGGAATGATCCCCTCCCCAGTCTGAGAGTAGCATTTGCCTCTCACCTGGACAACTGTGGCATCTGTACCAACTGCAAAGGCCCCACAATTTGCTTTGAATCTTTCCTCTTCCTGCCATTGAAGCACAGAAAGTGTGAAATTGAGCTATTCCAACACAAAGTGCTGCAATATAAGTTCAAGGCCAAGGTCAGAGTCAGCCTGACTCCTCTAGGGCCTTCCCCAAGCCCTCTGCCCAAGGGGCTCAGCCCTGAGCCTCCAGTTGCTGCCTCAGCTGTTGTGGAGATGTGCCTGTCTCCAGCTCCAGCCCTGTCTCTGCCAGGCATTAGACCATGTTGATCTGGACCTTGTTCTGCATCCTATCTTCCTAACTTGACCTCAGAACTGCTTCACTCACTACTACAGACCTGCCCAGTGTCACCGGATGTGGTCTTGACCTGACCTGTGCTCTCAGCTGGACTGCAGACAGCTCTCACCACCACAGATGTATCCAATGATTTGGACTCCCAGCTGACCCTGATGACCCTCCCCAACTTTATCCCAGGGGATAAGGCCGGGCAGGGCACTGGCTGGGCAGGGTGCACCTCCACCTTATCCCAGCAGGGCAAGCAGGGATAAGGCGGAGGTGCACCCTGCCCAGCCAGCTGTGTGAAGGCACTCAGGTGCCTTCACTGTACCCCAACACTCATGTCATGAACAAAACAAACCCAAGCTGTGTCCTAAAAAAGAACCGTATAAAATAGATGTTCACGTGGCAGAAGGTGAGAAAGAAAACCTCTAGTATGCGTCAGATGTGATTTTTGCAGTAGCAGGAAATTCTCAAATGACTCTGCCCTGTGAAGTTTGTGTGCTGTGTCTCTCATGTAGGTCTGGCTTGCAGGGAGCTGGTAGGCAGGCAGGCAGGTACCTGAAGCCAAGACACAGTCTGCTGACAGAGAAAAGAAAATTACTCCTGCCGTGGAGACAATGGGGCTTCCTTTGAGAATTCTTGTTCTATCTATAACTTTGCTGAACTTCAGAAATTATTCCTTTTTGTGAAGAACAGTAGCTTAGCAGCTGACAGAGGTTCCAACTGTGGAGGTCTCTGATGAAATAACTGAATGAGCTGGGACTTACCAGCTAGATGTACAAAAATAGAGGTAACAGCCTTCCCTCTCTCTCTCTCCCTCAAAAAAAAAAAAAAAA